>VWYO01016692.1:0-16418 GCA_013400275.1 Rhadina sibilatrix
TGAAAAATGTTACCATCCTACCTCCAAAGATCACTAACATTTAGAGCAGTTGAAAATTACAATCAAGTGTCACAAAACCCATCTCAGCTTTGGGAAAGGCAGTGTTTTCCCCTACCCACATGTCATTAGTGAATTAGGCAATTGCCAGAAAAGTAAAGAACTGGAAAGTTCTTGTACCTGGTTATGACCACTTTGCATGGAAGCTCTGCTTCTTCAGCAGGAATTCAGTACCAGGAAGTAACAGACTCTTCACCTGTTTCCCTCTTTCCTTAAGCCATAATCCCCGTTGCTTCCCAAAGCATGGACCCCATGGTCCAATTTCCTGGGCTCACACAGTGCTGTCTGAATAACAGCATCCCAAATTGCCTTTTTTCTGGTTGTGTGGTCACACACACACTCCTCATAACCAGCAGCCAAGGTTCTGGTTGTCCTGAAAAGGGGAGAGGAGGAACCAGCTGCATAACTCGATGTCCACAATACCACACCAATGAACGACACCCACACAACGAGATGTCCAAGGCAAAAAAGAGCAAGTTTATTTACAGATCTTGACATTTATAGAATTCCAACAGTGACCATGGATTGGAGGATGAAATTGTCCTCTCCAGCCACACTGGTCAACCCAACAGTCCATCAATTCTCTCCTCCTCCAGAAAGGAATGCAAAACAATCATTATTTACATGGAAAGTGTGTGAGAAACTCCATTACACAGAGATAAACATCCGAAGGCTTAGAAGAACAGGGCAATAACTCACAGACATCAGTCTACTCAGAAGCTGGGCTTCCACCAGCAAGGTCTTCTTCATAATTATGGATCCACCTGAGGACATAGAGAGACTCTTCTAACAGACCCAAGGGTTTGGGAACTGCCCTGCCACCCTGACTGGTAAATCTGCCTTGCTGCAGGCTTGGCTTGTCCCCACAGTAGCTGCCAATTTGCTTTTTGTGCCCTTTGCCTGGAAATGTGGAGACAGTATGGTGTGGCTGAGATATCAGAATGAAGGAGGGATGGAGGCACAGGGTCAGCATTACCTGCTCTGCAGTGGGGTTATTCTCCACTGAAAAAGTGAGNAACTTCCACCCTGTCTGACAGAGCCAATTCCTGATGGCTCTGAGGATGGACATGCTGCTGGCTCACCTAGAGAGGCTGGTAATGCCTCTGTGGTGTCAAATCAAAGAAGAAAATCTAAGCAGGGCACAGGCAGTTTATTCCAGGGATGGCAAGGCACCCCTGAGAAGAGGGAGGGGCTGAGGGTGTGGGGGGAAGGTGTTTTAAAGGCTTATTTTGCTTCTCATTATCCTCCTCCAACTCTGCTAATAATAAATTTACCCTACACCTTTAAATTTGAACATGTTTTGCCCTTAGAGTATTTTCTCCCAGTCCTTACCTCAACTTATAAACCCTTTGTTAATTTTTTCTTCCCTCTCCTCTGGCCAACTGTAGCAGGAGAAGGTGAGCAAAAATAGCTTTCATGGGTGCCTGGCATTTGCCAGTGTCAAACCACAACATCATGGGAGGTCAATATCACAAATACTTGGAGCCTTCAGCATTTTAATGGCAGCTGTAAGTATTTCACTTCTCTCTGGGGGGTTGCACAGCATCCAGAATGGCTTTGCTAAGAGATTGCAGCACTTGACCACTCCCCTGCAGTCCTGGAACCCAGGAGAGCTGCTGCAAAACCCAAATGCACCAACACAGACTGTCAGAAAGGAAGAAAGACAAGCTGTCCCACGTGCATCCTCCTCCTCACAGGCCTCTTTCAGCCTTCTGCTGAGCAAGCAACAGGGGTTAGAGACAGCAGCCATTCACAGCAGCTGCTTCTTCCAAGAGCAGGAAAGAAGCCTGCAGGACTTCCTGCACCGGAGAAAATCAGTGAGGGAGAAACTCGTTTAGTAGTTCTGCATAAGTAGTGCCACCCAAGAGCCTCCCAAAACTGTTTCTGTAGGAACCAACACTCCTAGTCCTTGGAAGCACCAGAACAGATCTCAGCATCTGAATTTTCTTGTTCTCGTGTTGTTTCTTTCTGAAAATAGGATTTCCAAGTAGCTTAAGCTCCCAGCAACAGCTTAGGGAGTTGAATTTATTCATATATATATATGCATGCATACAATTGGTTCTGCAGAAACACATGGAAAGTCAAAATGACCCAGCTGGGGTGAAATCACAGTATATTGATTTAAGGCAAATGCAGCCTCTTGCTGAGGCAGCAGGCACTTGCATCCACAAAAGATACACAGTCAGTATCCCTGAAAGTAATTTTAAATGCCCTGAAGTTCTGCTGCCTCATGGAAAGGTGGCAGAGCTCTGGCTTGCCAGCATATGCTCAGCTCCAGGATCAGCCCCAGGCCTGCAGACAAGCAGTATCACAACTTAAAAACATCAAGTAAAAGGTCAAAGTCACCTGGGCAGGAAACAGCCAGCCTTCTGCAGAGCCACCCCTTCTGGCAGAGCCACGGTCTGGCTCTGTGTTTCTACTTCTGCTCCAGACCCCGAGGGAGGTGTGTGCTTTCTGACAGCACAGTCTAAGATGGGATGTCAAGGAAATCCATGTCCTAATTATCCACTGTCCCTAGCACAGTAACCAAGACCCAAAAAGAGGAGAGACTTCTAGTCTTTCCCCACTGCTTTCTCTCCAGCTAGGCTACCCTCACTAACTTCATCCAGCATTTGCATCTCATTTGTTTAATAACGATAGAGAATATTAGCGGGTGGTAACAACACACAATGCTTTGATGTATATTTGATAACAAAAGTTAATGTATGCTCAAAGGGAGAAGGGAGCAAATCAGCCAAAGGAGAGTTCTGGGAGCAAATACCATTTGTGGTCTCTCCCAATTTCCAGCTCCATATGCATTAACTCCCAAGTGCCAGAGAAACCCCTGGTAGATCATTGTCAGGGCAGTGGGAAGTGCAGTGATGCACACAGAGCTGCAGCATCAAAGCCCATTCCCTTTCTGGGCTGTTGATGCCATGGCATTCACCCAGGAGAGATGATGCTTTGACAAAGCTGTTCCCTCATTGCAATGACCTAAAGAGGACAGCTTGGCTCACCAGAGAGTTGATAGTTAAGTTACTTGGGCAGGGAAACTGCAGCTGCTCAGAGTTTTAAAGAAGGATGTTTTAAAGAGAAGAAAAAAAGAATACCATTTGTCACTTCGGTTTCCAGAAGTTTGGCTGATATTTCCTTATGGGAAGGGGTTTATAACCTGAATGGATGCACAAGCCATGAAAGCAAGAAACCCATGAAAGTCCAGGTCCTTGCAGGAGCTCTTCTGCAGTCTGGGGTGGAGAAGCTCACAGACCACAAGCAGCCTGTCTCCAACGCAGTCTGGCTGTGAACAGCACACCCAGCACATCCTCCTTCCCACTGCCTTTGGGACATGAACCAGTGATGCTTTGTAGGTTATGCTAGAAGGACATCTAGAGCCACTGCCCAGCACACAGATAATTCACAGAACACTGCTTAATTCATAGAACCATGGAATGAATGAGGTGACAAGGTGTCTCATGGCCCTTCAGTTTGTATCTTCCAGATGCACCTTGCTTCTCTTTCCTTTTGCCCCCCACTTCAGGTAGGTAAAGGTGGATATTATTTTCTGTTTCATCTCCTTTTCTCCAGGCTGAACCCTCCATATGCATCCCACACTCTGAACCGTGCCAGCTCCTGACATGTGTTTCAATTAAAACAAGCAAACAAAAAAAAAAAAAAAAGCAAAACCACCATCAGCAACAACATTTACAAAACCTAAACAACTTCCCCCACCAACAACCCCAAATCCAACCTTTTAGGAAAATAAGAATAAAAAGCGCCGGCAAATTATCACATCTCTGACTTATATAATGAAAATTCCAACTTCTAAATTATATTTCATGTTTTTGGCCTTTGACTCCATTTATATGCTTGTCTATAACTTAGAAAAAAATCCTTTAAGGATGAACAAGCCAAGGCAAAACTTTAACACTTCAGTCTGACTCAGATTTCCAGCACTTAGAGAAACTGCAGATTTTGCCGTGCTAATCCTGCTCATTCATATTAATGCATGAGAGATCAGTATTAGTATGATCAAAATGCAGACTCAGTGTTGTGAGCTTATTTATTTAACATAGGGTTTATCATCAGAATGCAACACTGAGAGAACATTAATACTGTGAAGGCAGCAAGGCTTGCTAAATTGCTTTGAGGACTTAGAACAATGTTATACAGAATACCTCAGAAGCTAATCAAGTACTTTGTGGGAATTATAGATCAGGGAATTAGAAGTCACACTGGACACAAGGTACAAGTGATAATCTTTGAGTGATTTGGTACAGTAAAACTAATCCCAGAAGGGACAAAATTATGTCCACAAGGCTCAGTGAGAGAGCAAAAATGTCACAAGATCTGTCAGTGTAAAGACTGAAGTTTCTTTATGTCAGTTTGTCTGAAGAAAGGGAATGAAGCCAGTTAGCTCATGATATGTTTTAAAGTCTTTCATGAAAGATGACTTACAGGAATTCATTTAAAGATATATATAAATTCATTTCTGCAAAGATAAAATGTATTTTTTGAAAACTGATGCCAATACTTCGGCTCAGAGAAGACATAGGAGATAAGGGCAAACTGAATCTTTCTATACACAATAGCTCACGTGAACAGAGCAGCCTTGCAGCCTCGTGCAGTGGAAAGGGATATTGTTCTTGTTGATTACATGGTGCTCAAAATCCAATGTTAAGAAGCTAAGGGAGATGAGAATGGTGTGATGGGTACTACCATTTCATCCGTCCAGAAAGGATTTTGAAGCTTGCAGAGTTGATTACATTCTTTACATTTTGCTGCTGGAATGACAGTTATTTCTGTTCCCACTGCTAGTGGAGACATCTCCCACATAAAGACAAAGCTGGCTGTTTGGAAATGAGAACTGTGAAATGCTGACTGCCAGGAAGGGCAGCCAAGACAGACAGTTCAGAGGATATTAGTGGGAACCACACTGTCTCTTTTTATGTCTGACTTCTCAGCTGATTTAGCTGTAATTTTTCAGAACCATCCTAGAAGATACACATTTCTTAAATAAGGATGTTTCAGTATTTCTCATTAATAAACCTGGTTTTTTGAAGCTCTGAGGAGCTCAGCTACCCTCTGAATGAAGCTTTGCACTCATTATTCCAGCTCGTTGCTGCAGTGTTCTTGGGTAACAAAGCACAGCACATAATATGGCTGATCATTTACACAAAGGCAGAAACTGCACTCCTGTTAGAAGATATTTTTATGAGCCATTCTAAAGAATGGATTTTTTTCCCCAGAGTTTAATTTACTTTCCCTCAGGAATCTACACATGTTCCAAATCTAGACAATCATGAGAACAAAAGCTACTAAATCCAGTGAGCCAAGGAGTTTGAGGTTTTTTTAAAAAAAAATTTCCCTCCTCTACAGGACAGGTGGTACCTTGTCTTCCACCTGGAGCTGATTTCAGCTGGGCTGCATAGACCATGACAGCAAGGCTTCCTCTCCTTGCTCCAGTGCAGGGGAACAGGGACCCTGCCTAAATCAAGATCATGATGCTTCATTGAGGTCTTCTTACAGGAGCCCTGCAGAGGCCAAGCCAAGAAAGATGCAATGAGGGTGGAAGCCAAGAGTTCCCAGGAGCAGCCCAAAGCAGGCAGGAGTCAGGCAGTCTGCAGAAAGATCCCCAGTGCTTTCACTGGGCTTCAATTTGATCTCCAGCTATTTTAATTTGCAGAAGTCACCCTCTGTGAGGCAAGATGGGGGGGAGTGAGAGAGGAAGGGAAGGAAGAGAGCCTGGTCACAGTTCCCAAAAGGAGAGCAGCACAGCCAAGCCATGCACAGGTATTCAGGAGCATGCTGTGTGCAGAAAGCTGGATTTTGGGGCAGCCTCTAGAATGGCTTAAATTGCTCAAGAACAATGCTGCCCCAAGCCAGGAAACAGGAACAGCAGCAGAGGGGTGAGCTGTCACATCCTACCTTATGTCTGGAAAAGCACTCGATATTGATGAAAACTTTGCAGAACCCACAAATTGTTGTGCCCAACAGTGATCTACAACAAGGTGATATCTCTGTCCTCAGTTTCCCTTTGTGAAATTCCACAACTCCTTTCATAACAGTAGTTAGGGAGCATCAATTCACCTCTTGGGCTCCTGCCCAAATTGCAGAGCTGGGCCCAGGTGCTCCAATTCAGGCTGCCCCACAGAGGGGTTGAGCCACTCTGTCCAGGGACAGTCAGCTCCACAGCAAACCTCACAAGAGGCATCACCATATGACCTCCCCTTCTGGCAACACAGAGTCTGTTTGCTCAGGTGGGAGCAGGGAGATGGGGCAGAGCTGCAGGGAGCTGTTCTGCATGGCTGCAGCAAATCCCACATGGCAAATCAGCTACAGGGCCATGGCTTCACTGGGAGGATGGGGGAGCTCCAAGGACACAGGGAGAGCCTGCAAACAGGCACACAACATCACCTGTGGTCCCCTGCATCACCACATAACACTCCCTGCTGGAAGGCAGGAGGGGTAATGCCCAGGGCAAGGCTTGTTTAACAAATACCTATTTGTGTGCAATGCCTCTCTAAATAAAAAGCTCCTTGCCTTTGCCTCCATAGACATTCCCACACCGCCTTACTCCTAAGAAGTGCTGTCTCTACCACATTCACTTGGATTTTTTGGTTGCTGAGAATTTTAAGCCAGGTTGCAAAAATCTCAGAACAGCTTTTCACAGCACAGGAAAGCTGTTGTGTTGGGTTTTATTTAGCTGCAAGTGTTCAAAAGCGAATGCTATGATTTATAAATCCGGGGGAATGGAGGTAAGAAAGAGCTGTAAAAATATATCTGACTACTATCCTACTGCTGTTTAGCTCCAAGAGGAACAGTGTAGTTGTGTGCCTGCAGCCTAAGCCATTCTGCACACCATCACTTCAGACCAAATGATAGGGAAATGTTTGACCCAAACAACCCCTAAAAAACTGAAGAAAGGTTTCACAGCCCACAGCCATTACTGTCACTCAGAACAAAATGATTGCTAACCCTGACACGTGTTCATAAACACAACCTTTGTGAAGCCACTGGAGAAGGGACTCAAACAGCAGATAATTAGGAGACTAATTATGGCCAACTCACAGACATTTTTATGGCCTAGTTAACATTTGATGGCCAATATTAGCAAATGCAGCCGCCTGTGTCAGAGAACCTCAGTGGTGCCCATCTCTGTGCACTGCTGAGACCTTGCTGATCCTGCCCCTGCTGCCCTAAAAACATAGCTCTGAGCCAAAGAGAGGAAAACTGGTGCTCTTCAGAGGTGGACATTTTTAGTATTAAGAGGGCAGCTGAAAGACAAAGACAGAAGAGCTCCAGGGATCATAATAAAGATCACAAAACTGCCATCTTCTAAAATTAACCACACATCCTATGAATTCTCCCACTTCTTGTAGGAGTAATGGAGCTTTTTGGAGTGGATTTTTTTTTTTTTTCATTTATTCTATTTAATCTTGTTTGTTGGTTTTGCATTACTTAATCCAAACAGCCTTTACTGAACAGAAATGCCAAGACTGTCTTCTAACCAGAGGGTATTTAACTCTGTAGTAAAACAAAGAGTTGTTTGTGGGTTGTGGTTTTTTTAAGTCTGTTAATTAGAAGTGATATTGCACCAAATAAATTGTTGTGGTGATCCAGAGCAAAAAGGTCATGATCCAGAACAAAACAAAAAAAGCCCCTATAATTAAATACCCAACTACTGATGTAGAGTTGAATAATTAGGGACAAAGAGAAAGCATAGAAGCTCCTGCCTTAGAAGGCAGTCTATGGCTGCAGGAACTTTCAGTGAAACTGGCAGTCTTGTAGGAAAATGTTCAAAAGGTACCTATATTCTCAATGGCATGGCAGCATATCACAGGAGTAGCTGCGACTTTGCCTTATTTTAATGATCTCTGGTATAAAAGTAATCATGATGGACTGGTTAATTACAGCTTTCATATTCAGTAATATAAAAGATCCTACTCTGCTTTAATTTTAATGTCAAAAAGGGGAGGTAGAGAATGAAAAGAGACCCAGGTAAGGAGCATACAATTTTGCTAAATATAATCCATGGATTTACCAGCCCTCAGCTAGCACACATAGAAAAGAATGCAAATGGGAAGCCCATTTTATTTTATGCAAATAAGAAGCCCATTTCCTTCCAGCAGTCAATACCCAGCTCATTCATCAGGGCCATTACCTTCCTTTCCACATGCCAGTGTGGGACTTTTGCATTTCATCTCCTCCCACACAAAGGCTACTGCCCCCAGTCTGCTCCCTTTGGTGGCAAAAGGGTTTTTGCTCCGAGCTGTGCAAGCTCCTCTGTGCACTCTGTCTGCAGCTGCAGACCTACCTGAGCACAAGTTCAGCAGATGTGGAAGATCAAGCAGAATCACTCTAGCAGATTTTAGTTTTACCGACCCCATCTTCATCACAGAGGAGTCTCAGAAAAAGGCTCACAATGTTTCCCCGAAACACCAGCTTCTGTATGTAGATATTTATGAGGGCAAGGTAACAGCAGCAGGGAGCACAGCTCAGCCCAAACCACTGCAAAAATTAGCCTCCCTTTTGCTCTCAGAGTAGCCCTACCCATCTGTCTTTGTTTTATATTTCAGCTGAGCTAACCCATCATAGTTTTCAGATTGTGCCCCCACTGTAAATGCTCAAGGCCGCATTATTTAGGGATATGGGACATGGTGCCCTCAGTCCCCTAAGAGCTTACAAAAATATTCATGCAAAATGTTTTGTTTGCCTTTGCTTCATTTGGCTTTCACCCTTCAGGCTTATTTACATGAGCTGAAGGCAGAACAGAGCAGCCCTGAATTTCATCTCGCCTCAGTAGCACAGGAGATTGCTTGGTGCAGAGCTGCAAACAGAAGATGGCCTTGCTGCTGTCAAATCCCAGCCCCAGAGGGGCACAGCCACGGCTGATCCAAGCTCTGCTCACACCTCCAAGTGCCTGTGGTGATCCCTCTGTGCCTGCTCAGCCTGACACAGAGGGAGCAACCCTGTGCCCCTGAGTTTCTTTGCTGACACACAGCCTGGGTGGGAGGTGAGCCCTTGGCTCAGTGAGGTGAAAGAGGCTTGTTCCAAGAAGAAATTGGGATGGTCACAATCTGTGCTGTCCCAGGAGAGCATGCAGTGCTCTTTCTAGCTGAATGCAGATTCTTCATGGTTCAAAAACACTTAGTTGTGGCATGAAATGCCCTGGGAAAAACTCTGCATCCTATTTACACCTGCCATTATTAGCTGGAAATTGTTTTCTATAGGTTGGAACATCGAGGTTTCCTATTCTGTCAAAAATATCAGCAACATTGTTAAACACTTACAGATGAGCATTTTGACAAACTCTACAAAAAGGAAAATACATTTGCTTTTTGAGAGGTGAGGATGCTCTGGGAAGGGCAGGAATGCTAGTGGGTCACTGCTCAATGTCAAACTCCCTGCTGCTAAAAAGGGGCAATTAACTAATTGCTTCCTAACTAATTGGTAATAGTAATTAGTATTAGTAAGTACTAATTGCATGCTAACTAATTGCTAACTTACATGCCTTATGGACTTCTAATAAGAAATAAATAAAAATCATCTCTTCAGAATCTCTTTTGAAAGTCTGAATTTTATCCTTAGCTTTAAAGACTCCCAAATCTCTAGCACAGCTCATGGCAAGAGCCTCCAGAAAGGGGAACACAGAAAGGCTGTGCCTTTCAAGGGAGAAGGTGGGTTCTAAGCAGAAGAAAAACATGTAGTAGAGCATTGAGGAGCATCTTAAAACAGAGGGACTAGGACACCCTGGATGGCAAGTCAGGTACAGACAAAACAAGACAGCCTTCTGCAGACAATATGCCCTGTGACTCCCACTCTCAGTGCATCAAAAACACACATACACACACAAATTCACATTTGCAAAATCATCTTCTTAATAAAGCCTCTAGAATAGGGTCTTCTCCATTGACTTTGGTGGTTTCTGTCAGGAATGATGGGCAACAGCAGAAGAAGGGGAGGAAGAGAGAAGCACCACATCCCACTTTACTCCAAGCAGAAACAACCTGCTTTAGAGGAGTCAATAGATGTTTCTCATTTTGGGTTCACATCCCACTCACCAGCCTCTTAGCCATTCTGGAGTTGGCCCTCTCCCTGGCTCTCAGAAATGGCTGTGCACTTCTCATTTTGTTCCAGCACAGGGCAGAAGTGGCTTCTAAAGCCCCAGCTGTGCCCATAAAGCAGAGGCAGACAGCTCCATGCACAGCTCCACCCACGCTTTCCTGGGCCACAAGGGGAGACCTGGCACAGAGAAATTATAACCAGCTCCCAGGCAGCATCCCCAAACTGGTCTTTGCAGTGACGGTAGGGTAGCTTGGAAGAAAAACATAGTGTAGAAGATTTTTGTAAGTTTTTCCAAACACCCCGTGACCTTTAGCAGCACAAGGCTGGGGAACAGACTGGCAGGGGGTGTATGAAGTGAGCATATTCACTTGGCTTCACGTGCTGTCTGTGCAACAGTAATTTTTAACAATTCAAAGCTGCCCACTCTCCTGCCATATGAAAGTTCAGCTGTTTTCCCCAGTTCAGGATGAATCACAGGGTGATGAATTTGCCTACTAGCTAAGGGCCCAATCCAGCACTGGGCAGGCTGGCTCCTAGCTCTGCCCTAAACCCCACAAGCTTTATTAAGACCCTCTGAACTGAGTCAGCCTGCAGGGCTGGGATTTTTGTGCTGGCTCCCACAAAGCAGACTTATGTCCTTTTGAAATTCTCCAGCCATGCATTTGAGAAAGATTAACCTGTGTTTACTAGGTAGGGGAAATAAGACAGAGTAATGGATGTCTCTGTCTGGTGCCAAGAGGCCTCAGGTGGCCTGTAAGAACAGAGGCTGCCAATCCACAGCCAGACAAAATGTCATCTCTATTACTCAGACTATGGGAGCATTTAGCATGTAAATTTGCTACAGTCAGAGCAAAGGGTTTCCTGATCGATCAAGTTTCACAGAGGGCAAAGAAGTAAGAAGTGGTAAATTCTCAGTCTGTAAATCTGGCCAGTTCTCAGAAGCAGCAGAAGAAAAGGGACATGTCAGAGAAGACTGGTGATCTGGTAGATCATCTTCCATGTGGTACTGAAAATACTCTGTGGTTTTGGATACAGACCTGGTTCACTGTAACCATAGATGGTCTTGGTTTCTGCACAGCCAGAGCATGACTTACAGGGATGGAATCCCTGCTGATCCATAACAAAGGAGAAAACCTGTTGAAACCCCATGGAAGCAGGATAAAAGGAAGCACAGTATCAGGAATCAGGACACTCACTGCCAACAACCTTCTAGTTCCTGGAACTGAATTAGTTTCTCCTAGCTGTGTCTGCCTTTCTCTTGCAAATGAATCATGAACCTTCCTGTCATTCCCTCATAAAATTGTTCAATCAAGATTTCCATACAACTGGCTTGAGTGCATCCTTTCTATTACATGAATATATGCAAACGGATGGCATCATTGATGCAAGCAAGGGGATAAAAGGTCACCAAAGCAAGTTTAATTAAAGAGAAAGTCTGAAGTTGGGCAAGACTTAGCTAAACTGAGACATATTGATTAGCTGAGCTAACAGTTTTAATTATAACAAGACCACCACAAGTTTGCTTTGATATTGAGCAGAGACAATCCCTCAGATCACACTATCACATCTCTCTGACATTTCCAATCACTTGGGAGATTGTTTAGGCTAAAATCAACAAAAGACAACTGCAAGTGAGCAGAGGTCTCCAGCCTGATGTGGGCAGATGAAATTGATGAAATTCAGACAGGTGCTCCTGCAGAGCACTCTTCTGTGGGGTAAATAAGTCACAGCCATCTGTGTGAAAACTGGTCCCTTGGAGCAAGACAGGAATGGCAGAATGGCTTAATTCCTGTAATTATCCAGCTAACACATATTAAAAATATTTTTTTAAAAAATGACACCTTCAAGCATCACCCTAGAACTTGAAATCAATTTTTTTTTAAAAAATGAAGGACAAAAGGGGGTATTACACTCATCCTAGATTCATAATTGGTGTGGAAAATCCCAAAAATACAGTAGGATTTTGTTTTTCTTTTAACCTTTATACAAACCAGGGTTTGGGCAGTCAGCAGCACCACTCCTGAACTGAGAATGCATCCACAAGGCACTTCTGCCACTATCTGCTTCTCAAGGGAAGGTTATTTCTCCCATCACTTGCAACATGAGACAACCCTGAGAGCATGTTAATATTTTGGGGTAAAGTTTTAAAGTATGTCTTATCCCAGAAGAACAGGTAACTTTCACCTAAAGCTCACAGAAATGTTCTTTATTTAATCTCCCTCATATTCAAAGCACTCTTTCCCCCAAATGAAGATATATTGCCTGTATATTAGCTCCATCACACATGTGACACTGCACATATGCAGCTGATAAAGGAGCACCAAGGGGAAAGGGAACAACAGGACACTGAGAACATTTGTAATCATCTGAGAGGGTGTATCCAGCTGAGAGTTGATGCTGGGGAGAGAAGAGAGGCAGAGAAATGAGTCCAACCTCTGCATCACAGATGCAATTAATAAAAAGGAAACTGCTTCCCATAAATTGTTTCAATATCCTGAACAATCTGATAAACAATGAGCTCCAATGAGACTTAAAGCATAAATACAAAGAACCTAGAGAATGGGTGAGACTTTTAGTCATGGCAAACTCCAGCACAAGAGCAAAAAAATTCAGGGCAAATGCTGCCTAAACAGAACAGGATAGCATCAGATGTGAAGAGCTAATTGAAATTATCCCAGTGTAGCTAAAATGATTAAGTTGAAGCTTAGTTCTAATAGGAGCTAACTCTCCTCCGGGGGAGGGTGCCCTACAGTGCCAGCTGAGCAGTGTCCCCTTTGGCCCTGCCAGCCCCTACTGCTACACAAATCCACCCATCTCACCACACCCTCTGCATTGTCACAGACTGGACACTGCCTTTCCAAGCTTCAGCCTCCTGCTCACCTCTGGAATCTGAGGGCTCTGGAGTTCAAGTCAGAAGCCCCTCCATGGCACAGAGCTGGGGAGAAGGGGGTCCAGAGCAGAGGCTGGTCCCCATCACCCAAGTGGATGCCAGAAGGTAGCATGTTTTTGGGGCTGGGGGGTGCAGCTCCTGCCTCAAGAAAAAGTCTTCCTACCTAAAGCAAGGGTGCTCCAAGCTCATCCTGAAAGTAAAGGTACAGAGCAATCCCAGCAGGACCTTTTAAGTGGTGATTCATACATAGCAAATAACATTAGAGAGATCTGGGGCCCTCCATCTCCCGAGGGAAGAGACTCCTGTTACATCCCTCTCTCTTCACCCTCGTTTCTCACTTGCTGTTTCACCCTCAGACCCCAGCAATAACAAAGGCATCATTTCTCTCCTGAGAAATTATATTTATATATTTATATATGAACCTGAGGCTCATATTAATTCCTTAGAGCTATTCCCTCCGTCCGTCAACTATTGCTTGTATTTTCCCCAGTAATCTGCTGGAGCCAGAGGGACAAAGCCACTTGGTGCTCATCTCCATGAGGCTGTTCCACCCTGCCCTGTGGTCAGCTTTGGGTCTTGGCTTGCAGAAGTTGAGAATTGAATGGCCTGCAGGTTGCAGTGGTAAGAAGTGATTGCCCTTCAATCAGCAGCCAGCCCAATGAAGATCAGCAGCTTTGATTTTTGTTTGATAGGAGAAAGAGAGTTTAGAAATATTCTAATCTTGACCCCAGCTAGTCAGGTAAATTTTTAAAAGATGAAATAGAGCAAAGATTGTGTTAGGAAGTAGAGCTTCGTGGCTTCCCTCCCCACCCCTCACCCCAGACTGAACAGAGTGCTCAGTGATATTGTAAACACTATGCTGAAGGCACCTGAACACAATGATAACAGGAGGAAACCCAAATGATGCTCTGAGCTGGTACAGAAGACAAGGACTTCATCAGACAAGGAGTTTTTGCAATGGAAATTGCATTTTAAAGGACATCATTATAGTCACTGAATGAAGATGAAAGGCTGGATCCATATTTAGTTACATAGCTGAAAAACAGCTAGCAGAGTGCTTCCAGATGATTAGTGAAACCAGAGATGAAGTGAGGGTACAGTCATGTGCTTGGCATGAGAGGGGAGAGCTCCTCTGCACAGGACAGCACGGAAGCAGTCATGGACTCCCCTGGAATACCAGCTTCACCCCCTCTGAAACCGCCTGATTGCTGCTGCACATTTCCCATGAAATGGTAATTCAAATGCAGGCTGAGTCCTTGTTGGCTTCCCTTGGCTAAGTCAAGAGAGATAAAACCCATTCACAAGTACTCTTAAAGTTCAGTCACTGCTGTTAGTACAGCAGAGCCAGGAATAAAACATCTCAGAGTCAAGAATTCAAGGAGCCTGTCTCAAATCCCCCACAGTGGCAATCAGGCTGATCTCAAGCTCATCTTTTTTTAACTAAAAGTTACATTTAAAAAGTTTACAATTAATCTACCCTCTCTCTTCAAAACAACACATTTAGAAATAATAATTCTTTTCCTGCATGTGCTTTCAGCTTTTTACCTTCGTAACTGCAAGGCAGAGCTGAGCTTTCTGCAAGGCTGAACTTCCCCTGATTTCCATGCCTACCCTGCACCCAGGCTGCTCTGCCCTAGGAAGAGCTTACTGTTCTGTTTGCTAAAATCCAAGGAGTAAGGGCATCTCAACATAAAACATTAAAACAGAACATTTCTGGAATTCAGTTATTGCAGAGAAACAAATCTTCAGTCTCAATGTTAGCTGTATGGTTGCAGGAGAACAAACAGCTGCTGAAATTAATGATATCCACATTCTTCACTTCTAGCTTTTGGGCTTTCCACAAATAAAAGATCTTCCATTAAAAATTTTTAGTCACTTGAATTTGCATCTTTTCATTTTATATATAGATTTTCTTATTGTTACTGTATCTTGAGTTTTTCTGACTTAGGGATTCTTTCCACCACACCATGCTCCATGTCAAATCCTGCTCTGAAAACGTGATACTCCAAATATCATAGTACCACACAGGATATCTGTCTAATAGACTTCTTCTGCTTTCATCTTCTTTCACATCAAAACACAAAGTATTTCCAGGCACTTTAGAAAGCCAGCATGGTCTCTGCAGCACACCAAGATCAATCTACAATTTTAATGGGGTTTTGTCAAAAAGTATTAATGCACCTAATGGCAACATAATGAGGCAAGGCTTAACCCAGCTGCATGAAAATTAAAGCAGATGAATATTATTTCTCAGGATCTAGTCCTTCAGCAAAGCAGTTACTTGCCTGTCTGCATGCCAGATTGGAAGCTACGGTTCTCTCTGATGTGAAATTCTACTTTCTGATAAAAAAAAAAAATCTACATCTGACAAAGAATTTGAGCCAACTTGATTTGCACTGACAATCCATGGTTTTCTGGAAGTTGCCATGTGGATTATCGATTAGAATCATCAGAAAATCCTGGGATGGGGTAAAGCACATAAAAGCCTCTCTGGACTGTGGTTTCAGGTGAAGAGTGCTGTATAGAGGCAACGTCCCTGCATTTCATTCTTTGCCATTTTCAAAGGTGGGATAAATCCTTCCTACACTGTGCTTGTGTTACTCTACTTCACCTCACTTCCATTCCCTTCTCTTTTATTTCTGCTTTTGTGTGTGTTGTAGGCTTCTCAAGTCCTTGATATCCATACCCGGCAGCCTTCCACACTATATCCCATGAGAGATCCCCAAAATGAAAGGTGGAAGTGGTCTTTGCTGTCTTGGCTCTCCTAGGGAGCTTGACTTTGTCCATGTCCATGTCCTCTGTCAGTTCACACAGTGAACTGAAAAGCCCAAGCAATACTGTAAGCCAGGCAAATGCTCTGATACTCCTGGATCTGTTTGTTTTCCCACTGCTTCATTTAATTCATGAAAACTGCAGGATTTCACAACAGTCCTTTCAAGCACAATAATGCTCCAGACAGAAAGGCAAACACAAAAAATAAGAGGGAATTTTGTGCACCAGAGAAAAGAAGCAGCAATAACAAAGCAATGCCCTGAAAAAAGGACAAATTATAAGCAGAAAAGGAAGTGAAAAGTGCTGGTGATGGAAGTGAGAGAGTGCAGGAGAGCAAACACTTGCCAGCTGGGGGATGCCACAGGGCAGGGTGGTCAGCACACAGGAGCTGGCTAGCCTGTGCTCAGCAGGTTTCTATCCTGGCTGTGAAAAAAACCTGTTCTTGCCAGAACAGTAAAACTGGCCCAAGAAGCCACCCCTCCTGATGTGTCTGCCCAGGCACCTCCAGGAGGCCACGTGCACTGCTGCTCTATCAACAGCAGCAACTCTGCAAAGGGACCAGAGCCCTCTGGTGCCTCCAGCTATCACTTCAGACAGACCTCCTTGGCACTCCAACCAACCATGAGAATGTCATTTATAAATAACCCATCAATTA
>VWYO01016702.1:0-13048 GCA_013400275.1 Rhadina sibilatrix
AAAAATAAAAATAAAATACAAATAATTACAAAAAAAATAAAAATCCAAGACTCTTTTCTGTGCAGGGCCCAAGAAGCTGAGCACAAACCCTGCTGTCACCTCCTCCCTGCAGGCAGCCAGAGCCCCCGGTGCGATGCCCAGGTGATGGGGACACTGAGGGGACACATCCCCATCCCAGCAGCTCTCCTGCTTTCCCAGCCCGCTGACAACTCCACAGCTGGAGCTCTCTGCTGCAGCCTGCAAAGGGAGCCAGCCCCCCTCCCTCACCCTGCTCCAGCCTGGCCCTGTGCAATTCCCACCCCGGGCAGGAAATGAGGGGAAAAGCAGCAGGAGCCCCAGGAAATGCCACCTGGGCTGAAATCCCAGCTCAGTTCCAGCCCCCAGAGCGATGTGCTGTGATGGGCACCGTCTCTGAGCAGCTCAGCTGGGAAGCAAAACTCATTTCAGAAGGCAGGAAGCTCCTCTCTGACTATAAATTCAAGGAATGCTGTTTGCTTGATCTGGGGCTAATTTCCACTCTTTTTCACCTACTAAGTGATTGAGGGTGATAGGATTACCTGCATTGTCTGTGGCTGTTTCTGGGTTGTCTAACAAGCTTGGGAGTGCATCTTTTAACCTATTTGCCCAGGTTCCTTCCCAGAGCTCAAATTGTGTTTTTCCTGAGGGGTTTTTATTTACCCAGCACCTCTCCTGGGGGCTGCACTGAGTGGGATTTGAGGCAGGGAGGTGCCACAGGCCCGGGCAAGGGGCTCCCCCCAGCCCCCCTCTCCCACATCCCAGCACAAAACCTTCTGATCGTGTCCCCTGGGAGCCCTGGTGGCTTTGGGATGCTGCAGCAGGCAGGCTGGAGGCACAGCAGCTGCTCCTGAGCTACAGAAGGGAAGGAGGATGAAGGGGGGGGGATGAGCTGGGCCAGGAGGAGCTCCCTCTTTGGCTAGAGAGGCTGGAAACCCAGAGGAAATAAATTCACTGCAGAAACGAAATAAATGAAATAAATCCACTGAAGAGGCCAACAAAGCCTCAAGCACAGCCTTGGTGCTCTCAGAGCTGAGCCCTCATTGCCTCTGTCCCCTCACAGAGCTTCTTCCAAGAGGGGAAAATCCTGGAAGTGTGTGGAACCTCCTGCTCCATCCCTGGTCCCCAGGGAGCAGCCTGAAGCCCAGACCCTGCTGTTCCTGGGACTCCCAGTGGCCTCCAGAGCCAGGACTGGGGGGAATTTCAGGCCCTGCACAGCTCAGGAGGCTGCAGACTCACTGCTGGCCCAGCAGGCACCACCAGCTTTCCTCCAGCCAGGAGACACCTGGGGAAAAAAGCAGCCTGGGAAAACCAACCTGGAATTTTTTTCCAGAAAAAAAAAAAAAAAAAAAGTTGATTTGGAATGGCCCTAAAATTCCCATTCTGCATCAGACACCCTCTGTGGCTCAGCAGCTCCATCCCACAGAGCAGGAGCCACATCCCACAAGATGTCCCACAGCAGAGGCTCCCCCACAGCACTATCCAAGCTCAGATGTGCCCTTGGCACGTCCCTAAATCTCCTCATCCAAGGGGCAGCCCCATCCCAGGGCACCCCCCAGCTCTGCAGTGCTTTAGAGAGGAATTACAGGGCAAACCCCTCCAGCCCCACTGAACTGAAGAGGAATTTCAGTGCAAACCTCCCAGCCCCACTGAATTAAAGAATAATCAGACTCTAAACCCCCCAACCCCACTGAATTAAAGAAGAATTTCAGTGCAAACTCCCCAGCCCCATTAAACTAAAGAGGAATTTCAGTGCAAACCTCCCAGCCCCACTGAATTAAAGAAGAATTTCAGTGCAAACTCCCCAGCCCCATTAAATTAAAGAGGAATTTCAGTGAAAACCCCCAGCCCCACTGATTTAAAGGGCAGTTATGATCCAAACATGGCTTTTAGCTCCACAATCAATATTTGTATCTGGGAGAGCTTCCTGCTGGGAGGGGGGAGCAACTGAACCATTGATTTTTAGGGAAAAAGGCATCTTCCATCATCCTGTGCCATATACCACGTGCAGGGCCATCAAAGAGATGTGAACAACGTGCTCAGGGCACCGGGAGCTGCCGGGAAAAGGTGTGGAAGTGGAGATCAGGTGGGAAGGAAATCACAGCACAAATCACAGCAGAGCAGCCACTGAGAGAGAGGGAACCTGCTGCTGCAGGAGGAGAAAGGATCCCAGCCCCTGCAAGAGAAGAAAGGATCCCAGTTCCCACAGGAGGAGAAAGGATCCCAGCTCCAGGGAGGAAAAAGGATCCCAGCTCCTGCAAGAGGAAAAAGGATCCCAGCTCCTGCAAGAGAAGAAAGGATCCCAGCTCCTGCAAGAGAAGAAAGGATCCCAGTTCCCACAGGAGGAGAAAGGATCCCAGCTCCTGCAAGAGGAGAAAGGATCCCAGCTCCTGCAAGAGGAGAAAGGATCCCAGCTTCTGCAGGGGAATAAAGGATCCCAGCTCCAGGGAGGATGAGCTCTGCCCCAGCAGCTCCCCAGTCACTGGCCCCCAGCTCTGGCTCAAACTGGAGTTAAACTGGTGCCTGAGAGCAAAACCAGCTGGGAGCCCTCACCCCAAATCCCAGCCAAGATGGGAATTTATCCATTTTCCCCAGGCAGAGGGAAATCCATCCATTGTCCCAGCTCCACAAAGAGCCCAGGGCTGCCAGTGGGTGCCCCCAGCACCTCAGGAGCCCTTTGTGCAGCCTTGCCAAGAACCCCAGGTGCTTTTGGGGAATAAAAGCCCCCAAACCCGTCCCAGCAGCCCAAGGCTGAGGGGGTTTGGGGTGCTCAGAGCTGAGGAAGCAGAGCCAGGGCAGTCCCAGCACCCAAACTAGCACCAGGCACAGAGGAAGGAGTCAAAATCCCAAAGCAGCTCAAACTCTTTTGGACCTAAATCCATCCCTTGGGGTGACACTGCAGGGAAGGAAACAGGGCACCTGCAAAGGGGTCAGAACCAGGCAGTTACTGTGTAATTGTTAAATTCTTAAATATCCCTGTCTCCAGGGCATGGTCAAACTGCCCCACACAGACCCAGCACCTCAGGGCCACCTCAGTGCCCCCACAGCTCCATTTTGGGGTCACTGCCAGCCCATTTCCCACCCCACACCTGCACCCACAGTCCCTCTGCATGGACACAGCTGGGCAGGGGTTTTTCACACTCCTCACTATCCTCACAATGGCTGTTGAGCTGGAATCTGGGGAATATCCCTTTTTTTCTGGCTGCAGTTTGCTCCCTTGCCCTCAGAGCAGGGCTGCTGGGCTCCCCACACTTCACAGCTCCTGCTTCTCATCTCACTCCTCCCAACCTTCCTTAGGGTGACTCCAAATTATTCCCATCCCCACCCAGCTGAAGAAGCAGCTCCAGCAAATAAATGAACTCCTGTGCTGGCTGAATGGAGCCAAACCAAGCTCTGCTCCAGGGGCTGCAGCAAAACCAATTGTTGCTCTGCTTTAATAAACCTTGAAATTTCAGGGTTTCCCCAGAGCAGCTGCACTGGAATGAAGTTTCTCCCAAGATTTGCTGGTGCTAATCCCTCTCCCAGCCTCTGCAGAGGGGCTGAGCCAGGATTTCAGCCCTGCAGCTGCTCCCAAACCAGCCTGGGAAGGCAGAGGTTGGAACCCTGGGCACTGAGGATTTCAGGCTCTCTGTGCTGACCCCCAAGCAAACCCTGCACTGACCTGAGGCCGTGGAAGAGGCTCCCAAAATTGGGTGACAGCGCTGGGATTGTGGGGGTGTGGTTTGGATAGAAGTGTGTGACAGCACAGGGGGCAAAACTCAGAGTTTCAGGGTTCAGAATACAGTCATACAGATATAAAGCAAGGTGGAGGGCTTAGGGCAGAGGCTGAGTCCTTCTTGTTCACCTCCTTCTCCGTGGCTCTGGGGGGTGTTTGGTAATTGGGTGAAAAATCTGCACTGCGGGCCAGGGGTGCTTGGGTATTGGGTAAAAGGAAAAATAATTCAGGTGTCATTTCTTCATTGGACAGTTTGTGCTTAAAAGGCCTTGCAGAGAGAGAGATGGGGCTCCATGGTGTGTTCCTCTGGGAATGGTTTTCCCCCAGAACCCCCTGAAGCTGTGACCATGCAGTTTGACCCTTCCTTCCTATCTTCACCCTGTTGGCTCAGGCCCAGCTCTCTCTCCTGAGCAGAGACCAGATAAAGTCCTGTTCTTCCTTGTTCTCTCTCTCTGCCCTGGAACCCTTGGAGAATAAAGCCTTGGACTGATCCCAGGGGGTGAGAGCCTCTTTTGGAATCTTTTACCCTGTTTCCCTGAGATATTCCTCCAAAGCCTCTCAAGGAATTGAGCTAGCCACAGGAGCCCGGGGGGCAGAGAGGGGATATTTCAGCTCCATTTTTAGTTTATTAGCCAGAAGTGCTGTAGAACTCAAGGTTTCTGAGACACTGACATGGGTAAGAATTAATAAACATCTGAGTCCCAACAAGAAACACCGTCTGGAGCATTTAATCCCCACCCTGGCAGGGAAAAAGAACATAAAAAACAACAAATCCCTGGAGAGGTTCCTCCCCCCCTGACCTCAGGAGGGGTTTCTGGAGGGCTGGTGACAGAGCAGTCACAGCTGGGGTGCCACACCCGGCTGTGCCACTGTCACCCCCCAGCAGCACACACTGCTGTGCTCACTGACCTCACCAGCAGTGAGCACATCACTCTGCAGCACCCATTCCTTCTACAAAAGTGCCTCCTCACTCTGCAGCAGGCTTAAACTCTCCCCCACTCTCCCCCACTCAGCAAGTGAGCTGCAGTTCAGCTGCTCTCCAGACACCACAGGTCAGGTTCCCCCTCAGAACAGATTTTTTTAAGTGCAAAGTAAAACTGCCATTCATGTCAACCAGAAACCCTCTGTTCTCCAGGAACTCTGACATCTTCATCCAGATAACAAACTGCTTAGCCTATGGGGGAAAAGTAAATTAGGAAAGTTACTACTGAGTAAGTTCACCTTTGAATTTTGTGTCTGTTTAGTGTTTTACAGCCTACTTGAAACACTTAACATCTAGGAGCCACTGGGCCACGGAGAGGAGTTTCTGAGGGATTTATTTCATCCAGCTGCAGCATTACACAGGCTCTGAGGTGCAGCCAGGAAATTAAACCTCCTCAACAACAGTGCAGGGAACTCAGCCTCCACTTGGGAAAAGGCTCCTCTGAGTGGCCACAAGCCCCACAAAAAACCCTCCCTGCAGCTCCCAGAGCCTCCCCAGCTCATCACCCCGGGTTTGACCAGGCTCCTGGAGGATGAACAACCCCCATGGAATTAAAGACTGGCTGCACAACTCACACTTCCCATCTCCAGAGCCCCTGGACACAGCACAGCTCACCCAGAGCCAGGTTTTCCACAGGAAGGCCACAGGCTGGCATTCCCTGAGGGATCAGGGATGCTGGAGCTGGAAATCCTGATGCTTCCCAGCCAGAAGAAGCTGCTCTGGGTGCTTCATCCACTGCAGAGCTGGGCCCTCCACAAGTAAACCCCAGGAGCAAAAGGACAGCAAACACCAGGTGGCTTTTGGCCCTGTAAAGCCAGAATTCCTGAATCCCAGGAGCAAGGCAGGGACTGGAATGATGAGGGGCACAGATCTCTGAGCGAAGCAGGCGTTCCATCACTCCAGCAGGAATGATGTGCCTCCATTTCATTTATTTCTTTGGAGCCCTGGGTCCATAAATCCACGTTTAGTCTGGACTATAAAAGCCAAGCACGGGACCCAGGCTGACAGGGGCAGTCAATAACCATTTGAAACGCTTCAGAAAGGGGCACCAGGATGTTTTTTAATCAATACAGACACTGCCACGGGCATTTATCACCCAGGCTGGCTCTGAAGCCTCCCAGTGAATTGATGGCTTGTGAAAGCAGCAGCTCTGTGGAAGGAGCACAGTGTGAACGTGTCAAAGTTCTCACAGGCAGAGCTGGGATGGAGGAAAACTGGGGAGCAGCCCCGTTCCTGAGCAGGAATTTCACCTTGTGTGAGTTACAAGGGCTGAATGAACCCTTTGGATGCACTTAGGAGGCTCTGGCTGAACAGCCCCAGGGTTTGGATCCATCATTTCTCCCTCACAGCTGCTGCTCCTGCTCAGGAAGGAGAAAATCCCCAGGCTGAGCTGCCCGTGCTCCTGGGCACTGCTGGGCAGGTTTTCCCCTCAGCACAGATCAGGGCAAAAGAAGCTGGGACAGGGTTGGACTCGCTCAAACCAAGTGGTGCATCCAGAAGAAACGGGAAAATCAGGAATGCTTCTGGCTCTGGGGACAAGCCCCACTGATGTGCTGCCTGCAGCATCAGTGCCAAGCCTGAAATTCAGCTCCTGCTCTCTCCTTGTGTTGGCTCCCAAGGGGTTTTTGGGCTCCTCTCATCTCCCCAGCTCACTTCAGTGCACTGATAAAGAGATGCTCCAGCAGCAGCTTCTGCTTCCTCTCCTGTGCAGCCCCCTGGGGCAGCCCTGGGGCCTGGAAACCTCCCTTGGAGGGGAAAAACACGGCACAAAATGGGAGGAATGGGCTTAGGGAAGGGGGTGATGCTGCTGAAAGGGGCCCAGCAGGTCCTGGCAGCACAGCAGGGCTGGCCCTGGGGTGTCCCCAGCCAAATCCCCACCTGACTCAGATTCGATGCAGCAGCTCCAATTCAAGGGGGGAAAAAATACAATTTCTGTGTGCTGAGGTTTCTGTGTGAGGCCTCCAGAGCTCCCAGCTCATTTAAGTAACGAGTTTACCAAAATTTCATTTCTTACAGATGCTGCTGTGAACACAGGGTCGTTTTTCTAGCTCATAAATCCATCTGGATTTGCTCCCTGAGCAGCCAGACAGCGATGCCAGGGCACCATTTCCTAAATCACAGCCCAGCCAAAGCCAACTGAGTCATTCCAGCAAAGGCTGATGCCCTTCAATAACACCCAGGGGGTCACTGAAGTGATTTCCCACTCCTGCAGCAGCCAGAGGCACAGCAGCCAGCACGGGACCAGGGCAGGGCTTGGTGGGGAGGGAAATCAGAGATGACCCAGCTGAGCCACGGGCAGGGACACCTGCTCTGCCCCAGGCTGCTCCAGCCTGGCCTTGGGCACTGCCAGGGATCCAGGGGCAGCCACAGCTGCTCTGGGAATCCCGTCCCAGCCCCTTCCCACCCTCACAGGGAAGGATTTTGTCCTCCCCGGGAAGAATTCCACCAGAACATCAATCCCAACCCACTCCCTGTCAGTTTGAAGCTGCTCCTCCTTGTCCTGTCATTGCAGACTCCTGTCAAATCTCTCTCCAGGAGACAGACACACATCCCTGGCTCTGGGGTGGATGATGAGCAGCAGAGCTGCTGCTGCTTGTCCTGGTGCTTCCTCACAGATGGATTTAGAGTTCAGGCCAGCAGCCAGCACAGAAATTCCTGCTGCCCTCCTGATGCCTTCAGTTTTACCTTCCCCGTGTTTCAGGCTCTGTGCTGCCCAGGGTGCAGCTCTCAGCCTCACACTCAGGCTCACTCAGCTCTGCACACAGCAGGGACACAAAACAAATCCTGCTCCTGCTGCACACCAAGGACAACTTTCAGCCCCAAAGCACAACCAAGGGTGGCTGCAGGGAGGAACAAGAAGGATGGGACCTCACAACCTGCAGCTGCACTTGGACAATTCAACCCCAAGATGCAAATGGACCCAAACTGATCCAAGTGGGAGACCTGGTGACCCTTTGTCCATTTGGGGACCATTTTGGGTCCCCCTTGGGTGCAGCCCTGGCCAGGCTCTTGTCCTGCCCAAGGTGCACCCTAAAGGCCTTTTAATAAATCTCTGCTTCATTCTCTGGCTCTGTCCAGCCTCTGTTCCAGCTCAGGGCATCACTTCCCTCCCTGGAGCCGTGCTGGGCACTGAGGCTGCTCCTTCCTGGGCACCAAAGGGAACTTTGGGATTTTATCCAGCTGTGCCCCCTCACTGCTGTGCCCTGCCCTGCCCCACAGCTCCCCAGAGCTCCCAGGATGTTCCAGGGGAGAGGAGGAGGCTGAAGGGAGCAGCATCTCCCACTCCGGGATCTGAATCAGCGGCCGAGGCCGGGCTGAGGCATTGGCTGTTCCATATCCAGCTGCCCTGACTCACAGCTCGGGTTCCAGGTGCTCTGCTGCCTGCAAATCCTTTCTGGGAACTGCCCCAGCATACAGCAGGGTCAGGCCTGGCCTCCAGCCTGCCGTGACCCCGCCCTGGCCATTCCCTCTGGATTGAGCAGCTGGAAAAGGCAGCAGGAGGGGCTGTGCCAGCCCTGGGCTGCCCACAGGGGCTGAGGAGCAGGGCAGGGGGGCCCAGCCCACCCAGGGCGCTCCTGGTGCCCCAGAGGGCTCCACAAACCCCGCTGAGCTCCAGCCCCACCTGCCCCAAAGCACAGAAATCCAAGTGACAGCCCTTGCCTACCCAGAGCCATCAGAGACAAGGCTGGATTCCCTCTGCCTTGGAGCAATTAAAGCCTGGTGATTATCCCACTCATCAAGCAGAGTCTAGACAGACTTTTCAGTGCAATTCAGGGCGAATCCACCCATTCTGCATTTCCAGGGATACACACACACCTTAGCCACCCCAGGCTCCCAGGAGGCACAGCCAGCTTTTGGCAACTCCCAAAAAATCTCATTTCTTATTCGGGACAGGCTGGAGAGGGGCTGGAGCAGCCCCAGCAAACACAAGTCATGGAAATCCAAAGGATTTGGGATGCTGGGGAAGAACACCAATGGTTTGGGTTGGGAAGGAGCTTAAAGCTCATCCTCCTCCATCCCCTGCCACCAGCCCAGGCTGCTGACTGAGGAGGGAAAAAAGGCAAAATGAGGCTTTTTTCTCACCCCAGGCTTCTCCAAAACGCTGCTGATTGAGGGGGAAAAAAGGCAAAATGAGGCTTTTTTCTCACCCCAGAGCAGAGGAGGGACAGGTGTAACTCCCACCTTTCCCCCACCTCCCTCTCCTAGGTCTGCAGGAAAGCTCCTGGCTTGGTGACAGCCAGCAGGATCTCAGCACAGCCCACAGCCTCCTACAGCCAGGCTAAAAATGCACTCCCAGCCCCACAGAGACCCCAGACAGGCAGGCAGGGCCCTGGAGAGACGCAGCTTTCCACACTTCCCATCCCCAGCTCCCTGCTCCTCACCCCCCAGCCATCCCCAGGCACTGAGGCAGAACAAGGCAGCTGCTGCTTTGGGATTTTCCTTTGTTTTCACAGCTTTAGCGATTTAAAAAGATGTAAATATGAAGGAAGGGTCAATGATTCAACAGTGATTAAGCCTGAAATATTCCACTTAGTACCCATTAGACTTTGAAAACACCCATTATGTTCCCAGAGCTTCCCCAGGGCCCAGGCAGGCACTACCCAGCTCTGGGGAAAGCAGCTTTCTTGGAAGGCTGAGGGTGTGTTGTGAAAATAGCCAGTTTATTTCAGCAGAAAGGGAAAAAAAAAAAAAAAAAGGAAAAGACAATAAAAGAATGAATGTATTGTAGGTTCTTAATACCATTTCCCCAGAGAGAGGAAAAAAAAAACCACAAAAAAAAACCCCCAAAACAACAAAGCCTCATGGAAATTTTCTATTCCCAAAACCATTTGCACTGTTATTGTCTGCAACTAAAAGGAGATGGGAACATAAAAACCTCAGCAGCTCGAGCTGCTGAGAACTGTAGGGCTGAGCACTTCTGCTTTCCCTGGAAGAATAAAATCGAGCTGCACCTGAGATGGGAAGTTTCCACCTGACAGAAACACCAACCCCCCTGCAGCTGCCTCCGAGGATGCAAGGCTCATTGCATCCAGCAGAAAAAGAATCCTCCCACCCCTCTGGAAAAACCCAGGCTGCTCTTTCAAACCCTGAGGATCTGCAGCACTTTAGGAAACGTGTAATTAAGCAGCGTGGTTAAATGAAAGAGGCTGATTTAGGAGGGGAGCCAGGAAGGACCATTCCTTCAAATCAATCTGCTCCCAGTTACACTGGGGATGTTTTAAACCACAATTCCAACCAAACAACCAGAGGAGACGTAAAAATAATTTACTAAATTGCATTTGCTTTGTCTCCTGGAAAGCTGCTGAGTGGAGGAAGAGCCGACTGTGCTGTCTCAGGTGTGCCCACCACCCACCCCACACACACCCCGGGGCTGGGGAAGCCCGAAGAGGCACCCCAAATCCCTTCCTTGAAATCTAAGAGGAGGATTTAAGGAGGAAAATTTAAATTTAAGGAGGGGAGAGCTGCCAGCAGGACCTTGTGTTCCACCCCCTGGCAGCCAGGATTGGATTCAGCCCCGGGATGAGCAGGGACAGCCAGGCCCAGGGGCAGAGGCAAAGCTGCAAATAACCCCAGAGAAGCCCAGGGTTTCACTCCTCCAGCACAGCAGAGAGCTCCTGATCAATAATTCATGGCCCAGACAGTGCAAGTGGCTTTGAGAGCTGCAGGAGAAACCCGAGGAACAAGAGGCAGCAGAAGGGAGAGACACGGAGAGGGAAGGGAAGGCACCCCGGGCATGGGCAAACCCCTGGAATTTGGGTGCCAGGGGGGCTGTGTGCCCTGTGTGGCCTCTGTGGAGGGTGGTATCTGACAGGATGCTTGCCTGGCTGCAGCCCAGCTCTACCTATCCTGATGGCCAGCTCGCTCTGGGGGCACGGCTCCTCCTGCTTCTCCTTCGCTCGCTGCTCGCAGCCCAGGGCCAGGGAAGGGCCAGGGAACCCCTGCAAGGCAAGAGAGACACGTCAGCACAGCCCAGAGCTGCCCCCCAGCCTCCTCCAGCCCCCTCCCCTGGCGCCCTGGGCTTCAGGATTGATGGGGAGGTGTCACAGCAGCTCCTCACCACTGCACCATGGTGTGACATCCCGGCTTGAAAGGGACCTCAAAGCCCCTCCAGTGCCACCCCTGCCATGGCAGGGACACCTCCCACTATCCCAGCCTGGCCTTGGGCACTTCCAGGGATCCAGGGGCAGCCACAGCTGCTCTGGGAATTCTTTTCCAGGCCCTCCCAGGCAGGAATTCCTCCCCAATAGCTCCCTCAGCCCTGAGCCAGTGAAGGATTCCCCACAGGCATTGCAGGACAAAAGCCCCTCGGCTTGGGATGGGAAAGGAAAGAATCCAGACCCCACTTCCCACATCAGAGAGGTTTCCCCATCCAACCCTGCCCTCTGGCAGTGGGAAGCCATTCCCTGTTCCCTGACACTGCAGCTCCTGACAAAAAGGACTCCAGGATGGTGTTTCTGGATGTGCTCAGGTTCCTCAAACCCACCTGGAGCTACAGAAGCAGCAGGAACTGCGGGATGAGAGGCACCAGAGCACAGCTGGGAGAAGGGAACACATCCCATGGCAGAGATCTGTCACCTGGTGTCACCAACTCTGCACGGGGAGCAGGACCCTGAGTCCCCTCCTCCCTGCAGAGCTGGGCTCCACCCCCAGCAGCACCCGCCAGGAGGGATGTCCAGGTGGGATCACCTGGAATCACCCCAGGGACAGGGGTGGAGCTGCTGGGCTGAGGGCAGCAGAATAAACCAGCAGCCCTGAGCCAGAGCAGGAACAGGAGCCTCACCAGGGGGTGACACCAACCCAAAATAAAGGTTAAAGATGAATAACTCAATTGGCTCCTCTGCCCTCATTTGCATAATGAGTCTGAGCAGGGCTATTAATACTAATCACATATCTGCAGTTCAGCCCGGAGCTCTCACCTCCCCTAACCCAGCAACTCCAGCCCCAGGAGCTGGGGATTAAATCCCTGTGGGATGGGGGGAGCCTCCCTCCCAGCACAGCTGCACATCCCAGCTGGGATCACCTCAGCAGCTGGGAGAGCAGCCAGGGGGAGGCCCCAAGTTTTATCTTTGATGTGTTCCAGGCTCTGTGCTGCCCAGGGTGCAGCTCTCAGCCTCACACTCAGGCTCACTCTGCTCTGCACACAGCAGGGACACAAAACAAATCCTGCTCCTGCTGCACACCAAGGACAACTTTCAGCCCCAAAGCACAACCAAGGGTGGCTGCAGGGAGGAACAAGAAGGATGGGACCTCACAACCTGCAGCTGCAATTGGACAATTCAACCCCAAGATGCAAATGGACCCAAACTGATCCAAGGGGGAGACCTGGTGACCCTTTGTCCATTTGGGGACCATTTTGGGTCTCCCTTGGGTGCAGCCCTGGCCAGGCTCTTGTCCTGCCCAAGGTGCACCCTAAAGGCCTTTTAATAAATCTCTGCTTCATTCTCTGGCTCTGTCCAGCCTCTGTTCCAGCTCAGCCTTCCCAGGGCATCTCCCAAGGGACAGGGAGGAGGTTTTCCAGCAAAACCTGGATGATGGGACACAGGAAAGGAAGAGGGGAATTTCCCTTGGATAAGGAATGAAGGGACTGGGAGCTCAGGGGCTCTCACTCAACAAGGAGGGAGTCATGGAATCCTGTCACAGAATCCTGGAATGGTTTGGGTTGGAAGGGACTTTAAAGCCCATCCCATTCCACCCCAGCCATGGGCAGAGACACCTCCCACTGTCCCAGGCTGCTCCAAGCCCCATCCAACCTGGCCTGGGACACTGCCAGGGATCCAGGGGCAGCCACAGCTGCTCTGGGAATCCCACCCCAGGGCCTCCCCACCCTCACAGGGCAGGATTTCTCCCCAGGATCCCATCCAACCCTGCCCTGTGGCAGTGGGAAGCCATTCCCTGTGTCCTGTCCCTCCACCCCTTGCCCAAAGCCTCTCTCCATCCTTCCATCCTGCTCAAAGGGATTTTCACATCTGCAAAGGGAGCAGCATCCCTAAACACCAAACCCATAAGCCTGCACCAGGATGGAGGCAACTTCAGCTGGATTTGGGAAAGCCAGAAGCCCTCCCTGCTGGCAGGGACCATTGGTGACAATACTGGTGACAATATTGGTGACAATATTGGTGACCTTCAGGAAAGCACACGGCTGATCCCAGCCCAGGCTGCTCTGAGTCATCCCAGCCCCAAGCCTGCAGGAGGCCCTTAATTGGAATGTGTCAGTGGGTTAGAAAACATTGCAAAGAGAAGAGGAAAGGCAACTGGCATTAATTAGTTCATGGCAGTAATTAGCGTCAGCTGAAATAACCACGGGGGTTGATTACTGCAAAAAAAAAAAAAAAAAA
>VWYO01016702.1:22572-33443 GCA_013400275.1 Rhadina sibilatrix
CTGGGAATTCCCTCCCGGGGAATGTCCTCTCCTGGGGTATGTCCTTTCCTGGGGAATGTCCTCCCTGGGGTATGTCCTTTCCTGGGGAATGTCCTCTCCTGGGGAATGTCCTTTCCTCCCTGGGAATGTTCTCCCTGGGGACACAGCAGCTGCCCCTGCAGCTCCCTGGGGCAGGCAGCTCAGGCACGGGGCTGACTCAGAGTTGACCCTGCAGCTGCAGAGCCCCGGGGATGTTTTCCCTGTGATCCCCACTTCCCCCTCCCTGCCTCCCCCCCAGCCAGTGACAGAACCTCTCTCAGCTGCTTTCCCTGACATCTTAATGGCAAGTTTGCTTTTCACCATGGAGGAATTAATTTGGGGTTCTGCTTCCAGCAAATGCAAAGGCACATTCTGAGATCAAAGAACAGCTGGGGGAGCATCCAGATAAACAGGGACTGGAGTCAGAGGGAGGGGATGGAGGAGATCCTTTTGTGCTCTTCCTTTTGGGAAACTTCTCTTCTTTTACAATTCTGAGCCAGGCCCAAACAGAAAGGGAAACTCAGTCAGCAAAGGCTGAGCCAGGAGGAGGGAAAAGCCGAGGAATATCAGCAGCAATTCCTGCTCCAGGGGGAAGGAGGCTCAGGATGGAGAAGGGAATGATGGAGAGAGGTCTGCCCAGAGCAGGAGCTCCTGGAATGAAGAATTCAGCCAGGTTTTCTCATAATAATAATTTGCAAAGATTCTTTTTAAATCCTTGCAAACAATGTCTCTATTAAAAAAAAATAAAAAAAAAACTCCTTTCCTAAAAAAATTATCTTTAAATAGTAAAACTAACTAAATTTACAGGTTTTGTCTTTTTATGTTGAGTATAGAAAGTAAACATTTGTAAAAGAAAGGAAAATGTTTTAGAAGTTTCATTTGTTCTTTTTTTTTTCTTTCCTTTTTTTCTTATTTTTATCCCTTCAGTGTGTGCAAATAAAGAGTAAAATGGGTTTAGTTNATTTATAATTTGAAACTAAACCCATTTTACTCTTTATGTTCTCCTAATCACATAAAATATACATATTCATAAGTAATGAAAAACCATCACCCTGAGGGATTTTTCACCCCATCCCAAAGCACTCCAGATCCCATAAACCTGAGCAGGGTGGGAGGGAACTTAAGCCTGACTCAGGAGGGAGGAGCTCCAGCTTTGGGGCTTCCCAAAGAATGTTTTTATGAAATGCCTGATGCATAATCAGAGAGAATTCTAATTAAGAGCAGCTGACAAATTGCACTGCGGCAGTAAACAAGCCTTCACTTCCATTAATAAAATGAAACGCTCCGGTAGAAATTAGGATAATTAGGATTTTTGTGGGGTTTTTTTTTTTTTGGCAAATAATTCCGACCTATCCAGCCACCACTGGGCTTCAAGCACTAAAGCTCTGCACAGGAACAGGAAGCAGACAGGTTTTCCATGGATATCCCACAGATAAATAAAAAACAGATTGAAGATTTGGGGTTTCAGAGTCTTTCAGAGGGTCCCATGCATGGGTTTGGTGGTCACCAGGGATGTTCACAGCTGAAATCCCACCTGGGACAGGAGACGGGGATCAATCCCTCATGGATCTATAACCTTTGGGTTGGGGTTAATGGATTGATTAATTAATAAAACCCATGCCCAGGTAACTCTGGTTTACTGGAGATTGAAGGGAAGGATGTTTCCCAATGGAAGGCTTCGCTACATTCCCAAAAAAACCCCAAGTTTCTCTTCCTTCACCCTCAGAGCTGGATCCCTCCTTCCTCCCCGAGCCTGTGGAAAAGGGCCAGGGCTCCACAAAACCAAACAAACCCCAGGCCTGCTGTTTATTTTGCCCTGAGCAAAGGAAAGCCAAGCAAAGCAGGAATGCAGGAGCCAGGCTGGCAGCTCCATCCTCCCCCTCCAGGAGGGAAAGGCTCCGCTCCAGCCCCACACTCCAAAACCTAAAACAGCAGAAAATTCACAACCCCTGGGCTGAAAACCTCTCCATCCAGACCAGCAATGAGGATGTGCAGCTAATTAACTTCCTAGGAGTCCCAGCTGAGCAGGAAAAGGCACATTAAAACGGGAATGTGAGGCGGGCACATCCCGCAGGAGCCGGCAAATTGCATCAGAGGGATCTCCATCCCCAGGATGAATTAACAGCAGCCAGCACTGCTCTCCACTGCTCCCTGCCTCCTGGAATAATGAACCCATCAAATCCAGCCCCCTGCAAAACTGGAGGGGGAGAGGCAGGAGCAGCTCCCCAGATTTGGAGGTGGGAGCAAGGACAGGAGGAGCCCAGGGACTGCCCTGCCTTGTCCCACCAGGTAGAGAACCCCAAAATCCCCAAATTACTGAGGTTGGAAAAGGCCTCCAAGATCACAGAGTCCCAGCTGTGCCTGATCCCATCTTGTCCCCAGCCCAGAGCACTGAGTGCCACCTCCAGCCCTTCACTGGACACCTCCAGGGATGGGGACTCCAACTCCTTCCAATGCCTGACACCCTTTCCAGGAGGAAATCCCTCCTAAAGTGCAGGTAATTTCCAGGAATCGCTCCTAGTGTCCCCTCTCCTAAAAAAAGATGCTCCCCCATAGTCTAATCCAGCTGTGGTTTAGCCCTGAGAAAAAAAAAAATTGTAATTTTAAACAGTGTGCAGCTACACCTTGATGGTGCTTCCTCCTCCTCCTCCTCCTGCAGAATCATCCATGCACAACTCCCAGCTTTCCCTCCCAATTCCCAGCTTTCCCTCCCAGTAAGGGACTTGTATGGATTTAGAAGGCAAAATATTCCTCCTGAAGGCACACCCTGAGCCAGACACCATCTCTGGGCAGGAGAGGATCCTCAGGGCTGTTTATCAAGCTCTCAAAGGCTTCCCAAGGGTTCTTGCCCAAAATAGCCCAAAATTCGCTGTGCAAAACATCCAGTCCCAAGCCATATTCCCAAAGAGCCTCCCAGCCACATCCAGAAAAGGGCAGGAGCCCTTCTCTTCAGACAGAATCCTCCAAGGAATTCTGTCTGGAGGGGGTCAAGGGGATCCAGCTCCCACCAGGAGCATCCTCACCCTGCTCAGGGAAAGCTCAGGGCAGCTGCAGAGCTGCAGCTCTGCAAAGCAGAGCCTGAACTGTTCCCCAGACAGGTGTGAGACACCAGCCCTGCAGCCCAAGGAGGGATTTTGGCTCTGCTGGTTCTGTGGGATGAGGGGTCAGCACTGGCACCCCTGGAACAAACAGCAACCCCATAGAAAGGCTTTTAAAAGGCACTCCAGCTGCTGTTTGTTTAACTCCAAGGAATGCTCTGCCCATCACATGAGGCTTTATTGATTTCCTCTGTACTCAGGAGCAAAAAAAAAAAAAACAAAACAAAACCTGTACCCAGCAGATGATTAAAAAAAAATAAAATCCAATGGAGATGGTATTTCCAGGCTGGAATTACAGCCCTGGCTCCCAGTGCTCACTCCCTGATCATCTTTTACACCCCAGGTATTGGCAGGCTCCTGCTTAGAGCTGAGTAATGGCTGCCCTGGATTATTCATTAACTCCTGCAGCCTCTGCCCTCCTCTCCCTGCTCCCAAGGGAGACCCCACAGAGCCCAGCACCCCTTCCCAGGGCCCCTGTCCTTCCCAGTGCCCCTTCCCAGTTCCAGTGCCCGTTCCCAGTGTCCCTGTCCCTTCCCAGTGCCCATTTCCAGTGTCAGTGTCCCTTTCCCATTCCCAGTGTCCATTCCCAGTGTCTCCCATTCCCAGTGTCCCTGTCCCTTCCCAGTTCCCCTTTCCAGTGTCAGTGTCCCTTTCCCATTCCCAGTGTCCATTCCCAGTGTCCCTTTCCCATTCCCAGTGTCCCTGTCCCTTCCCAGTTCCCCTTTCCAGTGTCAGTGTCCCTTGCCCATTCTCAGCATCCACTCCCAGTGTCCCTGTCCATTCCCAGTACCAGTTCCCATTCCCAGCAGGGAGGGAATGGAGCCCTTCCCAGCTCAGACAGATGTTCCTGAGGAAAATGAAGCCTGGAGGGAGAGGAGATGAGGCTGATTAAGCCTCATTATCCTATTTACTAATGATGGCAGCAGAGTCAGGCAGAGGGGTGGGAGGAGCAGGAGCTGAGGTGGGGCTGGGGCAGCCCCTGGGGGGTTGCAGCTCCCACCAGGAGCTGCTGGATCTCTCCCTCTCCTGTCCCAGTCCCAGCAGGGAATTCCTGCTTGCCCAGAGGTCAAAGGCTGTGATGCAGAAAGAGCAGGAGCCATGTGGGATGGGGATAATCCAACTTCCCCCCTCAGAATTCCACAGAAGGCCCGGACAGCTCCTGGGATTCAGCAGCTCCAGGACAAAGGCAGCTGACAGAGAAAGATGAAATCCTTCAGGGTGGGAAAGTCCTCTGAGAGCACCAGTGCCACCAGCCCAGCACTGCCCAGGCCACCTGGCCGTGTCCCCAAGTGCCACAGGGTGCCACAGGCACACAGCTCTGCAGGGATGGGGACCCTGCCCTGGCCAGCTGGGCCAGCCCCTTCCAGTGCCTCCGGTTTCCACCTGTGAAAATGTGAAAATCCAGCAGCAAAAGCAGCCAGGGACTGCCTGGAAACCAGAGCCAGGGCTGGAGGAATCCTCTGCACTCTTGTGGGATTGCCCCAGGAAGGGCAAGAGGCACAAATCCACTGAAACCCCGAACTCTGAACACAACCCAGCCAAGTCAGCAGAGCTGCACGACAGATTTGAAGGATGAGAATAATAACACTTAATTCCAGCATTCTTGTGCCTTTCAGCAGACCCAAAATAGATGCTGAGCCATCAGGGACCTGCTGCACTGAATTTTTAAGTAAACTTTCCCTCAGAGGCCGTGGGTCTTGGCAGTGAAGACACTGAGCCCCAACCCTTTTTAGGAAAAGCTCCCACAGCCCCATCAGCTGCCCCTCTGCATCCAAAACCTCCTCAAACACCAGCTGAGAGCCTCATTCAGAGAAAAAATCTGGTTAAACTGGAGGCTCAGTGCCAGGAGATCTGGCAACACCAAGGAGAGCCCGTTGTTTAAAAGCCCTGGGATCTGTTTGTGCCCTGCTCTGGCCCCCGTGGTTTGCCAACCTCCACCAGCATCTCCTCCTCAGCTGGAGGATGAACAAACACATTAAAGGCTTCACCCGGGAAAAGGCACAGATAAAGATGTGAGAGATTAGATCTGCCTTTTGTGAGGAATGCAATGACTCCAGCAGGATCATTACCACTGGGGCTGGGAGCCTTAACCCTCCCTGTGCCACCAGCAAATCCGGGATGCCCCAGCTCTAGCGGGGCTGAGGCAGGAGAAAAACCCATTCTGCTGCCAGAAGAGCAGGGCTGGGCTGAGGAGGAGTCGATAAAAGCTTTTAGAGGTTGTTGTGATCCAGCCTGGAGCCGTGCCAGGCTGGGAATGCTCCCGGTGCAAAGAGCAGCAGCTCCAAGGCTCCCTCCTGCTACTGCCCCAGCACCCTCCCACCCTCACCGGGCACAGAGTGATGCCTTCAGCTTTACCTTCCCTGTGTTTCAGGCTCTGTGCTGCCCAGGGTGCAGCTCTCAGCCTCACACTCAGGCTCACTCAGCTCTGCACACAGCAGGGACACAAAACAAATCCTGCTCCTGCTGCACACCAAGGACAACTTTCAGCCCCAAAGCACAAACAAGGGTGGCTGCAGGGAGGAACAAGAAGGATGGGACCTCACAACCTGCAGCTGCAATTGGACAATTCAACCCCAAGATGCAAATGGACCCAAACTGATCCAAGGGGGAGACCTGGTGACCCTTTGTCCATTTGGGGACCATTTTGGGTCCCCCTTGGGTGCAGCCCTGGCCAGGCTCTTGTCCTGCCCAAGGTGCACCCTAAAGGCCTTTTAATAAATCTCTGCTTCATTCTCTGGCTCTGTCCAGCCTCTGTTCCAGCTCAGCCTCCCAAGGCATCAGAACCACCCAAGAAGGAGCTGACTGACAGCCTGGTTAACCCTTTCCTGAACAGCAGCAGCTCCCCAGGGAGAGCTCTGGGCTCCAAAGGAAGGGAAATGGCTCCAGAGCCAGACTCCCAGCCCATTGGGAGTGGAATTCCCACTCACCAGCTCTGGGATCAGCCCCAGCACAGGAATTCCCACTCACCAGCTCTGGGATCAGCCCCAGCACAGGAATTCCCACTCACCAGCTCTGGGATCAGCAGGTCGGCCCCGTAGACAAAGGCTGCCCCCAGGGCAAAGCCCGCGGCCACGGGGAAGAAGGAGAAGGCTCCAAAGGCTCCGGATTCCTCGGCCATCTCGATGGCTGGGGCCAGCAGGGACCAGTAAGAAGCTGCCAGCATGACCTGGGGACAGAAGGGGAGTGGTGAGACCCCATGGGATGGAAGGGAAGCAGAAATTCCCAGGGAGAATTGGGAGACAGAAGCTGAAATTCCAGTGGGGAATTGGATGCAGGAGCAGGATCCAGGGGGAAGGAGCAATGTGATCCCAGAGGCTGCAGCAGGAGGATGCTGTGGAAAAGGTGACCCCAGCTCTGCCCAGCAGCATCCCAGGGATCTCCCTCTGCAGGATGCTCAGAATGCTCTGGGTTGGGAAAGACCTTAAAGCTCACCCAGTACCACCAGGGCAGGGCCACCTCCCACTGTCCCAGGCTGCTCCCAGCCTTGTCCAGCCTGGCCTTGGGCACTGCCAGGGATCCTGGGGCAGCCACAGCTGCTCTGGGCACCCTGTGCCAAGGCCTGCCCACCCTCACAGGGAACTATTCCTGCCCAATTCCCAAGCCAAACCTCCTCTCCTCCAGCTCAAAGCCACTGAAGAGGAGCTGCTGCCCAGCTGTGCCAGCACAGGGACTCAGAGCAAACTCTGCCATCCCCAGCCCCTGCTCAGGGAGGGAGGAAGGAGCTGCCTGTGCTGCAGACACCAGTCCCTGGGGGTTTGTGTAAATCTGAACTGGCTGCGAGTAAGAAGAACGAGAGTTGTCATGTCAGGCTTAAGCACGGCTGTCAAACCTCATATTTCAAATGCCACCTCCTTGAAAAAACAACCACACACCCCAGCGTGGAAAGGCAGGCAGCAGGGAAAGGCTCTGGGGAATTATCTTGTCAGCTCATGTTAAGGTATCATTTCCCCACGGCAAACAGAGCTCAGCCTCCAGATCCTGGCAGCTCCCAGGATCCCGCCGGGATCCCCCACCCAGGGTCCACCCCGCCAGGATCCCAGCTCAGATCCCCCCACCAGCTCAGGGCTCAGGGGAGGTGATGCCACAGCTCTGAGCCAGCCCCAGGTGAAGCAAAAGTGGTTTTTTTCCTGTGTGATGCAGATCAATCCCACAACCCCAGGTGCTGTCATGAATTTGCAGAGCATTCCAAGGGAGCCACCAGGATTCCTTCAGCAGCTTCCCCTCGCCCAGCCCTGAGCTCAGGGGGGGATTCAGGGACTGGGGATTGCCTGGAGCAGAGCTCCTGCCCAGGCTCAGCTGCAGCTCCTCTCAGCTGATCTCAGCAGTGACCAAGGGGGAGGATTTCTGCCAACAACCCCATTCCAGTGACAGATCCACGCTGATCCCAAAGCTCTGCAGTGGCCCAGCCAGGGACAGCACCCAAACCCTGATGCCCCCGAGCCAGCTGGAGGCAAAGGCAGGAATTAAAGAGGAAAAGGCCCCTGGATCAAGAAACCTGGAGCCACCTGGGCAAAGGGCAGGATTTTCCACACCTTCCCACCAATCCTGCTCCTGCCCAGCTGGACTTGGGGCATTTTCACTGCCATAAATCCAGCAGTTCTTGGATAAGTGTATAAAAATATAGTTTATGTTATTACAGAAATGAAGTTTAGTTATATTTTTTAGCAGCAATCTCAGGCTAAAGGGACTGATGGAGACTGATGTTCTTCCTGTTGGAAAAACAGGGAGCAGGCAGGAGGCAGCTGAGTGATCTAAAGCTGAGTTAAAGCATCACTGGAGCAGCCCAAACCCTTCCCTGGGCTCCAGCAGGAGACAAAAAACCAACCCCAAGAAATGAACCCAGACCCCTGCCCTCAGTCTGGTGGGAATCCCTCCAAGCCCAGCAGGATTTAACCCCAAACACCTCTCCCAGGGCTGGGCATCTCCTTCCAAAGGGATTCAGTGCAGGAATCCTCAAAATTCTGGGCTTCAAACTCTCCTCAGCCCCCAAAGGCTCAGCTATGGAGCCACAGAGGGGCTTTGATCTGCAGATCCAGAATAAACAGAGCCCTGACCTTCCCTCCCACCCTGCTGGGCTGCAACTCAATCCCTCATTAAAGCAGGAAGGCTCCTGTGGGATCCCTGGGATGAGGAGGGGAAGGTGGGGAGCAGGGAATCCAGGAAAAGGCAGGATGGGAGAGGCAGGTGGAAGATGAGACCCTGGCAGGGCACCTTCCTCACCAAACTTTTCCACTGGGCTTCATTACAGCTCCCACTAGGAAGGAGCAGCCACAGCAGAGCTGGGAGAATTCCTGGTCCTGTCTGGAGGGAATATTTGATCCCAGTGTGCCTGGGGAGGGTTGAGGAGAGTGGCTGAGTGATTTCCTGCTCTACCTGGGGCAGGGAAAACCAAATTCCAGCCCAGGCAGAGGAGAAGCTGTGCCAGGCTGCAGGGAGAGGGGGGCTGCAGGTGTTTGTTCCTGGTGGCTGAGCTCAGCCCTGCAGCACCACAGAGAACAGCTGGGGGAAAAAAATAAACAACAAAAAAAAAAATCTCATTTAAGGATATCAAGATTTAAGAGAAAAGGCAGAATTTCACATCAGATGCCCCAGCAAGCAAAGCTTTGTCTCTATGGAAACACATCACCTCGGAGGCTCCTGCATGCAAAACCCTGCATTATCTGGGAGTTCCAGACAGGGAAGTGAGGCAGGAAAAGGCAGAGGCAGGATGGGCAGGGCTGGAGGGAGCTGGGCTCCCCCACCTGTGCCATCAGCAGGGGCAGCTGGAGCCCTCGGGATGCTCCCAGTACACCCAGGGCTCTCCCAGTACACCCCAGTTCAGTCCCACAAGCCCAGGGCTCAGCCCAGCACCCCCAGCAGGACAGGCAGCACCCAGCCCCAGCCTCCAGGCTCCCAAAACCTGCGTGCAGCAGGAAACCAGCAGCTCCTAATCCTGATGGGATTCCTGGAGAAATGACAGCCCAAGGATGCCCTACAACCACCCAGGTGAACAATCCTCACCCTGCAGGGAGCAAACCCAGCTGCTGTCACCCAGCACGGCATCCAGGTGTCACCTGGCCAGGCAAGACACAGCCAGGGGAACCTGGCAGAGCCCAGGTGACCCCTCCACACGGGTGGGAAGGGGCATCTCCCTCCAGAGAACACCCCAGGTGTGCTCCAGCACCTGCAGGGTGGGGTTTAGCAGCTGGACTCGATCTTTAATGAGGGAAACAGAGGGGATTTAATGGGGCTGGACCCAGGCAGGGGCAGCCCCACCCTCCCACATTTTCCTCCAGGAAAAGCTGCCACAAGCTCCACGTTTCACAGAGAGCTGCAGCTCTCTCTTCCCCCCACCTGACCAGGGTTTAAAGCATCCATGGGGAAGCACAAAGCCAGCCAGGCACAGCAGCCCCCAGCACAGCTCTCCTGCCCATCTCCATGGCTCCAGAATCCCAAGGAAACGGGGAGGGTTTAACTGCAAAGCCAGCGTGGGCAGCTTGGTGTCCTCGTGACCGTCCTGGTGCCACCTCCACCCTCAGCCAGGATGAGACTGAGCCTGAGCCCTTCCCTGCCCTCAGGGAATGATCCCAGCGATTTGAACTCCAGTGGGCAACCAAACCAAGCGTGGAGAGACACAGAACACGGAGGGGAGGAGGAGGAGGAGGAGGAGGATGCACTCACCCCTGCAGCAAAGCCCAAGCTCCCATCGAGGATCCGCCTCTGGAACAAAAAGAAACAAACACAAACCACCTTGAACTCCTGATGCAACCCTGCCCACGGTGCTGGGGAGATGGGAAAGGGGGCACCAGGCTGGAGAGGGACTCTGGACAAGAGGGAATGGCTTCCCACTGCCAGAGGGCAGGGTTAGGTGGGATTTTGGGCAGGAATTGCTCCCTGTGAGGGTGGGCAGGCACTGGCACAGAGGCTGTGGCTGCCCCTGGATCCCTGGCAGTGCCCAAGGCCAGGCTGGACAGGGCTTGGAGCAGCCTGGGACAGTGGGAGGTGTCTCTGGCACTCCCAGGGCAGGTTTTTTACCCCCTCCCCAAGGAAGAAAACCAAAGTGCTCCTCCAAAGGGAGCCTCGCTTTGCAGCCACCTCCTGAATAAATCATCACAAGACCCAGGCATAAATAATAAACCCATCTGGGCAATTTGGAGCACTCTGGCGAGGGGGCCTCTAATTTTGGATCCAGGCTGACTTAAAGCTCAGTTCTGAGCACAGAGCGACCCAAATCCTGCCCTGGAAACGTGGCAGCAAAACCAGGTTAGAGGCAGGGGAGCTGCTGTTCCCAGCACAGGGCCCAGCCCACGGCCCCAGGAGCACATTCCACAGCCCAGGCTCTGCAATTTGCTGTCCTTCCTGAAGGATTTAGACATCAAAAATTGCTTTCAATTCTATTTCACTTATCAGTTTCATATTCTCAAAACCCAAGCGGTCATATTTACAAGGCTTTCCTTTTTCATCGTCCCCAACGCTTCCCCTCTGGTGTATTGGGAAAGGAGCTGGGTTTTTCCCTCCCCTGGAGGCTGGGAGGGTGCAGGCAGGGGCAGGGGGGGCTGGCAGCACTGACCTGCCCGCTGGAGAACACGAACACCAGCGCCGAGCCCGCCGCCGTCAGCGCCCAGGTCAGCAGCGTGCCCAGCACCGCCTGCAGCACCGGGCCCAGCCCCGCCAGCATGCTGCCCTAGGAGAGAGGGCAGCCTTGGGAACAGAGCCCCGGGACCCCAGAGCCCAGACAGAGCCCTGGGCAGAGCCCCGGGACCCCCAGAGCCCAGA
>VWYO01016707.1:4671-32704 GCA_013400275.1 Rhadina sibilatrix
TGTTACTCCTTTATATCTTTGCCTGAAAGCCCCGTAATTTCAAAGTTACAATAATCTGGAGGGAAGGAAGTTATACTCTCCATTCCAAGGGAGTATCCCATCTTCCTTGGCAGACACCTGTCTTCCAAACTAAGACAGAAAGTTCTTATGCAGGTGCAAAAGATTATGTTTTCTATATGGAGACATTATCTTGCAGCATTTTTTTTCCCCTACTCCCTGAGATACCAGATATAATTTGCTATGCTGAAGAACACTGGAAGTTCAACCCAAACAGCAAGGGACAGAAGAAACTGAACATTTGAAGACAACTCTACCACTACTTATTTGTGTTGCAAGTCATGCTTGCTTCATTCAAGGACTTAAAAAATGGAAATTAATACAAACTCTCAAGCAGTTACTCACCAGCAGTTAGCAGAAAGATCTAGCTCTATCTTCTTCTACATATCTACCTAGAAATGAAAGACACACCAAATCTCAAAGCCTTTAAGTCAATATAAGAATGTCTGTGTACATCACCTATTCTCCTGAATTTAGTTATTTGCAGTACACTTACAATCCTTCCCCTGGTAAGAACACTGGTGGGAATGCAGTAAGAGGGGAAAAACCAGAATGGAACTCCTCTTTTTCTTTAAATATGACTGACCCATACTCTCAGTGACAGCTACATGAAGTCTGGGGTTTGCTTTCAGTGGATGTAGATTCACTAGGAAAGCCCACCAAAGGGCAGCACACGATACATTGGCAGGTGAGCAGTAGAGTACCCTACACAGAAAAGATTACATTGAGCATGTGGGAATAAATCCAGTGCAGGCTGAACTTCAACTACAAGTCATACCTGTGCAGCAAATGGAAAACACAGACCTTTGAGCACCTTTCCAGTCTAATCAGCTGTACCAAGGAGACCATTAAAAAAGCCCACCATTACATGAACAAGCAAAGGGCAGGATAATGCAGCGAAATGGTTTAAAGAAAGACAGAGGTGCAACCAGTTTCTTTGTATCTGCACTTTCTTCATATCTACTCTGCATTAGAGATGGACTGATTCTTTTGGACAGGAGCCTTTGGGTAAACTCTAGAGCAGACTTTTCTAACACAACATTTGACCACCAACTCCCAGGGATGTTGTTAGTGCAAAGGTGCTTCCAGAGAACTACATCCACTCTCAGAAGTAAATATGCTGGCTACATCAGCACAAAGCTGAGAGGCTCAGTTTTCCAATATATGCATTCCATAGCATCCCATTCTTTTAAAGCATCTGGAAATTTTGGTGAAGGCCCTTGTGACACATTTCTGCAAAAATGCCAAGTCAACATGCAATACACTGCGAGTTGCAGGACAATCTCTGTGCACAAATATTATGCTTCTCCCTCACACTGCAAATTGAAATAGAAAATATTTCTCAGTGTCATTTCAATGGTTTTCAAAGCTGCAGAAAATCCAAATTTATCATCTTTCAACTTGATTGTTAAGCCTTCTCTGTAGCATGGAAGAGCATTTTCTGGGCATCATAAAAAAAAAAAACAAGCAGCAATTCCTAAAGGGCTGAGAATTTGCTCTCACCTGGATTTTCCGAATACGCACCAGCTAGATGCCCTCACGTGGAGAAAACCACGTATCACCTCATAGAGTAACTATTACCATTTCATGGTTGGACTCAGTGAATTTAGAAGTCTTTTGCAGCCTTAACATTCCTATAAGTCTACGCTACAATTATTCAGACCCTCACTGGCTTGTTGAGAGACATTTCTACATGCTGAGCAGTTTGGGTCTACTGAATCAAAAAGGGGAAGCCAGGCTTATGCTATTTCCAGTGACTGGGTTTTTAACACATGTGTAATCAGGTGTTTAACTGTGCATGAAGCCAATATAAGCTACACATGAAAGTTAACATGATCCAAAGAGAGAGCCTGGTGAGCTTAAACTGCACCAGTGACCCCCCCCCAACACCATCAAGGGAGCTAAAGCAGTATCATTACTTCATTTGAGTGTAAGGTTAGTTTTCAAATTTAGTGCAAACTCCCCCACCCAGAGCTGGGTGGCCTACCCTGTGTCATCACCAATTATAAAGAGCCAGGCAGCAAATCCTAGTTGAGGCAATAGTTCAGCACCTTCATAAATACCTGTCCTATCTAAGCTAACTGAAATTAAACCAAGACACACCAGTCTCTACCTATCTAATCAAAAGAGGGTTCCATCCTCTGCAGAAGTACATCAGCTTTTTCCACCTGCATTTGAAAATATCTTAAAGTCACACAGCCAGGCAACAGATCCACATTAGCAAGCCATCACATGGGTACAATTTAACAGCTTGGTTTTGGCCTCAACCTCATCAAAGGCACGTGGCTTCTAATCAGGCTGGCACATTGGCTCACATCTGTCTGCAAAAGACTGTGAGGACATATGCCACAATCCATCATACATTATAGATTAGGGCATTAGCCAAGCTACCACACTGAGCAAAGCTAGATGACTTACTGAAATTGTCTTTACAGAACAACACATTAATTTGGCAGTCGGATCTTGCAATCCCCCACACCCAAAATAAACTTACTTTTTATATATAATAGGGAAAAAAAATTGAAGAAAAGACAGAAGTCAAAATATATAACCTGTTACTCGTCCCCTGCATATATTAAAATATCTTACTCAAGTCAGCCAGCAAAATATTCCAAGCTGGAATCTACAACTTTTCTCAGCAGTTTCTGAAGAACAGCACAACCCAACTTAAAGCATCCCTGCTATTAAAGCCATCCTTCCTCACACCCTGAAGAACCCTGCCAGCTGACAGCACACTGCATCATCTTGACTTCCTAACTCTACTAAGTACTTCCTTAGGGACCTCTGTACAAATCTCCAGTGCAGTGACATTCAGCAGCTACCAAAAAAAAAAAAAAAAAAAAAAAAAAAAAAAAAATTTCCCAAATTGACCAAAAAAAAAATTTTANTCTCACATTGTGCAGAACAGAAGTTATTAATCTGGTCAAGATTATTAATGTCATCAGTAATTAAACATTAAAACTACTCTCTCTGGCAAAGATGTGCCTAACTCCCCTTTGCATCTTCACCTACTATCCCTCTCTAAAACCCATCAAGAGCTTGTAGAGTCTCAATAAGGACACCAATTTAACAATTTATAGTTGAGAGCAGCACCCTTTCTTATGGTTAACTTTTGCCCCTCCAGGAGCTGTCTGGCACTGTAGATAAGAGAGCTTTCTCAGCTGCAAGCAGAAGAACCACAAAATAATAACTGTATCCAGGACCTGTATAAGCTTAATGCTGTATGGAAGTTACCTTGTTAAAAAAGTCACAGAGCAGCAGCTTAAAGAGAAGTCATCATCTTAATTACATCAAGGACAAGTGATTTACTTTCTTAGAGAGGGGATTAGCCACACTGGATTTTGTGTTCGTAATCTATGTAAACAGATCTGAACTTTTTAATAATCGTAATCTCATACTTGCTGAAAGCAAGAAACTTCTTTGTTTTTCCCAGAAACACTTTAATGCAAACTGTAAAACAAGCATCATCTCTCTGGCAGCTATTCCATCCTACAAAGGTTATTCGCATGAAGCTCACCAGAGAATTACAAGGTCAGCTGAAACTGAACACATCTTCAGTCTTTTTGTTTACTCTAGTTTCCCTTCACTCCTTACACTAAGCACACTAATTTATCTACTTTTATCAGGGATATCACTAACTAGAGATAATTCACCTCCAGAAACAAACCAACACACACCACAGAGATTATTACCCCGTTGATGCTCAAGTAAACTTGCACCTGAAGAGTTATTCCCATCTCTGTACTGTGCAAGCCTATCTTTGGAAATCAATAGCCAAGGTGTGTATTTGGGAAAGCCAGAAAGATGTGTGGGGTCACCAGATCAGATTTGCACCACTCTGCAGCTTTGCATCTGCTCAGGACACATCCTGAAAGGGCAGCCAAGAGCCTGAGCAAAGCAGAGCACACAGGGCTCTGGTTACACCCTCCTGCCCTGGCAGCTTTGGGTATCTGTTGCAGCCAAACAAATACCAACTCAGCCTTAAAGTTACTCCACATTATGCCATGGGCACACAGACTCCTGGACACCCTCAGCACAGACTAAGAAGCTGCAAATATGGTTTGCTCTTCTTACCCCACTAAATCCTTTGCTGCTTCCTTAATACACATAAAACATGGACGAAGAGCAGAAATGAGCAGGTTTTCAGCCACGTCCACAAAAAGCACATTTCACAAGCATTCAAAACACTTAATTACCACGATCTTCACACAATTCACAGAAACCAAAGTTCCTTTTTTCATGGTGCTCCCCCAGCCATTGTACACAGCAACTAATAAGCAGTGCTCTCCATATGAATCTAGGAGACACGGTTTTCTAACCTTAAACACACCAAGTCCTGAAGAGGCCTTGTGATGAGATGTTTAGCATCAGTAACAGTGGCATGCCAATACATGAAAAGTAAGGACAAAGCCAAATACAGCATGAGTTTAAGTGAATTCACATTCAGGGCCACAGGTAGCAGAGGAGACCCTGAACAGTGGCACACAAGTTATTGCTGTTTTCTGTGTGTACTCAGCAGAAAAACTGCTGCACTCTGAACTTCATCAAACCAAGAGTTTCAGTAGCAAAAGCATCTTTTTTTTTTTTTTTTTTTTGAGAGATAGCAAAATTACACTAAGATGTCTCAATTTACTTTCCTCCTTGCCACTCAGCTAAAAACCTGTTATAAAGGCAATTGTTATAGTCATTGTGAGAAAAAAAAATCACAATGAAAGCTGATGGACTTGGATTTTTGCTGGGGGGATGGTCTTGCAGCACACAGGTTTCACACAGCTCTTACCAGCAGAACTTGTGATTGTCAAACTTGTCTAACAATCTCAGTGTTCTAGTTGAACATAATTTCTTTTTCTGTATAAATCACTGATAATGTTGAGTGGTTTAGAGAGATGCCATTTCTTACTTGTAGATGTCTGGCTGAATTTCACTGCAGCTTAGTAGTGGTGCCACTTTCCAAAGTCTGTTTAATACTCATCACCTTGGTTCCTAGTTCCTGCAGGACAGATATTCATATCAAGCAGGGCTGCATGGAGATCCTGGGTTCTTTGGAGGGTACTTGTGTTAGTAACCCATCTCAAGAAATGCTGGTCAGAGCTCAGTGTTACCACACATTTTCTTTCCACTTCAAGTATTTGGAGTGGCTTATCTACATGCTTTGTCTCTGTAATCTTGTGTCAACCCACTGTGAATATTTATAAAGCTACACATTCATAGCACAATGATGCTTTTATTAAATCCAAACATCATTATTATACATAAAACCCTCAGTGTTAAAATAGGTTAATTTGAATAGTTTGAGCCATATAATTTTCTTAAAAAATAGCAGATTAAAAAGATTCAGAGACTGCCAAAACATCTAAACACATTCCAAGACTGGTTTAAAAGGACTGCAGATCTTTTGTGTCATTTAACCTTAAACAAAAATAAATTCAGTTGCCGTGTCCTTCCATTTTAACTTCATCCTATGAAAAGTAGTTCTTACCACTAGCAAAGATCTTTAAACCACCACCTGAATTTGCTGTTTTCTTGGCATCACTGTCACACCAATGAATTCCAGGGGCTGTGAGAGTCATCAGGACTATCAGCTGCCTGCAGTTAAACAATATCACTTATTCTATTTTCTGAATTACCCAATTAATACAACGAAATGTTTTTCTACCAGTGACACACAAAACTCAGCGACAACAAAATTCCCAAGACCCTAATTTTTAAAAAAGCTTTCCAGAAAAGTCTTCAGAAGTCATCTCTCAAATTCACCACTGCAAAGTAAAGATATCTTTGGGAATTAGTGTGTACCCAACAAAATGCTAATATAGGTATTTCACTTCAAAATACACTCTAGTTGTTAGTCTACATGGTGGCATTTTATTCACTGAGCAACATTAGCTCCTGTTGCTGTACAAGATGAGTGCCTAACAAAGTGGTGTGTAATAAATAGCACTGAAACAAAGGGATATAAATTCCAGAGCTTCACAAAACAAGTTCATTATTGACATGCTGTCAGGAAGACACTCTGTTTCAGAGAGAAACAGATGAGATGTGTATCTGAAGGATAACAAGTGGGGAGAACGATGCATCACAGTACACTCACACAATCCAGCCCTCTATGGCAAGCTCATTCTGCTTCCAAAGTGGGCAACTCCTCATTTCCTTAATAAATACAGTTAAACCAGGGAGAGCTTGTATTTACAGGAACACTTCAAGAACAAAAGTTTTGTCTTCCTACCATCCCCTCTTGACACTGAAGAGGGCCACTCGTCACTAACTGTCCCTTTCCCTTCCACTGCTGCAACACTTGATCTCCAAGATCCACTTGCTCAGCCTGGCAAGGGGCACATCAAAACTCAGGGGTTTTGACAGCACAGCCCCTCTGAAAGGGCTGTGAGCAAAATCCACATCAGATTGCTTCCCTCAGCTCAAAAAAGTGGGCACCAAGCTTAGTCTTTGCATTCCACCCTCTTCCCAAAACCAAGACTTAACACAGACATTGACCAAATTCCATGCCAAAACATACCCCAACCTAATTTCTTACACCTAGTCGTGTCCATATGAGGAGACCTGCAAAAAATCTCAGGGTTTTTTTTAGTCACAGCAGAGCATTTTTAAAGACATCGCCTCTTTGAACTTCCAAATGTTTTCTAACAGCTTTGCTGCTACAAAGAGACAAAGCCCTTGTCAGCTGCCATTCTGAATTCAGTAACTTCACTCCTCAGGAGCCTTTACATACAGATGCACACCCCTCTGTTATGTTACTCTAATACAAAGACTTCCATCCTCACCAAAACACTGAACATCTGCCAAGCTTGGCTGGTTTTCTTCAGAATTTAGTTCTGAACACAACTTCTAACAAAATGTGGAGGAGGGATAGGGAAAAACTTCCTTCCACAAACTAAGGTATGTTCTTCCAATCTGCCAATAAAGAGCACCCATGAAGTGCCCTGGCAGTGAGATTAGCTCCTTCCCAATACGAACCTCTTGGGTCATTTCAGTTTGCACCATTCTGCAGACAGACTTTTCAATAATCTTCCCTTAGACTTCCACATAACAGAAATGTATGCCTAACTGGAACCTCCCAACACCCTCCAGTGAGTCACTCACATTTAAAAATGAGCACTGTGAAGGCTTTACATTGTACATGCCATTTTTCCTAATAGCCAGTACAAGAATTTGTGCAGCACTGAACAGCTGTAATCTCCAGCTGAGCACTGAATGTCTATGGGGATGGCTGCCAGCTCAGATGCTCTGCCCTTCTCCTATAGCTTCTTACTCCAGCAGCTGATTGATTGTGCCTGCTTCACTTGATTTGTTCTTGGTTGCTTTCTTGACTTCCCCTCATCACTCTTCCTGAACAGCCACTCTATGCTTTACTAATCAATCTGTCATTTTTTTACTCTATATGGTATTGGGAGTGAATTGTAAGGAATTTTTTCCAAATTCCCCATCAGTTGTTTTGGCCTGACAAATACACCAAAGATTTTATTTTCCCATTTATCAGTGCAAGCAGCAACCTTTCACTTGAAGAAAATATCAGAACTTGAGCACGGCATTGTCAGATCATCACTGATTCCATCACACCTGGGGCTTCACTTGTTCCCTCCAGAATCTCATTCAGCCTGTACCTGTTGCCCTCTGTATGTCCCATCAAACAGAGCAAAAGTTCTCATCAGCAGTAAGATTTCAATTCTAGTTTTTCTGTAATTTGGCTCAAAAAGATAGCTTTTAGACACACTTGATACCTTCAGAACGGGGTCAACATTTAAGAGAAATGAAGTTTGAAAGAGATGCAGTAACAGTCACATTAACACACATATTTCTTTTAATTGTCCTAATCAGTTGGAATGTGGAAGCATTTCAGCAGCCCAACCTTCCAGAAGTTCACCATTACACATGGCTCACTTAAAACAAATACATCAAAGAAGAAGAGTGACTATGGATATTTTCTCCTGAATGTACAGCGTAACAAAACCTTCAAGTAGCAGAGAAGTGCTCCAGCACAACTTTTGCCTTCCAGCATTTTTTGCAGTGTACTGGGTACTAACAGAAAGAATGCAAGAAACAGCTACAAAGAAATAAATTCACCACTGCCATGATTCAATACCCACATATTAGACACTGACATTTCGCTTCTGTGAAGTGTAACAGCAATCACAACATAAATCCACACCTTGTCACTTTCTGCAGCCCAAGTAATGCAACATCTCTGAATTTCAGTGCTTTAGAGAGAATCTGAGAGTAGCTGGAATAAAAACATAGTTTGGGCTAGGAGGGATAAAGAGCCTCCCAGTTAAACCCCATGACATACTGTATATTCCCACATACCACAGGCCTCCAAAATCAGCTTGCAAGAGGTAATCTCTTCTATTTTTTTATGCAGCCTTTGTTTTCTGGATGGACAGGCTTTCTGCTGTTGCAAGATATAAATGACCCAGTCAAATCATGAAGGAGGTCTATGGGTACTGATGTAACACAGCTAGGCAGCAGGGCTGAAGAGCTCAGCAATCTCTTGGCATATTTTCACTAAGGAAGTTATTCCAGATGCTTTTAAGAGTAGACAATAGCAATAGCTGCTTTTGTCAAGGACATCTGAAAATCTGTGGGCTCCTTCAGATTGTGCTAAAATAAGTGTTACAGCCTCCCAATTTGATTTAAAACAGCTGATTAGCTCCAGGCCTCATTTCACCTGGACTATCACCATAAAGACCACGTTCACCTGCAGCCACAAGGTTACACATCTCTTCACCCAGGCCAGTATTTGCCTTTAATGATAACAAAAGGGTCAGAAAATCAGTCCTATATCTGCAGAGGCAGGAAGGACTTTAGGAATCAGTTAGACACTCTTTCAAAAAAAAAAAAAAACCAACAAAAAAAACCCCACACTCTTCAGCCAAGTAGGATAGCAAGACACAGGAGGAATAAAAAAAGAGGAGGAGGAGGAAACCAGTGCAGAAGACATCCCTATTCCTCCACAACCTTGTGTGAATGAAAGGGAACTAGACGAAGAACAAGGAACTGTTACAGAATTACCTGCAGAGCAGAGAAGTCTGTAAGCAAATAGGATTCACATTTTTGGTCAGTTCTCACTACAGTTATTTAGACAATCCTGCTGGTGATCACAGCCATGATAAGGCTGCACATGCTAAAGAAATGGGAGTTAATCCAGGCCAGACTGATGTTCCTTAACCCAAGAAAGCAAGCAGAACCAAAAGCAAGGGAGGCCTCATCTTCTCCAGTGTCTGGATTTTTAGAAAACAACACAACTTGAACAGTTCCCCTCTGCTTTTGGGTCACCTGCAACACTGTTTTGCCCAGATTCCCTGTATCATTATGCCCAGTAAGTTTAGGCATGGCTGACTGCTGGAGTACCTGCAAAGTAAGACTCATGCAGAGAAGATCTATTTTACACACTTAAGGGTTAGTGACTCCAACTGGGGATACCAGCAGAGCTCTGGGACACCAGTGAGGCTTTAAGAAATTTTGTTGGGGTTTCCCCCCCGCCACCTCGTCCCAATTTTAGGCTAACACTGTTCACAACATCATGGGTTCTAAGACTTGGCCTTCCTAGAAGTAACTTCAGACTGAGAAAACAGAGTGGTCTGTACTTTAAGGCTCCTCCATTTTACTTACCATCACTTTCACTCTTACTTTTTAAGTCTTCCATCCACGTTGGAATAGTTTTCAGTGCAACATAATCCCCCAAGTACTCTTTGCGTCTTTCTTCCAAGGTCATCTTCAGCAAACGCTCTGTTCAGGGGAAAGAGAAACAAGAAAAAAAGTTTTGCAAGCTTTCACACGGTGTTGCAAGTCAGCCACGCAGTGACCAGTGCTGTGTCACCTCGATGAATGAAATGCCACTTGAGAGGACCAAGCAGGAGCGATGCAGTGAGCGACAGGAGGAGCTACGCAGGGTGCACCTGTACAGCTGCACACGCCTGTTTCTGCAAAGTTAACACTTCTTCCCCACACTCTGGGCTGTCCAGCCTTCCTCCCCACATCACTACAGTGCTGCTTCTTCCTGCCACTTTAATTCCTGTGTGAGAGAACAGCACCTTTAGTAGGGAATTGTTGTTTTGTAGGGAATTTTCAGGTAGGAAAGCCTGCTCCGTGGCTTCTGCATTTGTAAACCAGAACGTCACCACCTCTTTTTTCAGATGTTTAGTGAAAAGTAAAGCCTCAAACATCACACAAGTATGACAACTACTGCCAACTTCACTCTTCTTCAGACCCTGCTATAAATGGACTTTTAAAAAAAGTANGCTTCTGCATTTGTAAACCAGAACTGAGAAAAGTTCAAGTAAAGGCAGGGAGCATGGTGGCAAATTAATAAAATGCTACTACATAACAAAGATCAGAGCTACAGCAAACGTTCTGTCAGTTGCTAGGTGTCTGGGGTAGTAAAAGAGGGAAGTTTAGCTTTAGAGATTCTCATTTCAGTGTTAATAGGACACACCTGGCTACCACACTAAAGTACATACAGACAGTTGTTTTTGTTTTCTCCTGAGAACATCACCACCTCTTTTTTCAGATGTTTAGTGAAAAGTAAAGCCTCAAACATCACACAAGTACGCCAGCTACTGCCAACTTCACTCTTCTTCAGACCCTGCTATAAATGGACTTTTAAAAAAAGTAAAAAAAAAAAAAAAAAAAAAGCCATCCCAGTGACCCAAAACTGTGCAAGCAACCCCAGCACTTCTGCTCATTTTTGCAGTCACATTCTCTTTTCCCTGCCTTCCTCCTCATCAATGCTTAGTATTAGCTCCCCAAAGAAGGTGGGGGGGGGGAAGAAAAAGAGCAGTAGAGAACATCACGACACCCATACTCCCCTCAGATTTCTGGGTCTGTTTTCTACCAGTAGCACTGTGCTACTTTAACCACACTAACAGTTTNAAAAAAAAAAAAAAAAGTCATCCCAGTGACCCAAAACTGTGCAAGCAACCCCAGCACTTCTGCTCATTTTTGCAGTCACATTCTCTTTTCCCTGCCTTCCTCCTCATCAATGCTTAGTATTAGCTCCCCAAAGAAGGCGGGGGGAAGAAAAAGAGCAGTAGAGAACATCACGACACCCATACTTTACTCAGATTTCTGGGTCTGTTTTCTATCCGTAGCACTGTGCTACTTTAACCACACTAACAGTTTTTCTTGACATGTTAATCAGTAATAAATGCTCTTCGATGACTGAAGAATTTTTAGTGGTGTATGGAAAGGCCAGACCTATGTTACTTGCATTTTATATACAGGACTAGGCAGACATAAAAGGAACATTTTCACCTCAAGCTGAAGAAGCAGCAAAAGATGAACACGGAAGCGGCTTCTCAGATCAAACCTTAAAAAACCAAGAAAGAAAATCACTGGGGTCTGGTTTGGGGTTCTTTCTATTTGTGCTTTTTCAAAATAATGTTTCCTAATCATGTAGGCTGCAGTCAGCAGTGTAATAAGGCAAGTTCTGATCACAGCCTCCCTTAACAAAATAAGTTTATTTTGGTATTTCTGGACAGTATCACCAATTTCTTCGGTTGACAAAAACGTTCCTCTCTCCTCATTCAGCCTGGTATCTCAGTGGGACGTGCACACCTGCCAAGCAGAAGTGACATAACAAGGGTCACCAGGCACACAAATCCCAAGTATCTGCACATTGGAAGTCCTACAGGTAGGCAGACCTGAGAGGGCAGGTCAGTTCTGAGGGACTGTCAAGCAGACCAAGCCTAGGTGCCTTTTGCTGAAGAGGCAACAGAGCCAGTCCTGTGCCTGAAAAGCACAAGTTCTTTTCTACAGGAGGGTTTTACAGAAGTTTGCTCTTGTGAGTCAGCAGCAAGAACTTAAATTGAGTCTTAATTATACACAAACCTCCCGGAGGATGCTCCCAACAGCCTTCACCACAAGTACAAGTACAGTTTTCTGCCTCTGGCAGAAACTTGGGAAGTTTGCAGGCAGCCCAGTCCTGTGTCTAAGGCTCTGAAATCACCTCCACTCCTGCTCCGTTTCAGCCATCCTCAAGGAAGATCTCCCCTGGGAGGACATGGACCAACCCTTAATTACCAAGAAAGTAATTAAGAAAAGCAAGCATATTGTCAGTGGGTTTGAACTCAATATTTAGCAATCAGTGCTTTTTTTTCCTTTAAGGAAGTGCTTCAGGATATAAAAGGCTGAGAGCAACTGCATTCAGAGCTTCATGGGAAGAACAGAGCCAGTGAGCAGGGGGGTTCAGGGATGCCTATGAAAGGAGAAGGCAGACCTGGAAAAAGATTGCTGGGCTGGTGCAGTTTTCCTCTCTAGATCACGAGGTACTTGATAAGAACAGTCCTACAGGGCTAAAAACTGAAGGGCAATGTCAGCAACGAAGAGAGAAGCTTTTTCTGCCCTCCTCACTCAATGTACTCAGGGCCAACACTATCAGCATGGAGCTGGAACAGTTACTGGAGCAGAAGACTGGCAAATGCTCTTTGTTCTCACTGGGCAAAAAGACAGGGAGCTGTGGCCAGCTAGCACTCAAAAATGCTTCCTGGATGGGAAAACCTCAGCAGAGCCGAGCAGCGCTGGTTTGCATTCAGCAACATCACCATGCTGATGGAGACCACCGTCCTCAGGGCTGACTGAGACACCAAACGTGTGTCAGCAGCTCCAGTTTCCAGGCCCTCCACTCTGCCCTCCTCACTAATGGTTTGAGTTCACCTGCCAGGCTCTGAACTCGCACAGACAGTAACGGAGCTGAAAGAGACAAGTGGGAGTAATAAGAACATTCACTAGAGCCCACGAGTAACTTTTCCCCATCTGCCCCCGGCATTTTTTTGAAGGTAAAACATACAGCATTAAGGGAAAAGTCGGTTATAATTGACCATACATAAACAATGCTTAAGACAATTTAATTGCCCCTTCTTCATTGAAAACAGAAACTTCTGTCAGGTAGAAATTTGTTGCCTCAGCTTTACTACAGAAACACGGATTGTAAGATGGTCTGAAAGAAAAAGACTCACTTCATTTGAGAGGAGTTTGACAGGAGCAACTAACTCACAGAAAAATAAGTTCATTTGTGTTTTAACAATTTTTCCTTAGAAAGGTGCACTTGAATCCTGTTCATTGAACTGGTCTTCTGCCTTCTTAGCTTGAAACAGAGTCACAAGGGTGATGGAAGAAAAGAAAACTTAAAATATGACCCTCTGATCAGTTCTTCTTCCTCTCCTCATCTATTACTACATTATTTGGAACATGCCGGGCAAGAAGCTTTCCTCCTCACAGATATAAATGTTGCACTTCCACTCTGTGAATTTTTTTCTTAATTTTTAACGTTGCTCTCCCCGCGGTCAATCTAAAGCACTAAAAAAACCATGTCTGTATCAAATGCTTGGCCCACCGTTTTCATGCTCTGGAGTTTGACTTAGGGGTTTTATAAATTGAGAATGCAGAGGTGAGGGTCTGTAAGATATTATATAAAAATCCATAAATAGTCCAAAAGATGAGACGCAGAGGTGCTCTGAGCCTCCCATACCCCAGGCATTTCACCCCGGCCGAACGACACTAGAATCCAAACTGATTACACCAATGATTCCAGTAAACCGTGTTTCCTCTCAGAAAACAAACGCGTTGAAAGGAGAAAAAGCACGTTTTGAGAGCGTGCGCCCAACTTTTCGGCCTGAAACACTCCCACAAGGTGACTTGGGGGCGGGAAGCCCTCAGGAGAGGGGTTGTTTACCGACCGCCCTCCCTCGCTCGCTCCCCTCCGCCCCGGGGCTCCACTCCTGACGGGTACGCCGAGGTGTGCGGGAAACATCCCCGATTCCCGCACGCCCGGGCTGCCACGAAGGCTGCTTCAGCCAGGAGACCCCAGGACAAACGCAGGGAGCACGGAGTTCCCCCTTCCCCACCCCGTCCCCTCAGCCGCGGCCGGCGGGAAGCGCTGCCGGGACACCCCGCGGCGAGGCGGCGGCTCCGAGGGCACCGGGACCAACCCCCCGCTCCCTCCCGGCTCAGCGTGGGCTTAAAGGCGGGAGAAGCGGGCCCGGCCACCGGGAAGGGCGATAATACCTTTCTCCTCCCGCCACAGCTTTTTNCGGCCACCGGGAAGGGCGATAATCCCTTTCTCCTCCCGCCACAGCTTTTTCCGCTTGTTGCCGGGGTACATGGTGGTGTGGCTGGCGGCGGCTTTGAGCTGCAGGTTCCCCAGGCTCACGAGGGGGTGGAGGAGACGCCGCGCCAGAGCCAGAGCCAGAGCCGAGCGATACCGACGCCCCGCGCCGCCGCTGCCGCCGCTGGTACCGCTGATCCCGCCGGCTCCGGCTCCGGCTCCGCGCCCGCCGCACGGTGCCCGTCANCTTCCGGGTTGCGGCGGTGCCGGGCTGTGCCCGGGGCGGCGGGGCTGTTGCCGAGCGACAGCGCCGGGCCCGGGCCCCAGCCTGGCCGGGCTCGCCCGCTCGCCAGCGCCTCCCGTGAGGCGCCGGTAGCCGTGCGGCCCTGGAGCGTCCGCAACGCTGGAAAGTGCCCCGGCCGGTTTAAAAACAGGTGCTTGGAGCTGCAGGTGCCGGGCTGAGGTTCCCTGGAGCGGAGCTCCGCTGGTGCGTCCAGAGAAGGGCGAGAAAGCTGGTGTAGGGTCTGGAGCAGCAGTCCTGAGGGAGCTGAGGATGTTCAGCCTGGAGAAAAGGAAGCTCAGAGGTGACTTTATCACTCTCTAGGGCTTCCTGCAGCCATGTGGTCCCATGTAACCAGCATCAAGACAAGAGGACATCGTCTTTATCTGGGCTGAGGAAGTGCAGGTTGGACATTAGGAAGAATTTCCTCGCAGAAGGGGTGATCAGACATTGGACTGGGCTTCCCAGAGAGGTGGTGGTGCTACCACCCCTGGAGGTGTTTAGGAAAACATTGGATGTGGCACTGGGTGCTCGGTAGTAGTTGACAATCTGTTGTTAACTCAAAGGTTGAACTCGATGATCTCGGAGATCGTTTCCAACCTAATTGATTCTGAGATTCGGTGGCTCCCGGGATCCCTACACCACGCCCCCAGCCCCTACTCCCGCCTGTTGTGAANAGCAGTCCTGAGGGAGCTGAGGATGTTCAGCCTGGAGAAAAGGAAGCTCAGAGGTGACTTTATCACTCTCTAGGGCTTCCTGCAGCCATGTGGTCCCATGTAACCAGCATCAAGACAAGAGGACATCGTCTTTATCTGGGCTGAGGAAGTGCAGGTTGGACATTAGGAAGAATTTCCTCGCAGAAGGGGTGATCAGACATTGGACTGGGCTTCCCAGAGAGGTGGTGGTGGAACCACCCCTGGAGGTGTTTAGGAAAACATTGGATGTGGCACTGGGTGCTCGGTAGTAGTTGACAATCTGTTGTTAACTCAAAGGTTGAACTCGATGATCTCGGAGATCGTTTCCAACCTAATTGATTCTGAGATTCGGTGGCTCCCGGGATCCCTACACCACGCCCCCAGCCCCTACTCCCGCCTGTTGTGAAAATCCCTGCTGGCTGCTGCAGAGGCCAAGGTCCATCTGGGTCCAAAGGTCAAGGAAGGCACCTTGGCCCCTGTGCCACTCAGCCTCCTCTGTACCGACAGTAATTTTCTCCTTCACACCAACTTCCATGGACTAAATAAATGAATACAAAAGCTTCCCTTCAGCTGTAGAGATGCTCTTAGCTTCACTTGTGCCCTATGGAGGGAAAGGCCCTTGCCCATGCAGGCGAATGGATTTATCCCTGGAGCGCAGAAGGTGCTTGACTTTGAGCAGGAGTGATGAGGGGGCTGGTGGGACAAAGGACACGTCACAGCCTCACTGTGCTTCTTACCTGACAGAACAGTTCACGGGGCTACAGAGATTTCTGATTGAAGTCAAACATAGGTCACTACATCTGTTCATATGGAAAATGGAATTCCAGCTAAGTCATACAGAGAATGTCTGGTGTGCAGCCCCAGGTCAAGGACTGGCTTTTCTCTTGTGATACACTCCTGTGCTTCACCTGTATCGAAGGAAGGTGATGTACAACTTAGCAACATTTCAGTAGTAACGTTTCACTTCTTTGCTCATAGTTTCTGCTTAACACAAACATTAACATCTCTACTGTAACCATTAATCTTGGTACAGTTCCTTACAGTAAAATCGTTAATCTTATCCCACTCAGTGATGCAGGGAAGAACCCAGTTTACCTTTTAATAAATCATACTGAGCCCTCTTTACAAAGCATATTTGAACATTCATATTTGACCAGCTCCTGGAGGGTTGTTGTTATCTTTACCTGATTTCTTCACTTTGCCCAAGTGATGTGCCTTGGTAGCCCAAGAACAATTTTCTCATCTTGATAATAAAAACGAGAGAGAAACCAACAGGTAAATTTTTCTTCTTTTTACATCCATTATGTGCAGCAAATATTTGAACGCATATCCTAGATCATTGAATATTTACCAAGCTACTGAATATTCTAGTGTCCTGTGGGATCTGTTCCACATTTTATAAATCAATGTTTATTGGACCAGAAGGGGAGAAGGAGAAAACTTAGCTCTCTTCCTGTAGAGGCCATCTGCATGCATTCTGCAGTTTCATTTGTAAAAGCAGCTACAATAGCCATAATTTTGGAAAATATCTAAAGCAAGTATGTACCTATATAAAAGGGGGGAAAAAATAAGCCTGATGTTTACACCAGCACCAAAATGAAAGACAAGATTAAAGACAGGAATAAAACTGGTCTTCAACCTAAAAACAGAAGTGTTTGAATGTTGCAATCCCAGTAAGAAAATTCTTACTGCATTTTACATTTTTTTTCTTCTGGTGCTGGTGATACAATTGATCCCACTGAAGAAAGTAAGAAATTGTGCAAGTGACTGATATGAGCATGACCGGTCTGTCTTCTTACACTTGTTGATTCTGGAGGCCTGAAGGCAGAGAAACAATCAGCATTGTCATACATGGTGGGAAAATCCACCTAAAAAGTAACATTTCAGTATTTGGGTGAAAACCAATCACGCTGCAAACTGGGAGATTATTTTCTGAGAACACTGTAGCGAGCTGTATACAACGAAGGCTAAAGCAATGCTCAGAAGGGCTTAAAAATGTTCTGTTGAAAAAATGAGCATGAAAATGGCACCAGCAAAAAATGGGCGTTGGTCTAATGATCTGTGTGTATTTAGTCCATCCAAGGCCTAAATATTGAATTCTGAACTAGGTTCAGAATGGTGACATTCTGCCGAGGAAGACAGAAAAACTGGGCACTGTCCAAAATTAGTATTTAAGAGATATATAGCCTAGGCAGAATACTAATAGCTGCAAAATGAACATTTAACATATGGATAAAGTAATGACTGGTTAGAGGGTTCCCATTAGAGATATAATAGGAAATGTAAATTAATATGAGAGTGAATACCATGCTATAGAAGTGAATAAATGTACCAAAGGAGAGCTAGAGCCTCGCTCCAAACTGCTGGATCATCCAACCGAGCCGGCATTAAGGCAGCAATTCCACTGCCATCAACCCTCCTGACCAAAACAAAGCACAGCAGATCCTGTGCTGAGCCCACCACAGAGCAAAGCTGAGCAGATCCAGGGCCCTGCAGGAGGCACTTTGGGGACACCAGATGAGCACTGGCTCCGTGGGGGTCAGCTGTGGTGTGGGAGCCCTGGCACACCAGGAGAGAGCTGGTGTGAGATGCGGATTTTAAAGACTTTCCTTTAAAGAAAGGATTGAAGTATCGGTTGCTGGAGAAATAGAGAGAGGATGGGAATGGAAGTTGCCTGTTCCAAGTCTTGATAGTCTTAAAAACGTTTGAAAAATCCTGTGTCTAAGAGGGAAGGGCAAACTGGTGCCACCGTCACAACCAAAGCGTGGTGCAGGGTCAGGGCCCGTGCTGGTGGACATTGAGCCATGGGCAGCAAAACTGGGCAGTTTTGTGAGAAAAGGTGTGAAGTTTAACAAGAAGAAAAATTGTATGAAAATGGCAATAAGCAGCTCTTTTCGTTTACAGTGGAAACCAGCTGTTTTTTACACTGTTTATTCATTTTTTTCCTTGAATATAGTTAAAAAAGGTAGATATGAAATTAGGATATCTTAGAAGTTCCTAAGTAATTGAAGTTTTTATAATTTAAATGTCAGTTTCATTGATAAAAATTTAAAATGCAGATCTATATTCAGATTATTTCCTCAACTTCTACCTCATTAAAGAAGAAAGCAACAGAATATTGTGGACAGTTTCGTGTGCTAAGAAAAAATTCATTGGTCGTGTACATGAAAGTACCTTTTAAATGCCTAATATCTGTAGCTATTAAACAAAATTGATTTATTACACCAATAACAGAGCAATATAATAATCTAAAATGTGTTTATAAATAATTTATATTTAATAAAAAATTATTTCAGCCATCATTATTCTTCTCAAACCTTGCTTGTGTGGCAAACTGTGCACTATACACAGTCCTGCTGATTTTGATCAACCCTGTGCCATGCACGTTTCCACTGCTGGAAATTCAAATGCAAACTTTACAGCCCCTTTACATTAACCATGAAGTCTCTCCTCCTGTCCCTTCCTATCACATGCTGGAACTGTTCCAAGTCCTCTTCCCAAGGCTCCCACAATATCACTGGTAAGATGTCACTTTTTATTAGCACATCCACTCTGAGATACACTAACATGCACTGAAAACATAAAATGCACATCATCCATCTTTCATGTGACAGCTGCATCCCACCTACTGAACTTTCAAGCTCATGGCACACCTGGGTCAAGGTTCTGTTAAATAAAATGATGCTGAGTGACAGGAGAGTGGGAGTTAACTGCCTGCAAGCATTTGATAAACTGTTACCTGTAATTTCTTTGGTTTGTTGCCTTGGGCAAGCATGTTAAAGAGGAAAGAAGTAACTACGAGCCCCATTTGTCCAAGCGGGTGAGTGGAGATGAAGATGAAAGACAATATACTCGTGTTAGTCACAGCTTTATGATTTTCATCCACTTTGTCAGGGAGCTATCTTTTGGTTCATCAAATAATGTGATGGCTGAACTATTCAAAGAAAGAAAAAGCAAATGTTTCTGTACTTTTGATACGTCTGTTGATATGATTGCCTGATTCTATCGTTTCATAAGTAATCAAATGCACGGTGTTTCAGTTTAACTGCTAAGGTTGTAGTTGGATCTAGATATCATCATTTATGGTAGTAAATAAATAATATATTAAACACATAAATAATTTAAGATAATTATTCAAATAATCAAATACATACACATTATTGACACTTATGACAAGACTCATTTTTTAATATTTTGATATACACTTTTCTCATTTTTGATTTGTTGCAGCATTCCAAACTTTAAGAAGAGAATTTTGTAGATCCTTTCAAGTCAGACCTATTTTAAATCAACTATTTTGGAAAACATTGTTCCAATAGAGTAGTGTTTTACACAATTCAATCTGGTGATGTAAATGAGTGGAGCATTTCCCCAAGACTTAATTACAGTTCTGAAATACCAGGTGTAGTTATGTACACCACGTGGGACTGATGTATAATTGCTGCATGTTGTTACCATGTTGTACCTGAGTTCTGCAGTGAGTGCTGCTGTTCACTACAGCCGTAGGCAAAAGAGGCAAGGGAGAAAGGCAAAAGAGAAAGAGCTTTTCAGAGCTTCCACAATAACCCCACAGACCTGACTTTTTAGGTGCAGCAGAAGACCCAGGAAAAAAAAGGCAGGAGCGTTCAACTTAGGCTCCTCTCCAGGATCAGCATCATATGGAAGAGATAAAAATACATGCTGAAAAATTCATCAGTTGATCCAGACTGAAGCTGTCTTCTGCTCCTGGAACTATTTCTGGCTCCTGGAAAGGAAAAGAGGAAGCAAAGAGAAGTGTCCCAACTCAGAGATGACTCAATGCAGAGTGGAGTGGAATGCCACACTAGCTCCCTGGGAGTTTGCCACAGTTCAGGTGTTTGTAGGTGTGATGGTGGTGCTTGCACAAACCTTTCCAGGCCTCTGCCAGAGGCTGAGTTTTAATCTCAGTCATTCTGAATCTGAATGAACTAAGATCTATCTGAATGAACTAAGATGTATTCCAAAAACTACTTGATAGAGAACAAGGAAAACTTGAAGTAGGAAATTGCTCTTCTGTATGCCGCTTGAAAAAGCTGAATTCCTGTTCAGCCTACAATTGTCCTCAGTAAAAAATAGAGACTGAAACCACAAACAGAATGAAAGTCAATGTGACCTCAATAGAGAAGAACAGAGTTTAAAAAAAAAAAAAAAAATAGAAAGAAAAAAGATAAAAGCAGGGTTTAACCATGTGCTCAAACATAAAGTACATAAAAGCGATTCCATTGACTTCACCGGCACCACTGACGTACTCTGTGACTGCTGGGAACTTGACCTCAGCAGGCTGTGTACAACCTTCTCATCATCAAGAGAGCCACATCATCAAGTGCCTCTGCAAGGACAGAACTTAATTAAATGGGATCACATCTAGCAGAGGAGAGCATAATGTTAATCTGCAGCAGTAGTAAAAATATTCCCTGGTTGTAAAATTCCTTAAGTGATAGCTCCTCTTCTTCCCAGAAAAACAACATCCTGGCATTAGAAACATTCAAGCCAGGTGACCATAAGAAGAAGCAAATGTGCATTTTCTTGTTTTGCTTCTTCCCTCATCACTGCACACATCTACATTTACGCCTGGATTTTTATTTTGAGACTGCAAAGGGCAGAAGGCGAGTGATTTATTCCAAAATGTTGTGCCAGTATAGAGCTGAACTGGGGCTGGTGGGGCTGGGAAGTAATGGGTTGCTAAAACCAATAAAAGATGGGAGTACCTTTAAAAGACATCTAACATGCTGATTGTTAAATTAGGCTGAAACCACATTATTAAAGAAAGCTTTCAAGTGTCAGAAATGAAAACATGTCAGACATTCTCCACCTCAGAAATCTAGATCTCACCAGAGGGGACATCCACTGTCGTTATTCTGCTATTTTATCTGTTTTGTCTTTTATAACGACTTTGTTGCCAGACAAGAAAAAAAAAAAAAGCTAAGAGGTGGTTGAGAGTTGAAAGAATGAGCAGATAGAACAGATAAATGACAAGAATTGGAAAAATAACTCAAAATTTTAAAATTACATATAGTGGTACAAAACAGTTGATAAAAAGTGAGGCTATTTGGAATGTAGATGTTATACATCTTACTATTTTTGCTTCAACAGATAACGTGCATCACCAAAATCAGTGGAATTATATCAATACAAATATATGTTTATTTCATATATAACAAGAAATAAGTCAGCTTTTCCATCTTTCTCCTTTGCTTGGTTATTTTATTTGGTTAAGCTTCATTCCCTCCAAATGATGCCATCTATTCATGGCTTGCTATTGTCACCATTTCTGACTGATTTTGCTGTTAAATCCATCCATTCCTACACACCTTTTGGTGCACAGACTGGAAGCAAATATCAGGGCACATTTTGATTATGAAAGTACAGGTGCTAGTGAACATTAGTGAGATTCTGCATGTCACACAAACAGAATCCCAGAATGTACAAAATGAAGGAATCATGGATGCACTGTGGCTGGAAGGTCTCAGTCCAAAGCAAGGTTGCACCAGGGTGCTCAGAGATTTGACAGGTTAGGTGCTGAACTTCTCCTGGAGTGGTGGATTCACAGCCTCTCCAGGCAACCTGTCCCAGTTTTGGCTGGATTGGCTGAAGTTTACCAGCACCCTTTCTACATTTTCATCTAGAATCCAGCTTTAAAGGAGTATTCCAAGGCATTTCAGTTCAATTGACTGGAGTACCACAGTACACAGGGCTGAGTGAGTGAATCCCCACACTCTGTTCTGTTCTTGCACTACAGTGACCCTGCTGTAGCCTCAGACCTGTGCTGGATAGCGAGGCTCTTAGGCAAAGAACTGTACCTTTATACTGTAGAGTCCAACACAAAAGGAAGAGCTGGGGTGGAGGGTGTCTGCTGAAGCAATGGCGTGGTTACTTTCCAGGTAATTTTTCTTTCTAATTTTACTTCACTCTTTTGTCTTCTCTTGCAGTTTGTTTGCTTCATCTAGCATTTTGTGTTGTTTATTGCTCATCTTTCCATTAGTAGCACAGGGTATTTTTATCCCCTGTAAATGCAAATGCTCCTGCTCCTTTTCTTGCAATGCTTCCAAGCACTGCACAAGCATATGTACATTTTCCTTTTCTTTTTTTTTTTCCCATCTTAATGCAATATACACCATACTCACTTCACTACTTTCCTCTTGATTAAATTGTTCTAAATTATTTGTTTGGTGTGAAGGGAGAACAGAAATGTTATAAAAATAACTGCTTTGCCTTCAATCACCTGGGTATCGTAACAGTTTGTGTGTATTTTATTCATTGTAATTACATCACTTGCCAAAAAATTCGTTCAAAATTTGGGAGTTCAGGTTTTAAAGGCGATAAAATTAAAAATAATTTTATCTTATATATAATAATACACAGCCTGAGTTGTGTTAATTAAAATATCCTCTCCATAATTGGAATTTATTGCTTTGTAAATAGCAGTTACTGTATTAGTGACATACAATGTGATATACAAGAAAAGTAGATTTACATCACAATTCTTACAAGATATTTTAATTCTGAGTTCCATTATTTTTTGTCATAGTCCTCATCACCATTAACTATTTTTTGTTTTGTTACAGTAGCTTTTGTTGCTGGAATGTCAATAGTTTTTCCTAATGTGCCCAAATCAGTGCCGATCTTTTTATCAGCCCACAAGTATTTCTTGACCTGTAGGAGGCAGGTTTGTTTTTATTCCCCTTCAAGCTGGTCAAGAACTGTATTATGACTTCTGTTCTGTTCCTGTGGAACTCCCCCCTCCCTTTATTTTGACCCTGAGTGAGAGATTGACTGTGGCTACAGAATGTTCTTTGCAACAGTGAATCCAAATCCAGTTGCTAACAGTGTCAGCGAGAGCAGGGAGTCTAAAACACTTTGCTCCCTGCTGCTGGGAGCTGGGCAGGGCTCGAGTGCTGCTCTCTGCCCGCTCTCCTTCCTGATCCAGCAGCCTTTTCCCCGTGGCTCTGCAGTGCTGCCTTGCTCCGGGGCATTTCCTGCCCGCACAGCCACACAGGGGTTTGCATCCTGTATCCTCCTCCTCCGTGGGTTATCTACAAGCTTGACAAAGGTCCTGATACCCTCTTGGCTGTTGAACCATCAGTACTTGCCTACAAGGAGTAGTACAGTTAAGGCTGATTTATAGCAAATTCTCCAGTGAATCCATTCCAGGGAAAATGAAGGTTTTTCTGCCTGCTCATGCACAGCCGTCTAAGGGATAGCTAGCTGGCTAAAACACCACTTAATTTATGGTTATTCATGTAGGTGGCTACAGCTCAGTGCTACAATGCTGCCTTTTGTTACAAGCTGGAAAACGAATTTACCCTTTCTTTTCTTCTTTTAGCAATCCCTTCCTGAAAGCCCTTCCAAGAAGCAGTCTGTAGTGTTCTCATTAGAATTTAATCTTTTATATTTTAATAACTATCCTACCAGATTATTAAGGTGTTAGAATTATCTAAAAAAATAAAAAGAAAAAAAGAATTATATAATTAGTTAGCAAATTAAGAAAATTAAGTTTTATAAAAAAATGAACCCTCTTACCAATAACTTGCTTATTTTTCAGAAGCAGAAAACATTTTTTTTAAACCACAGCAAAACAATGTTTCAAAACAAGTAAATGCATTACAAAGCATAATTGTACAATTTATCAGGAAGAAGGTTTACTCCCTCCAACACAGTCACAAAATGTGTTGCACATTACTCCTCTTAATAAATTTGAGAAATTGCCTGAAGTACCAGTATTTTTTACTAGCACCCAAATTGCCCCCACACAGCTATTTGAAGGTGGCATGGATGGGCAGCAGACCCACACACTCACCACGAATGGAACCTTCGGAACTGCAGCATTTAGTGCCCACCTGGGAAGCAGCTTTCAGGAGGCTCAAGGCAGGCTCTGCTGGGATCTGGGATGACCCAAAGCAGTGCTGTGGAGGCCAGCAGGAGCTGAGAACCTGCTGGGGGCAGTGGTAATGAGGTTGGCCAAGCTTGGCAAAAATCAGCATGAACCGTTCACATCGCTGAGGAACAACAGCAAGGGAGGGTCACTGTGTACCCTGAGTTTCCAGGAGCTGAGACCACAGCACCACTGATATTTGTGTGAATGACTTGCAGAGCCTGCCAGGACTGGAAGATCACAAAGCAATGACAACAATTCCAGTAACTCCCAGGGAGTGCTGCAGGGACTTGTGCTCCTTGTCGAGCCCTCACTCAGAGGGATACTGCTCTGCCTGGACACTGAGATGATACTTGAGGACACAGCAGGCAGGAACAAGGGAGATCAGAAGATGTCTCAGAGACACTCACAGCTTTTATGAATGGCTACAATGGGACACAATCTAAATAAGGCTCTGGAGGGCAGATTCCACAGAGAAGAAGGTGCTGAAGAATAAGTTCATGCACTTCAGAGTACAGCTGCCCACCTTCACAATTTGGCTGCCCAGTCGGGGTCACCGCAGATGTCGAGACCACGTGTTCCCAAAATGACTTGTCACCAGAAGTTGCTGGAGATCTCAGGTCTGCACTTCACACAGCAGTGAAGTCCAGCAGCTGTGTCCTGTGCTCAGGAGGAGCAGGACCATCAGTGGGACACATCACCTGGCATTTGTCCCCAGGACCCAGAAATTAATTCAGTCAACAGCTGCAACCTCACAAAAATTGTTCTCCCTGCCCCAACCACACATCTTACTACAGATGGGCTTACTAGCAATTAGCTGAGCCACAAGCATCTCTCATTATCTGTTCCTCTCTGATAGCTGCTCACCACTACAGGACTGGGCAGTGAAATACATTTGAGCACAGAATTGGGCAGAGCTAATGAGAGCTCATTTTAAAGTCCTAAAGTCTGAAAGACTGTTTCTTACAGTAAGTGTTCTCTCAAGTGCTAGCAAAAATTTGCAATTTTCAATGAAGTCTTACAATGTGCTATCATTACTGTGGTGAAATATATTGTTATTATTGGAAAAATGAAGCAGCATTAGGCTGCTGTTATATATAGCAGCCTATACTATCAATGTCTTGTATCTTGCTGCTGATAAAGCAGGAACCCGAAAAGGCCCTCCAAGACTGATGAATGAGTCCAGGTTCTTAAACCAGAAGTCAGGTGGAAATGGAAATTCACCACATACAGCTAGAGTTGCCCCCACAATATTTGAATACAATCACATTTTGTGAAGTGGTCATTAATTTTGGTTCTGCTCATTTTTAGTATCCAAATCAATACCTCATAGATGTGATTTGTGAAGAGGGCACTTATTAAATGAGTTCAATTCCAAGTGATAAGCTATAGTTGAGACGCATGTAAGAAATGCTTATCAAATATTTGCTTCCACATGCAATTTTTTTAGCAGTAAGTTTTCCAATAAAATCTTATTTTGTGCCTAAATCCAGTTGCATTTGAATGTTTTTTTGGAAATGAGCTACACCAGAGACAGTCTTGTCTGTGAACAAGAGAATCACAGGCTGCTCTCCATAAGCTTGTTATTGTTATTTTTTTCTGCTGGAGACTTGCACATATTTTAGACTGAATTGATTTTATGTTGATGCTTTGCATATGGGGTAATAAACAGGTTTATCAATATACAATCTGTCTGGAACCAGTGTATTAAATAATTGAGATAGTTCTTTGGGCCTTGCTTCAGTTGCATCTGAAAACAAGGTTAACTTTCCTGGGTTGGTAAATAGCATTGTTAACAATAAGAAAAATGCTATGTTCATCCTGAAGCCCTTCTGTGATTTGTGAAATAGTAACAATTTTCTATTCACAGAATATGTATTCCAGGTTTTTAAAATGTTATTATTTTAGACTGCCCCGTAAGGCAGCAAAACTGTTTTCATGATGATTTCTGGCTTTGACACACCTCTTAATTGCTGATAATTTCTCCTATTTAACATCACCCTAAAAATTAAGTAATATGAAATGTTGCCAAAAAATATTATTTAATCATGATGGATGTAAACCCACAAAAAACCCACTTAGAATATGACTTCTCAGACCTTAATAATAAATTGCCCCTTCTGGCAATCTAATTGGACAACTTAACAAGTTTCCAGTACAAGGGAAATCAGCTACTCCTTAAAAAAAAAAATAAATAAATAAAGAAGGCAAAGAAGTATTTAGTGTTTTAGACTCAAGTCTGCAAAACTTCAGTCTCATCATGTTGCTCTAGTTGTACAAAATGGGGTAGAAATAGCCTCAGGGAGGAAGCCAGAAGTAATGAGGTTAGTTCAAGTGGAGCTGACAGAACAACTCTCTATCAGTCCCCCAACACTAAGCCATATATCCAGATGCAGCAGGTAAATATGCACCTTAAACTATCACAAGATCAGCAACAATTTTTCTGTGGTTTCTACTTCTGTTTTTCTGGTTAAACACACAACTTAAAACAGTGTTAGAAGGTACAGACCACAACCTTTATGAGAAGTTAAAACACCAGATTAACAGTGTACAACCACGTCTGCCTTAGCAGAGCCCTGCAGCAGATTTGCACAGTTCTCCCCTTTCTATAATAACAGCATCTGCTTAGCTTTAAAATAGTTTGTGTATGAAAGATGGATTAACAGAATGTATTTTAGTTCACCCTGGCCATTTGATGGCAATATACCTGCCAGACCTACAGTGGCACAAGGATAATTAATTGAGACACTGCCAAAGGGACATAACACTTTTGCTGATAAATTCTTTACATCTTTCCAAAGGGTCACAGCCAGTATTTCAGCTTTAGGCTGGTTTATTGCCTACAGCAAATTTGGTTTTGATAGACTTACACAAGCCATGGAAAAGGTGATCTAGAATGGTTACACGTTTCAAACACGAAAAATGTTCCAGGGAAAATAGAAAAGCTGCTGCACTTGAACTTCTTCATGCAAATAAAGACTTACCTGAATATAAATGATATGCATTTCTGAAGAAGGCTGCCAAGCTGAAAAAACCAAAGGCTATTGTTATTATTATAATACCAAGATGAGATTTTTTGATCTTAGCTTGATAGAGATTATTTAAAATGTAGATTAAGGAATTTATCACAGTGCAAATCATGGATAGAGGGAAATGAAAAATCAGAAAATAGAAAACCTAGAGGTAGTTATTTACTGAAAAATCAATTTAAACCCAATCTAAAAAATGTTCTAAATTAGAAACACCAGTGAATTTTATTTTTTATTAGTTCTCCACTGTCCTTCCAGCATAGATACAACTGTCTGATATTAAAGTGTTTTTGCTAGCACAGCTAACTTTGCTTGATGAACCAATCCTTGCCAAAATACTCATTTACTGATATAACCCTGCCAGCAGACTTTTGGGTGTGTATTATCCAGCCTCATACAAGGTCTGCCTCTGCCTTTCTTTTGACCCTTAATTGGCCATCACCATCCTCAGGCAGTTTCACATCGTGCCATCTAAATGAAATACTGCAGTGATTCAGCAATGACAGCCACGGGTTTTCAAATGTTCAAACTTTTTTGTGTGCTAGTTCAATGTAAGTAAACTGCATAAAACTGTCAAAACTGGTCTGAAAGCAGAGGCTTGTTGGATTCTCCTGGTATATTCCTGCATCTGAGCAGTATTAGAGAGAAGCCTGAAACAGTTTTTAGCCCCAAAGGGCAGATGCTGCAGGCAAAAGTGCCCATTACCTTCGGTGATGACTGAATATCATCTGTGGTCACAAATGCCATTTCAGAAGTGATGTCAAGTTTCAGCTGAAAAACTAACACCCTGAAAAGAGAAAACTAAAATGGGAACTAACTGAACACCAGACACTGTGCTCCAGATGCTGGAGAAATAGTAAGAGAAATGCTAAAATTTTATTTCTACAAAGAGTTATGATTCTCCCCTTATAGAAAAGTTGATTATAGGAGTTTTCTTCAGGAAGGAAAAGTAGATCAAGGATAGCTCCAAACAGGAAATAACAGTGAGGGGCATTAACAAGATTTTTATCAGTAGCCATGGACAGTATT
>VWYO01016721.1:644-20032 GCA_013400275.1 Rhadina sibilatrix
TGGGCAGAAAAATGTTTAAGGGGTTTTTTAGGTGTAGGTTTGCTGTTCCTATGTAGAGAAAACCACAATGGAGTATGTTTTCTGAGATGCTGTGGTAGTTCTTGACTCCACCCAATATTTGGAACTAGGGAGTTTTGCACTTTTTTCCCTCCTCCTAGATCTCTAATAGTGAAGCTATAGAGAACGTCCTGATTTCAGTCCTTCCCCTTGCATGCAACAATTAGCTGTAGTCTATACAGTCTGTATTAAGACTATTAAAGGTTACAGTTATAAAACACAATTTTACAGAACCTCTAAACAAATAATGACTTAATGGAAATCCTGCCTTCTGCCACAGAAGAGCAAAATCTCTGATACACCTGAAAAAAGTTTAATGAATATAGTTAGACAGATTGGTCACTTAAAGTGTTCACAGACTGTAGTTAAATAGTTTGATTGTTTTGACATTATTATTTATGACATGAGTAAGTGCACTTCGAATGATTTGAAAGAAATCCAGCAAAAAAATGAAGACTTGTTTATTCCTTGATGTTTTGCCGCATTAAACAGGCATGCAATTTACAAAAATCCCTCCAGATGGCTCTTGGAGCAGGTTGGATCAATTTGTTGTCAAGAGTATGTGAAGTGCTGCCTGATGGTGATGAGAACAACTCAGATCAAGTGACCTAAGCTGAGTTCAAGTACTGAAATAAATGCATTGCAGAGCTTGCAATGTAGCTTAGTGTTGCAAAAGGACATGAAGGTAAAGAGTTTCTATAAGTAGTTAACCAGTGCTTCAGATACTGTGGTGCCTTTGGTCTGATCCAATAAAGAAAACAGCCAGTTTACCATTGTTGGATACCAGTGGTTTTCAAAGATCTTTCTGTGGCCAGAACATCCCCATATTTTTTGGCAAAACTTGTATTAATCACTATGCAGCTGTAAATCAGCAAGTAATTTGTTTAGAAAGTTGTATTCTTCCTTCTTGATTTTTGCCATCTTTTGGTAGTATTTCTTTTTGGGCTTTTCTGAAATATTTTGGGGATAAGTGATTTTTCCTTGGGCAGAGTTCATGTTAATCTGCTGAAGTATTTAGGAATTGAAAATGGATCAGTGGAGCATAAAAGAATAATACAATGATAATAGCTATTTGGGGAAAGGATTTAACAAGATAAGAAGTAGCAGGTTTTATTTTGTTATTTCTAAATGGTTGCATTAAGAACTTGCTCTGTAGAGAGAATGCCTAAGTAAGGCCTAACATAAATGGCTGCCCATGTGCATTCCTGCTGGTGTAAGTCCTCTGGCAGCTACCATGCGCAAATTTTGCACAGCTTGTAATAATCTGTGCAGCTGGAGTAGCCTTGTGCTGGTCTGAGTCTTGATCTTGGAATGTTCCTTTCAGGTTTATGAATAATGTGATCATGAGCATGTTTGCCTTGGCAAAGTATTCCTTCTGCTACAGGAATACATTACACTAACAAAACAAACTACTGTTGTAAGAATTGAGGTGTTTTTGGTAAAGAGAGAATATCTATTAAGGATTTACAAAGATTCTGTAAATCTGTGTACCTTTTAAACAAGTTGTGACAAAAGAGATTCTTAAAAATATTTATTTGGGAATGCAAAGGTGTTGGCAGTTTTTAACTGTCCCTTCCTTGCTGTTCTAATTTTTCTCTAAATCTGACATGCTGAGGCACTGCTGCATCAAATTTCAAATCAATCTCAGTTTAGGTTTCATCTGACAGATAGTCACATTAATACCATAAAAGCCTGAATATCTCATCATGGAACCTAGTGGGGCTGCAGACATTGCGCACATGAGACACCTTGTACTTACTTTTCTCTGCTGGACATTTACTTACTGAATATGGACAGCAGTAATAACACCTGCAACAAGAAGGCAGCTCATTTGAAAAATTAAAACAGCATTGAGTGGCAGAGGAGGGTTGGAAGTACAATTGCCTTCTTCTGTCTTTTCCTCCTCTACAAGTAGCACACAGGGCACTCAGTATAGCCCTGCTCGCTTGCAGACATCTATTTGTCCTGTTTTTCCCTCTATTCCACTTTGACCCTTCTGGACTGTTTACAGGCTTCTCAGCAATGTCAATGTGAATCTGGCCAAGCCAAGAATGAAGACCAAACAACAGAAAAGCGATAACCCACTGGGCTTCCCGCTTTTGATGCTGCAGAGGAGGACGTGAGTGGCAGCTTTTGCTTCTGAGAGAGACTATGGACTCATCCACCTTTATCCTTCTAATGAATGTAGAGGTGGCAGCAGCAGCTCTACCCAAGCCCTCTGTATTTAATTGTGCAGATAGGAGGCAGAGAATGATTTTAAGTGCAGCATATGTTGTGTGGTTGTACAAAAATCCAGGTGACTGGAATAGGCAAAGAAGTAGTTATTAGAGAGGTGCATTGAAGGCAGTCTGTAAGTTTTAATTTGCCTGTGCCAAAGTGTGTTTTGAAGCTCTGTTGCAGCTTACCAAATACGGAAACAGGCTCCCTCAAAATAATATTTTTGTGTGATCTGGGTCAAGTAGTGCTTTTAGGACTTTTGAAAGTGACTATAACATTGTTGATGTACTGCATAATAAAAGAATAACATAGCTAGGTTGGCTGAATTGTAAATTATGCCAAAAACTTCAGCTCTGCAGCAGCAGACATCTGTATTTTGGCAGAGTTGGCAAAGAACCACAACAAAGCAGATTTTGGTGTGAGGCATGTAAATTCCTTATTTTGACCATATGCTGGAGTATCATAAATATTAAATGACAGTATTCAGTAATCTATTTTGTGGGAGGTGCATTTACTTATGGATAATGAGCAGGAACTTAGTCTCAAAAACATCCTCTCCTTCAGCCAAAAATGGCTGCTTATGATGTTCTTTTTCATTCATAGGGTGGGTATATTAGAGTGTTGGGAAAAGATGAAATACTTCTTTATATGAGGATCTGCATACTTCCTCATTTCTCTCTAGATACCACTGAAAAATTAAGGTTTGATAGAAAACCGCAGTAAGACATTGCTAAGGCCATCCTTGCAATGAAAAGCTGTCAAGGATTTCTAACTCACACGTTGCCAGCTGCATGTGAGTGGTCACTCTAGGAAATCCATATTGCATTCAAAATTTTCCTGAGTGAGAACATTTGTATTCAGTTCTTGAGCACTTAAACATGATGATGTAAAGGTTTGAGAGTCACAGTTGCATTAAGGCCATATTATATTACTTAAACACCAAAGTGAATATAACTGTAATTGACTGACTGTATTTAAGTACATAAAGGAGAGAAAAAGACAGCTATGTCTGTCATTATAGGATTGGGTTTTTTTTCCATTTTGGCCTTCTATTTTGCATTTCATCCTGTCCCAAGTCCTGCTATTTTTCAGCTTTTTTGGATCATAACTGGTTCTATTCTACCTAACTGGAGTGTTATGATATTAGAATATTCTTTGATCATCCTCTCACACCTTTCTTAAATAATGTGCTTGAATCAGGTTCACGTGGAGATGTTTGCAGAACCCTTTTAAGATGGTGATATGTACATGCTGGTGGTTCTGAATATCTTTATATATATTTGTGAGTGTTTGTGTGGCTTTTGCCACTATCTGGAGCCAGAAATTTGAGCCATTGTTGGAATTACAGATAAACTTCTTCGACTGCAGTGCATAAGGCATGCAACCCTGAGCAGGTTAGTTACAGGTGCCAGATCTCCCTGTCCTCCTCTGACCAGCTCCAGCAGAGAGACAGATGAATGAGCCATGAGTCAGCTCTGGAAGTGCTGCACGCAGTGTGTCACAGGCTTTGCTCCAGTTGCTAGGACTCTGTGGAGCACCAGGCCAGTGTGGCTCAGAGGCTAAGGTGTGACCTGTTGGGGCAGTAGCAGCAGATGGGGCTGCCAGCTGAAGCTGCTGACCTTACATACCCACCAAACATCCATCCTGTGCTCTTACATCATCTGCTTCACATTCAGTTTGTGAACTGAACCATCCTGCACCAGTTTCACAGCTGGATATCCAAAACAGATGGAGAACACTGCAGTCTTGTTTTCTCATTTTACTTTAAATAGCATGTACTGTTAGCACCTTGGGGAGTACTAGATAGAGACATCAACATTTTCTAAGGACGTTTCTCAGGACTTGCCCTTGGCTTCTTCCTATGATTCTTTTCTACTTTATGATGCTGAGGCACTGATTGCATACTTGCAGCATGATTGCTTTAGGTCCTGACATCCTTTTGAGGAATGAGAGAATACATCTGCTTTCTGAATAAGTATTTTACTATTAGAGGTGAAACAAAGGCTTTCTTTGTAGCTCAAATTCTGCTGTCCAATGAGAAGATCATTTCACTGTATTAACAGCAACATTGTTTCATCTGAAATCTCCATATATTGTTATAGGATGCAGATCAAGGAAATTATACTGTTTTCAGAAGTATTGAGAGTACCATTTGAAGGAATCACAGAAGTTTTAACCAGGATGCTCCAAACCTTAATACTTACTCTTTGTAAGGTGCTCTTCATTTAATGAGTAGGATTTCTACCCTGTAGAGTTATTCAAACAACAAAGTACTTGGATCTGAGCCTCTAATGTTTTCAGTCATTGTGATTTAAAGGGTTACATACACCATGAGAGCTCTCAAGCTAGAGATATTCTTTGTTCCAATTTCTATTCCCTAGGATTTGATGGTGGGGATGTGTATGCTGCAAGAAATAGCAACAAAAAATTTTGGTGTATAGCTTATACTTTTGCATTTTCTTGCCATTTAGGCAGGACATGTCATACTTTAAATGTGCTTTATTTTAGTTAATGCATCATGAAAATTTTTGTTATTCCTTCCAGATTACAATTTAGGTAAAATATAGTTAAGAATGTAGATAAAATTAGTTGTTAAAATTTATAAAATGTCCCTATTCCTAATATAAGTTTTTACATGATAACAGATGAAAAAACATGAATGGGAATGTTTTCAGAATTCACAAACAGGGCTAGTCTGGCTGTATATTAGAATCTCAGAATCATAGAATAGTTTGGATTGGAAGGGACCTTAAAAATCATCTAATTCCAATGCTCAAAACACCATCCTACTTGATTTTGAACACTTTCAAGAATGGGGTATTCAAAACAGTTCTCAACAACCTGTTTCAGTGTCTTACAACATCATAGTAAATAATTTCTTCATAATACCTAATCTAAAACCCATCCTCTGTCAGTTTAAAGCCATTCCACCTTGTCCTGTAATTACATGCAACTGTAGAAAGCTCCTCTCCAGCTCTTTTGTAGCCTCCTGTGGAATCTTCAATGCTGCTGTAAGATCTTCCCAGAGCCTTCTCTTCCCCAGGTTGAACAACTTGAAGTGTCTCAGCCTGTCTTCATAGGAGACATTCTCCAGCCCTCTGATCATCTTTTTGGCCTCCAGTGGACTTACTCCAACATGTTCACATCTTTCTTGTACTGGAGCCCCCAGAGCTGGGGTTGTCCAAATGGGGTCTCATGAAAGGAGCAGAGAGAGAGAATCCCCTCCTTCGACCTGGTGGTCACATTTCTTTTGATTCCTCAATAGCCCCAAGTCCTTCTCCTCAGGGCTGCTCTCAATTAGTTCTCCACCCAGACTGTATTTGTGTTTGGAATTGCCCTGACCCAGGTGCAGGACCTTGCACTTGGCCTTGTTGAACTTCATGACATTCACACAACCCCATCTTTCCAGCCTGTCCACATCCCTCTGGATGGCATACCTTCCCTCCATCGTGCTGGCTACCCCACACCTGATGTCATCAGCAAACTTACTGAGGATGTCCTTGATCCTACTGTCCATATCCCTGTTAAACAGTGCTGGTCTCAGCGCCAAGCCCTGGGGACATCACTCACCACTGCTCCCCATTTGCACACTGAGCTTTTTGTGCTTGACCATCCAACCAATTCCTTATTCACCAAGTGGTCAATCTCTCAAATCCATGTCTTTCCATTTTAGAGACACAGATGTTGTGTGGAACAATGTCAAATGCATTGCAAGGGTCAGTCACTCTTCCCTTGTCCACCAGTGCTGTAACCCTGTCATAGGAAGCCACGAAATTTGTCAGGCACGATTTGTCCTTACTGAAGCTATGTTAACTGTCACTCCTTATTTTCCATATGCCTTTGCGTAGTTCCCAGGAGGAGCTGCACCTTGATCTTGCTGGACACAGAAGTGAGCCTGACTGGCCTATAGTTATCTTGGCCTTTTTGTTCCCTTTTTAAAAATGGGGGTTTATGTTTCTCCTTTTCCTGTGATAGCTTCACCAGATTGTCAGTGCTTCACAAATATGATGGATGGTGGCTTAGCCATTTCCTCTGGCGATTCTGTCAGGATCCATGAATGCTTCTTATCAAGCCATGGACTTATGCACCTTCAGACCTCATAGATGAGGTCTTGAGTCAGATCATCTCTCTTCATTCTCCCAGTCCCACCTTTGCCTTCTGCAGCTTGGTGTGTGTGGTTGGATGTGAGGACCAGGCACATGTTTTGTCTCAGACATTCTGACTGTTGTGAAAAAAAAGTTGTAATTGGAAGAAACATCCTGTGGAGGTGGGACAGTCCTGTTCTAAGTCTACTTCCCTTTCCAGGTAGAGATGGCCATCCTGGACTCATCTTCTAGAGGTCTGGATGCTCATGGGTGAATGAACTGGCACAAAAAATTTAATTTGCGTAAGAGGCATGCACCAGGCTAAATATGACAATTTGGTCCTGCCTGTGGCCCTTTTTCCACTTTTTCTCTTTGTCTTGCTATTCCAGATCCAGACTGTCCATGCAGCAGGATCAATGTGGAACTACAGACTAGCGAACTTCTTTCTTCTCTTTCTCTCTTTTATGTCCTTATTTCTCTCCTACCATGCTTTGTCTGGGCAAAGTGCACCTATCATATTCTGCCACGTATTCTGTATTGGAGTTTGTTGCAGGAATTGGAATCTTGTTGAAGTGTTTTGTAAAATTTAAGGGCTTGTTTAACCAACACTTTTGAGACTAAATAGTGGGCTACTTGGCAGAGTTAAGATGACTACATAATAAAAGCATAAGAGTTCTCTATCACATGGACTGGTGTCTTTAAACAGCCTGATGAGAATTTATAACAAACATCAGCTTACTTACTGATGGGTCATGACATGGAGTACTCACCTCAGTAAAGACTGAGGAAAAAGTCTTTGAGTACTGCAGTCTTATCCAAATCCTGGATAATCACTTGTCCCATTTTCCTCTGGAGAGGTCCACATTTCCCCTGGTCTTCCTTTTATCATGGATATATCTGTAGAATCTTTTCTTGTTGCCTTTGATATCTGTGGTCAGATTTAACTAAGCTGATCCCTGGCTCCACAGACAATCTCTCTGTGTTCCTCCCAAGCTACCCGTCCTTGCTTCCACCCTCTGCGTCCTTCCTTTTTGTGTTTGAGATTCTCCAGGATCTTCTTGCTCACCTGTCCAGGCCACCCAGCAGTTTTGCCTGGCTTTTTGTTTTCAGGATGCATGGAGGAGGTGGTCCTTGAATATCAACCAGATTTCTTAGGCTCCTCTTCTCTCCAGAAAAGAATTATCCCTTGGTAGCCTACCATGCAGATCACTGAAAGGGCCAATATCTGTTTTACTGAGCTCACGGGTAGTGAGCTTGCTGTGTGCTCGCCTTGCTGCTCTGAGCAGCTTGAACTCCACGGGTAAATGGTCGCTGCAGCCAAGGCTGCATTTGGGCTTCACATACCTCACCAACCCCTCCTTGTTGATGAGAACAAGGTCCAGCATAGCATCTCTCCTTGTTGGCTCTATCACTTGGACATGGAAATTATCATCAGTACATTCCAGGGACTTCCTGGTTTACTTATGCCCTGCTGTATTTTCCCTCCAGCAGATATCAGGGTGTTAGAAGTTCCCTGTGAAAACCAGGGGGCTTGTCAATATCTGGCTGCTCTTATGTATCTATAGAGGTTCTCATCTACTTGTTCTTCCTGCACAATTCTTTGTAATTGGAAGCTGCATGGAAATTTCTGCTAGGCAAGTCAGTTAGCAGCTGCCTTCAAAGATGTAAAAGAGAATACAAAAATAACCAACCATGCCCTCCTCCAACACTGCTTTAAACAGGAGTTGTGATCTGCAAAGTGAGTATCTAAGGTAACAGAGTCCTTCAGGACTGCAGATAAAAGCTGTGATAGCACTTTGAGATCACAGTTACTATCTCCATGTCTAGGGAGAGTCCTAGACATTTATGGGGGATAGATGGGTGTAAGTTCCTGGTATGGATCAGCTGTTGCATAAACAGATGTTTTGAATTGTGATTATTATTTGGTGTATTATGAATAGGGTATAAGATTTTGTGCATAATGTAATTGTTAGTGTGAGGTAGGCTTAGGAAGGCAATGAATGTGAGAAGAGATTAAATAATTCCTTGCTTACGCACAGTCTAGAGAAGTGGGAATAGATTTACATTTAAACTATAGCCTAAATGTCAGGTGTGGGAGTAGGTTTTGCAGAACTTTCTCCTGGTGTATTAAGTAGAGATTTGAAGTTCATGCCAAAAACGAATTATGGCTTCATCGTGGGATTCAGAAATATGTTAGAGGTAAAGTAAAGGTGGAAATTGCTTTTGGCACTTGAGCTGAATTTGTGTAAAGATCAATTTATTGTGAAGAGCTGTGCTCTACTGGGATGTTGGTTGTCTTGAATACTTCATTTCTCCAAAATATGTTTATTTTATCTGCTCTGTCTCAACAAGATTTTTCCAGTAAATAATTGTATATATATATTTTTTTTCAAGTTAATCTTAACAGCAGAAAAGCCTAGTCCTTCACTGTTTTCCTAACCAGACTGAGTGCTAGTAATGAGTCAAGTACGAAAGTACAATACTTAATTTTTGTTTTATAAAATGTTGATTGCTCTGGAAAAATACTCCAAGTATGGCTTCTAAATTTAGAGGGTTTTTTTTCTGTAATAAAACATGCTAGAGATGCAGAGAGATATCCAAGTGAAGATGTCATAGGAAGCCTTCTACCAACTTAGGCACTATCATGTGAATGTTCACATGCTGTGTAATTTTATGCACATAGGATTGCTTCTGGAGTGAAAAACTTAGGACAGTGAAGAACCTCTTAAACTATGATCACTTAGGAAAATTATACCTAGAGCATAACTTGAAATGAGTGTCACCTATAATTCATGAAGGGTCACTCAGAAATATACTGTAATTCAGAAACTGAAAAATAGAGGAAAAAAAAATGCTAGATCTGGCTGTTGTCTGCTAGAAAAGTCCGTGTCCTTTTTTTGCCTGTCTCATATCAACATGAACTCCTTTAATTCCTCAAGTCTGCATGGCCCTAGAAACATCTCTGCATCTTACTAACATTGGCAAGAAATTATTTTCTGAGCTTCTTAATATTTCCTCTCAACTGGAGAACCAAGAGCTCTCTTTTCATGCTTTCAGAACAATTCAGAGATACAGAAGTGCATCCTGTCTCTGCCATGCTGACCACCAACCCTTACCAAATACTCTTTCCAATTTAGTCTTTCTGTGGTTTTAAGCCCTTTACTGAATTAGGCGTGAAACTATAAGGAAGGTCTCAAGTAGAATCTAATTATTAGTAAGGAAAAGTTGACCATAATTTTGCAAAAATGTTGAAAAATGTGCAGTTGATATTTTTTAAAGTTTTAGAACTAATTATCTTCTCTGTATCCTTTCATTATTCTGTAAAAGGATTTTGCTTTCGAAAGGGAAAGGACTTAGCTTTTAGAGAGAAGAATGTGCAAAAAGCCCTGCTTAGATAGGGCAGCCTTTTAGATACACTTTCACATATATTTGCAATGATAAAAGTGACGTAAGGAAGGCAGATAATCAGGACCCATTGTGCAATGTGAAAGAAAATATTCATTCACTGTGAAAATAACTTGAACTATTCAACTGGATAAAAATAGTGTATTTTCACATTTGTTTACTGTGTCACCTTAAAGCTAGACTTAGAAAAATAAAGAAGTTCTGGTCTAGCAGAACCTTTGCTGCTTGAGGGTTTCCAGCCTGACGCTGTTTTGTCTTAGGGGCTGGTAATGCAGAATCTATCCTGCCACTTTCTTTCTCCTCAGCTCTCTACCTTTTTCCCTGTCACCTGGTTTGAGCATGCTGTGAGTCCTATCCTTTATAAAGGAGAGAAGTTTAGAACAGAGTAAAAGGCAGAGTCACTGGGGTTGGAAGTGCCTTGATTGTTATTGTCTATGACAATCCTCCAGCATGAGGAAAAAGTCAATTGAGGCAGGTTGCCCCAGCCATCTCTAGTGGAGTATGGGATATCATCAAGGATGGAGATTCCACTTTATCTCTGGGAAACCTCTGACAGCGTTTGACACCCTTATAATAAAAAAGGGGGGGTTGTTACACCTATAGGGAATTTCCTGTGTTTTGGATTGCTCTCATTGCTTCTCATCCTGTCACAGGATGCTGCTTAGAAGATTTTGACTTTATCATCCTTGCACTCTTCTATCAAGTATTTTTACAAATGCACAAGATCTTTCTGAGCTTTGTCTTCACCAAGCTCTAGAAGACCCAGCTCCTTCAGCCTCACCTTCTGTGAAAGATACTCCAGTCTTTTGAGTTTTTTGTGGTCCTGTAGTGGACTTCCCCTAGTATTTTCATACGTCTTGTACTAGAGTGCCCACATCTGCACCTAGAACTACAGAAATATATTACCAATTCTGGAAAAGAGGAGGGACAGTTAGCTTAACCTGCTGTCAAAACTTTTCCTAGTGCAGCCCAGGAAATTGCTGCTCATCTTTGCCATACAGATGCACTTCATTGCTCATTTTCACCTTGTTCTGTAGGACTGAGATCCTTCTTCACAAAGCTGCTTTCCAGCTGGCCAGCCCCCAGCATATACTGTGTCTGCAGTAATTTGTGCTCAGGGACAGGAACTTAAATTTCCCTTTCCTGCATTTCATGAGGTTTCTGTTTACCCTTTTGACCAGCTTGTAAATTCCCTCTGGATGGCAACACACATCAGTTATATTAATTATTTCTTGTAGTTTTCTATCACCTCAGAACTCTCTGAGAGTGCATTCAGTCATGCCATTAAGGATGATTTTAAGCAGTGTTGGTCCCAGTATCAGTGCCTGGAGTACACTGTGGACAGCTGGCCTTCAGCTGTTTTCTGTGACACTTAGCACAGCTCTCTGAGCTTGTCAGGTCTGTCAGTTTTTTCAGTCCACTTTATTTGCCACTTTCTTAGTCTGTACTTCATCACTTTGTCTGGGAAGGTGTGATGTGAGACAGTATGGAACGCTCTGTTATAGTTAAGATAAAGCAACCTCTCTCTGCTCTCTCCATGAAGCAGGCTGCTCATCTCATCATAGAAGGCTATAAGGTTGTTCAGGAATGATTCACTTTCATAAATCCGTGCTGACTGCTCCAAATAACCTTCTTGTCCTTTATATGTTTGGATTGTCTACTCCATAATCTTCCCAGGAGAAACAGCAAAGCTGATCAGTATGTATTTCTCCAGATCCTTCTTCTTCCTCTTCTTGTAAATAGGAATGATAATAGATTTATTTCTTTCAGCGCTTAGGAACACCCTCTCTTATTGCTGTGATGACTTGGGACAGTGGCATTGTCCAGTTCCCTCAGCACCACTTGATGCATCCTATCAGTTCCCATGGACTTGTATATGTCGAGGTTGTTGAAATGTTCCCTGTCCTAGTCATCCTCTAAAAGCTGTAAACTTTCTTGTGCTACACCTTACTGCTGGTGTTCCCACAACCTTCAGACTGCCAGATTTCCACAAAGTAGTAAACCAGCTCATTCCAGCACTAGGAAATTTTTGTATGGGTGTGTTGGGTTATGGAACTAAAAAAGTGTATTCTATTTTATCTGTTGAAAGCAGCTGGGGAGACTTTTTCTTTATCTCTTGTAACTCTGGGGGGAGGAGGGCAGGTGCCTTCTGATGATGGGGCAGCTGTTAAAACCAGGTGGGACAGTGTTTCTTATCTCTTTCACTACCTGTCCTCCCTCCAGGGGGACATTTTCTGCTAATGGGCCATTAAGGCTCACTAAGGGCATGACATATTCCATCATCCCCATTGAATGGGGGGAGCCAACCATTCCTACCTGGTTAAAAACTGAGATGCAGGAACACGAGATATCTGGTTCCACTGGATTCCCGGAGGAAGACTGGACCCTTCTCATTGTCACTGGACCTTTTCTCTCAGGATCATCTCTGCTCCAACACCACCACATCTGCCACTCCAAGAGTTGGACTGTTTCCAACACCCTGACCAGCAGGGTGTCAGGTTGTATCTCTGACTCCGTCAGGGTTTCTAGGATTTTTGTTTGTTTGCTTGCTGGTTTTTTGTACTACCACCTTTGTAATTTTTAAAATATTCCTAGTAAAGAACTGTTATTCCTATTCTCATATCTCTGCCTGAAAGCCCTTAATTGCAAAATTATAGTAATTTGGAGGGGATGAGTGGTTCACATTCTCCATTCCAAGGGAAACTCCAGCTTTCCCTGGCAGATACCTGTTTTTCAAAACCAAGACACTGGGGTACTTCACTGGTTATGGTATGACAGCTATCTGCATATCTCACCATGAAACTAGGAACATGTGTGCTGCTTTTCCAGAGTGTAAGAGCCTTAAAAATCATATTTGTCTTAAACACTGTAAAGACCACTAAAGAGCTTTGCCCACTGTGGCAAACTGAATAAAAGATCCATAACCACCAAAACTCAACACTGCCCAAATATATCTTCTGGGTTCTGGGAACTTGATATAAAATAAAGGCAGTATTATTGTCCAATTATCTTAGGTTTGTGGAGAAGTAAACACAACTAGAGAAGAAGAAGGTATCCAAAAGGAAAGCCAGCTCAGCAGCTGTGCTAAAAATCATCTCTGACTGGGCCCGGCAGGGGGAGACCATAGCCCACCAACGCATTTGCTGAGGCCAGGTTTGCGTACTAGAGTTCAGGGAATTTTTTAAGTCCTCCACTGTGAGGGAAATGCAGTGGTGCTGGGATTGTCTCTGGGGCAGAAAATTAATTTTTGTGTTGCTGCTGTTTGTAAGTGGTACTTAGAAAAGCAGTGGAAAATCATCTTGGAGGCATGCCTCGGTGATTTGCATATTAAGAAAAAGTAGGATTGAGATTTATAGGATCTCAATTTTTTGAAAAATTGTTCCCAGTGGCATCCTTTATATGACTTACTGTGCTGTCTGTTTCCCTGGAGCAAATCAGTATTTTCACCACAGGTGAGAAATCTGGCACTGAGTTGACCACCCAGAGATTGCAAGGAGTCTGCATTGGAAAAGGGACCACCCAAATACTGACATTCCACTGTGCTCAAATGAGCAGTAGGAAACGTCTATGGCAGGCAGTAAGAAATACATGCTGGGAATATGAATCTTTCTGGAGAAAGAGAAGGACAAGAGCTTGTAGTTTATAGAAGAAATCTGGTAAAAATATGTGACTGTTGACTAACATATGGAACACAATGTATTTTAATCCGGTACGCATGTGAATGAATGAAATGGAACCAGGACAGCACACAAAGGTTGTACATCAAAGAGCTGCCCATTCCTCCATTTCTAAAGGCACTATGAGAATATGACAAAATGGGTTCTTTGCAGAACAATCATATAGGCAAAGCAGAGACTGCTGCTGTAGTAGCACTGGTACAGACCAAAAGGGCCTGCTTCCTGCTGAAAGTGCTGCTCATTGGTTTAGAGCTCAGTACACTTGATTCATTCAAGAATTCATGTTTCCCTGCTCAAACCCATACTTCTTTTTGGTGTTTTAGGTGTTTCCACCTCTAGTTATTCTGATGTGGATTCTCTTCCTGTTGCAGTTATTGTGTTCATCTGTGTGTGCAGTAGAAGACTGAGACTGAAAATTTTAAGCCAGACCACTGTGGATGGATGAGCATAATGAAAATTGGTCACCAAAATTCTATTGTGGCTGCTATGGAATTGTAAGTGCTATGTCTTTTAAGATTCTAAGTAAATTTAGACATTTAATTTACTCCCAGAAACATCAGACTACTTAATAACATAGTTCTCCTTTGTCTCTATGAATTCTTTCTTATATTATGTATAGAACTTTACAAGTTTACTGTAAGTTTACTGTATTCCTGCTGTTAAAGATTGTGAAATGCTCATGTCTGAAATATTTTAACTGAGCGATGAATTGGTCTTAAAACACTTACTGAAAAAAAAGTGCTACTTAGGACTTAGAGGAAACTGATATTTTGCAGGTCATAGACAATTATTTCCTGTATTAGCATCTTGCTAAGTGCAGTGACTGTTTTAGGTGTGTTTTTGAGGATTTGGACTTTAAATATTTCCCAGAGAAAAGTTGTGTGGTATTAAGTAAGGAACACCAGTGCTGTGCCCAAGAGGTACAGAATTTCCGCAGGGTGTTTATGGAGAACTGTGTGGTATTTTTGCAGTTTTGATCATGGCTTGTCCATGCCACATGTACTATGACAAACAATATGAAGGTAAGTATACTAAATTTCACAGATTTATGAAGATTCACTATATTTTTCCCTGCATTAGCGTCTTGTCTGCATTAAGAATATTCGTACAATAGTTTATCCTATGAAATGTCTTTAATTGTCCTGTCGTCAGGCATCATGGCTGCTCTTAGGACTTCTTTTTCCTCAAGGACATATGCTGATGGCAATCAGCACAGACCATGTAGATCCATATTTACAGCCTGTAACATCTGTATAAGTCTAAGTGTTTCTAGGTTGTAGCAGTGGTGGACTCTCTGGACTTACAAGAGTTTTGAGTATATGGGAGTGCATTTGGGAATGATCATTAATACTGAACAGATACCATGCACTCTGTGAGAATGACTGTGAAAGTCAGGCAGAATAGCTCTTGGAATCTGAAGCAATTTAGATTATAGACTGCAGTCCTGCATCTCTCGGACCAAATGTGAGTACAGTATGCAGGAGAACTAGTTGGAGTGTTTGGTTTGCAGAGCCAAATGAAGATTTTGTCTCCAGTATCAGCCTTCTTTGAAACATTAGATGAGGAATTAGCTAATGAACAATGAAAGTGGCCCTAATTCTGTTTTTCCTTAGTAATGTCAGTCCATTACTTTATAAATCTCTTCTCTCTCTCTCTCTTTTATTTTTTTTTTAATATCAGTTGGGGCTTATTTCCATATTCTTTTTTTCCATTTTTCATACTTAATCTTTACAGCTTCCTGATTTTCTTTCATGGATTCTTTCTGGCGGTGCTATAAATTATGTATCTTGTAATATTTTAACAGATGCTATTTTGGAGATATCCAAACTTATCTAAACAGAGCTGGAATATAACCTCTTGGCATCATAATTTTACTTGTGTTTGAATTGCAGAAAGTGTTTGAGGACTCCAATTGAATTATAACCTTATTGTCCAAAGCAGCCTCATGGTATAAGGCAGTATGGTTCATGCAGACAGGCAGGAAAGATATTTGACAATACTGAATTATTAGAAAAGAAATAACAAGTTGTAGTTTCCTTCATATCTTTTGCACTTTGGTTAAGTTTCTGTCTCTTGTAGGTTAGTAGATAATAACATTGTCATGAGATTGTTGACACAGACCATTTTTAACTCTTTTGCAATAAACAAGTACAGATTTATGGATGTTTTGTGTATCCTGAGGTTCTTATTAATTTCTTTAATTGAAATTATTTGTCCTGAAGGTTTTCTTAGCCACCAAAAACTGTATCAAGATAGCCATTCTACTAGGAGTACTAATGCTCAAAATCATGTGGCAATATCAAATGAAGAAATGAAGTACAGCCCCTGTATCTTTCTTTCTGTTTTTTTTTTTTTTTTTTTTTTTTTTTTTTTTTTTTTTTTTTTTTTTTTTTTTTTTTTTGTTTTTTTTTTTTTCTTCTTCTTTTCAGGAACTCTTTTTGCTTTGGGCCTAAATGGTCTTGATAGGTCATTAGATACTGTATGACCTTACCTATATTTTGTGAATATAGTTCAGAAACATGGTACGGAACATAAAGAACAGCATGACAAATAGTGCAGAGGGAGCAGATTTTTCTACTCACCTATGTGCCATGTACTAATTCTATTTTTTCCCTTAGATAGTATGGAAAATAGAACCTGATAACAACTTTATCTCAATTTATATTGCCATTTCTGGTAAAATATTATTGCAATTTTATGCCTCTTTCCAGTCAGCATACTGAGAACTCTGACAAGTGTGATGCTATTTTAATAATGCTAAGATTTACTTCTGATTTTTTTCCTCAGCTAAAACTTCTCATGTGTTTACTTTTGCTATTTTCCCTGAACAAAATACAAAATCATGGTGGGGCTGAAGTTGGAAGGGACCTCAGGAGGTCATCTGGTTCAACTTCCCTGTTCCAGTAAGAAGACGTAGGGCATGCTGCCCAATACCATGTCCCTCAAGGATGGAGATTCCACCACATCTCTGGGCAATCTTTGCCAGTGCTCACTCACCTCAGTAAAAAAAACATTTCCCACTGTTTAAAAGGAACCTCAAGTCTTTCAGTTTGGGCCTATTGCCTCTGGTTCTGTCACAGGGAACCACTGGAAAGCTGTGTCTTGTCAGCGCCTTCCCTTCAGGAGTGTGCACAATATCATGAGATTCTTCTGAGCCTTTTCTTCTACAGCCTGAACAATCTCAGGTCTCTCAGTCTTTCTTCGAAGGAGAGATATTCCAGTCCCTTCATCATCTTAGTGACCGTAGTGTACTCTCTCCAGTAGTTCCATGTCCCTCTTGTACCAACAATCCCACAGGTGGGCACAGGACTCCAAGTGTGGCTTCGCTGGTGCTGAATGGAGGGGCAGGATTACCTGCCCCACAATCTGCTGGCAACTCTTCTCTTCATGCAGACAGGGTTCCATTAGCCTTCTTTGCCACAAGGGCACAATTTAGGCCTGTGTTCCAGTGAGACCACAATGATGGAATGTTACAAACTGGGTCATTTCAGATAGGCTGCTTTCAGATATTAATGTCCATGGGAAGAAGTAATTTGAATCTAAATTTACTATGGTATTTTCATCTGCATTGTTTTTAATCATATGTAGCAGCCTTATTGACCAGCTGAGGTACTGAATAGTTGACATCCCCTGTTCTTGGAATCACCCAGTCTTCCACTGGAGTCTTCTGGTCTCTTGACAGCAAGCTGAGAATTTACCGTTGCAGCAATGAAAGTGGCTATATAGAAATACTGAAAACTGCCCCTTTGCTCTAAGCAGAGATGAATCTCAGCTCTGTGAGGAGTTAGATTCACATCCAAATGGGGTTCAAATTCCTGTCTTGGCTGTAGTGTGTTTTGTGTTCTTGCCAGATGAAGAACTGTTTGCACACCTGTTGGGTTAATGCAATGCTCATTCTTCAGAAACCACCAGCCACATAATGCTTATTCTGGAGGATCATGCTAAACATTAACCAAGAAAAAGTGTGGGAGAGTAATCAGTCCAGTTACTGGTAACAGTGTGAATGAATAATGAAACAAAACTGTATTGTAACTTCCTGGTCAGTCACTGAAATCTAGACACACTATCTGATACTTTCCTACATTGTACATTCTATTTGAGAAGCAGCACATTCCTTATGGCAGTTCTACATAATTGTGAATTAGTAATAGGAACATTTTCCATTTCTGTGACTAGCAGCAGATACTCTGGCTTCTATGGAGATACTTAAGAGAAGAGTCCTCTGAATGTCCTCTAAAAGACCTGCAGATTGTTCTGCATTCTGACAGAACTCATCATTTCAAAATTTCTATTTCTAGCACTTCAATACAATGTCATAATAGAAATCAAGAATTTTGCATATTGAAGATCCATTTCTTCTTTGGCACTGTGTCTTACAATCATTTTTTGGCACCCGTAAGTGATATGGATTTTTGAAACTTTATTCTGCTATACAAGTAATGGAAAATACTTCACATCTGATTTTAAAAAAGAGACAAGTCTTTGTAATTTCTGTGAGCTTTGAAAGTTGAATTTACTATATAAAGCGAGAGATGTATGATAATCTTTTTCTTTTGCTTGTGCAAGGATTTTACATCCAAATTGTATTTCATTAAAAAAAAAAAAAAAAGACACTGGAATATTTCTTGAACTGGCAAATATATTTTATATAGAGGTCCACAGACTTGAAACTTGCAAACTGCACCAGCTTAATAGTATATTCCTATGAAGAGTTCACACATTCTGTGTGCATGCCTACAGGACATGAAGTTTTCTATCTTCAGGATTGCATTCATATATTAAATCTTTTAGTATATGTACATACATAGATACATCAGTTTATAAATATATATGTGTACTTTCATATGTATATGCAAATATATATGTAACATTTACTTTTCTTGAACTGTAAAGACAGCAAGCTATAGAGCCATAAAGAAAAAAATTACCCTTACATCAGTGTCTTACTTACCACAGATACACCACAGAAGGCACAAGAGAATGTTCCTTCATACACCTTCTGACTAAGCCTCCATTTGCTAATGCATCTCTAACAAAAATTCCAAAATTTGTGGACCGTCATTAGAACTCCCTCTGCTTGATATTGCTTCCATTTCTTTTAGAAGCTGGGATCCAGTTTTTTTTTAAGAATGAGCATACTGAGGGATCAGTGCTGCTTTGTGAAAAAAGCCTAGCTGTGTACTGGCTTTTATCTTTGAACTCAAATGGCTCAGCAGGTAGTTGACTGCCCCTCCTCCTCACTTTAAATTTTAAGTGCGTCTTATCTCCCAAAATGATTTATCTTTTCTTTGCAACAGATTCTTTACTGAATCCACAAGAGAACAAAATCTTGGATGGAGCTGGAAAATGAGGGCATCTTTTCCTCGGGGTAATGTACATTTCCAGCATTGTGAAACACTGTTTCATCTATTCCAACACAATATTTTCTAATAAAAACATCCAATGAACTGTCTGAAGCCTACCTTGGTTTTGTGGTGTGGTGGTTTTTTTTTTGTTTTTTTGTTTTTTTTTTTCCCCCTAGGAACTCCTTTGTTGTGTATAAAAGTATAAAGATTTCAAATGTGCATGAGGGTCACAAAATGCAGCACAGCACTGTTTGTGTACAGTGCCTTGTTCCTGAAAGCATATAATGTCTTGTATGTAAAACCTTGATCCTGTTCATGTGTTAACATGGCACTGTGCACAAGCTAATGGCGCTTGCAGCTTGTGGAATAAAATGTGCTACAGCAGCTAATACAGTCCTGTATTGGCTTCCTAAGCCAGTGTGGTTTTCACTCACTGTTGTCTATGCTTGGTGTCATGTAGACATGACTTACACAATTTCTTGGTTTTGGAAGCTTCTAGCTAGAACTGTTTTTCTACATATTGAGGAGAAAACAGCAATTTGACATAAGTGCTGTAATCCTGTTTTGTTGTGTGGTGCTTTTTTTTGTGGTGATTTTTTTTT
>VWYO01016735.1:0-13959 GCA_013400275.1 Rhadina sibilatrix
TTTATCTGCTGAGCTGTGCATAACTGTAATAGAGAATAATACTTCTGCTTTCAATGCTGCATTTACTGTAAATTTCCATTCTTTCAGGAAGGCTCTGACAGATATATTTAGCATCTCAGATCTGACTCAAAGAGTGAAACTTAGCTATTATTTTTTCCACTAATACTTTTGAATAAAGACCTAGTAGTTCAGTTTGGTGCCAGGACTGAAGACAGAGATGAGACCTTTGCAAGAGGCTGGTAAAACTCTCCTGACCTCACAATAAAGGCACCATCCAGATATCCCTTCTCTACCAGCATTCCTCTTTCCACAAATCACAGCACCATCCCATGCAGGCAACAGGATTCACATTCCTATGCAAAGCTTAGTTGAGTGTTGTCAGATTTAGCCAATTCTGCCTGACAAACAGCATCCCAATTATCTCGTACTTCGTTACCTGCCACATATTTAATTAAAACTAGACCAGTATCTTGGTTATTCTTGGTGATGATGGCACAGACTTCACCACCAGTCATGGACTAAATGGCATCAGGAATAGGATCCTTCACAAGGGTCTCAGGGAGGGAAAAATAGAATGTGCTATTTTCAGGCTTTAAAACTTAATGTATATTTTCTTGGCAAACCACTAATTTATTCCCCTGCTGTATCCCGTTTCCTTATAATCTTACTTTTCTCTCCTGTGAAACTCTTGTCTGTCCAACCAAAGAGAAACATTGTCAAAACAGGTACATCCACACAGTTTAGGAAGGAGAATAACATCCAAGGTAATATGAACAAAACTGAAAATTCACCATGTTTCTAATGTTAAAAACATTGAAGAGGATTAAATGTGTGCTCTTGGAGACTGGAGCTGCTGTTCAAATGTTCCAGTCCTGTGTTATTGATAATTGTTTCCAGCTTCAGAAACAATCTCTGTTTGCTGACTTTCAAATAACCACTGAAGAAGTTAATCAGCAGCCAGAACAAAACAGCTTCCAGAAGGCAGTGACAGTAAAAAGGAAGTCAAGCACTGTTGCTGCACCACCTTATATCCCCTTACCTTCATTAAGCCTTAGCCCTTAAAGCTGGAAATGCTCTTTGCTACTCTGTCATGACACAGCTCTACTGCTGAGTCAGAATTTCCATGCACTAAAAATGCTAAACAGGCCCAAAATGAAAGAACAATTGGAAAGCAGTTAATGAGCAATAAACTTCTCTACTTTACTACAAAGCTCTGGAAAAGCTGTCCTTCCACTTGCCCACAAATCCAGATGCACACATATGCACAATGCACGCACAAGTTTAGTCTGTTTGCATGTTTGCAGATCAGTTCAATACAGCACAATCTTTATCAGAGAAATGATAAAATGTCTTTGCAGACTTGCCTGTGACACACTGCCGAAGCAGCTGAAAGTGTGTTCTGGTTGCCAGCTGGCTTATCTTTTATCTTTTACCTCTGATTAACACAGCAGAGTCTACTACCTTCATTTTTCACAGCTGGATCTTTTAGGTGTGGTTTTGGGCAGCAAAGATAAAAAGCAAATTCTTCTGTCTTTTTCATTCCTCTAAAATAAACTCACTCTCTCCTTGGAGCTTGTCTGAAATTGAACTAATGAGCATCTCAGGAGAAAACACAAACTGGACAATAAAATGCATATACAAAAGGCTCTGAGCATCCTCACCCTAATGTATAATTCAAAGAAGTTGAAATGAAAAATCTTTAAACTCTTCCTCACTTACCTGCACTCATAAATGTCAACAGATCATGCAACTTTATTTCAGGTGCACCATCAGATGAGGAATTCTCTTCCTGGGTGAAGGAGGGATTTCAGAGAAGGCCCCTTGGCCAGCCCTGTTCTGAGCCAGCAGCCCTCAGGGCAACTTCGCTTCCAAAGGCCTTTTTGTGTCAGGAGGGTTTCACAACATGCAGTGATCTCTAAAGAGAAAACAACAAAACATTGAATGTTAGCAATGCCTCATAACACTTCATTTCCCAATTTGCATTCAATTTCTGTCAGCAGCTTGAGTATTGTCATCATCCTCCAGCGCATGCAAACCCTGCAATTCCTCCCTCACTTGAACAAGAAACAGTGAGAGGCGCTTTACAGAGCACAGCAAATCCATAAACCCCTGAACTTGAGTGCAACAAAAAGCCAAGCTACAAAACATCATTTTCCATATTTCATAGATATTAGATTAGGTACAAATAATATAACTTATTGTATATATGTTTTCATTCCCAAGGCTTCCACAGACATTACATGCAAATGTTCAATTGTAACAAATCAAAATACCAAACTCTCAACCATTTAATGAGTTAATTGATTTTCAGAGGTGTCAGGCAGTTTGTAGCTTTCCTTGCCCAATTGTTTCCTCTGACTAAAGTACGATTCTGACTCTATTAGTTCACTATGCTGTAAATCAGAGAAAGAGGAAATAGAAAAGACCAGCAGGAGAAGCAAACATCATCAAGGTTGACGGGAATGTTAAATGAATTTTCTCCCAACACTCTGCTTAAGATCATTTCAGCAATAAGAGTGAAATAAATTCCAGACATTCTGTTCTTCAAGTGAAATGTTACCACTTTCATTTTGCTAAAAACTATTCAAACAAAGTAAAGAATGGCTGCCAAATGTTCTTAATTAACAAAGACCCCTAGTGAGGATAAAAAACCTACACAACCTCTTGGCATTTATTATCATAGCTCTTGTCAAGACAGGAACAAATTGTTCAGCTACAGTGCAGAAGTTTTTAATACAGAATCCATAAAATTTAATTCATGGAATAAACCTCTTGGCAACTGCTTTCTAGTTAAGTAAAACTGGTTTCTTTCCAGATCACTGATCTTGTTTTGTAGGTAATTTCATTTGAAAATCATACTTTTTCTCAATATTACTTTGAAATATCTCTTTTTAATAGGTAATTACATAAAAACATGCTTCTCAGTTCTCAGTTCTTCTGATCTAATTTTTTGTCAATATTTAATTATTCTAGTCACCCTCTATTAAAAGGGCCCATATTCTAGAGTTTCATACCAACTTTCACTGTGGCTGGGATTCCTCTGGACCTTTTGTTAACATCTATGACAAAACAGATAATCAGATTTTTCCTTTTAAGATTATTTTTTGAACAAGAATTCTTCCTTGTCTTAAACTGCAAAAAAAAAAAAAAAAAAAAAAAAAAAAAAAAAAAAAAAAAAAAAAAAGCTGAGAGGAAAAGATGTTCCTTCCTTGTTGTTTACCCGGAAACTAAAATGGATAGAAAATACAAACACACTACCATGTGCAAAAATATCCTGCTAGTGTCCAAGGATGTTAAAACTCCAGACATCAGATGGGGCTGTAGTGCAAAAGTCTTGGCATTCATGTGGGACCATGGAGGAGCTCCTGGCCATTCTGGCTCAGAGACCAACCCCTCTTGTGACTTTTCATCTTCCCTGGAGATCACTGCTCCTAACCTCTAGGACAAATATTTAGAGAGAAAAAGAACTAGTTTTGTGAGCTTGAAAGTTGGGTTAATTACTGAATAAATATATAACTAGAGAAGATAGAGGCATATTTGGCTTATTTGACTAAAAGTTCAAACTGCTCCCCTGATCTCCAGCCATGAGTGGAGATAACTGAAATTTCTGGACACACCGGAAAATGTGTAGGACACAAGATGTGACTTGAAATCTTATCTTGTTTCCATTGACAAGCAGGGATGTGTCCTGGCTTTAACAAGAGTGGGAAAGGCTCCTAAAAGTCTCTCTATTAAAGCATCAGTGCTCAGTCTGCATCCTAGAGGCTCAATATTGCCCTATTACAACAGTGTTTCAACAGCCTGTGGAACTTTAGTGACAACACCAGGCGAGAAAAGGAGCTGTTATCAAGGAAAAAATCACCCAGCACACTTCCTTCTATTGCCTTTAAGTCCAGGGTAAAAAAAAATGGAAAAAAAAAAAAAAAGATGCAGTAAGGTCAAGACAAAGAATTCAGCTCCCCTCATTCCTAGAATGAGGCAAGTCATCTTTTCACGGTGCATGTGAATGGGTAGATTAGTTCAGATGAAGCTGCAAAGAAATCTAGAAACACGTTATTAAGCAAAGGCCCTAATTATCTTGTCAAGATTCCAGTTGTCAGGAACTAGAGACAAAGATGCAGCACCAGATGGTTTCTGCTTCCCAAATGTTAGTGTATACCTGCAGAAACAGGAGCATAACTACAGAATACGTGGGTTTTAGTCAGAATTAATCTACAGCACTAAATTCAAGGAAGTTACCATTTCAAATGTATTTTTTTCATTAAAGACTTGATTATTTCCTAATTTAAGCACTACAGCAAGTTCCAGTTTCTTCTTACCAGTTCTCCAGTGCCATTTGTGAATGATACCAACCTCATAATTATCCCTTATTATTTGTTGTTGACCCTTTTCATGATCTCTTCTGTTTCTTTAGAAAATTAATTTTAAAATTACTGATCTCACTGAAAGCCTTGAAGTTTCATTGTGTTCTCCTATCCCTAATCTTTACTTTGCCACTCCAGTTTTCTCTCTAATGAAGATTTCAATCAGTGTTTGTTTTACTGTCAAGCACCTTGACCAGCTGTGAGTATAATGAACTCCCTTAACCCCAGAGGAAGCCACTGCAAGCCTGTCAGGGTTAATGGGCTCACGGGCTGCTGATTTCACTCTCCCAAAGGCAGCAGGAGAGTCCTGCAGCAGCCTGACCTCCCCAGCATGGAGTGGGAGGGCAGGAGGAGGGATGGCCAAGGGAGCCAGGCACGCTCCTGTGTTTTCAGTAAACACTGCCAGGAAAATGGGCCTGCTTTATAGCCCAGATTAGAGACTAAGATAGACAGACAGAGAGAGAGCAGCTGGCTGGGATGGAGAAGCTATCTGAGGGGAACTGCAGGGCTCACTTGGGGAAGAATGTGCCTCAGAATCAGGCAGCAGTTGGTGCACAGAGCTGTCAAGCAACAGTGGTAGCTGAAGGGAGAAGTACGGGTCCAGAATTAAAGCAGTGGCATTCTCTGCTACCATCAAAGTTGTGCAGCTGCTCAGTCCCTGCACAAACCTTCCTTCCTGCCTTCCCACAGCTGATCCTGCATCTGAGCCTCCTTTGCTGAAGCTTCTCCCTCTCTAGAAATTTTTTTGTGAGAGCATGCATGTTGCAGGAACTGCAGCTCTTCTAGGAGAGTCCCGATCACCACAAGTACTCTTGGCTGTGGATCTGAATGCAGGTCTCAGCTGTTTGCTGTGCAGCTGCACTGCTGAGAGTGTTGAACTACCCAGGCCAAAGCCAGCTGAGAGCCTGCACAAACTGCAGTGTGTAATTCCTCCTGTCTCCACTATGGAAAGAGCCCGACCCAAACTGATTTGTCTCCAGAGAAGAGCAACATGAAATACATTTGCAGACAAGACACTGAAGAAGCAATGCAAGTTGCTGCCTGTCTGCTGAAGAGCTGACCCAACCTAACTGAAAACATGGGCACCAATGGCACCAGGACAGGATATGTCCTGCATGGGACAACAACGTGGATGTGAAGATTCTTTGGCTTGGTTTGAGAACAAAGTTTTGGAAAACGTGCAGAAGTAGCTAAGCTAGTATAATTACTATGCATGGAGCAGGAAAACCAATAACTTCCAGGATACTTAGGCACACGTTGGTATAGAGAGTCACAGGGGATTATGACTATCTTCTTTCTGAATTTATAAAGATGACATTTCACGGCAAAGAAAGCTCTGTTCATAAACTGATTTTGAAGGAAATAGCCTTGAGATTTCCTCTAATCCTGTCAGGGAGATTCAGTACAATAAATCTCAGACCACACCACTGAAGAGGAAAGCAGCTAAGACAACAGAAGCAGTAGAAGTAAAAGTCTCCAGTGGATTTGTGGGTCAGGTCCTCAGCTACTCCAAACAGGCTGCAGTGCCCTACCTGTAGATCTGAGGCCTGGCTGAACACTATGTTTGTGAGAGGACACAAAACAGCCCAGCAACATCTTATTTCTTCACACTGCTGCTTTTCCCAGGAAGCTTCTTAGCATTGCTTATATGAAATGCTGGAGTGAATCTGGATCTCTGAGATGTCTCATTTTCCTTAATGCTCACAGTTAACTGAAATATTAAATATATAAAGTGCCACCCTCTTATTATTTAAAGCCTAAATTAACATAATTACCATAATTAAGACAAATGCTTTTCCCAGTCTATTATGTCTTAGCTTTTCCTGAAGGCAGATTCATTATCTTTGGGCTAGCTTTTTTCTAACAGTGAAAGGATTATTGAAATTGGTACCATTAATGTTCATCAAGGCATGCACATCACCACTTACCTTGATATTACTGATTTCTACCCTGATTGTCTAGGTGAAAAATTTTGTGGCTCATTAGGGAGACCAAGTATTAATTGAAAAAAAAAAATTGAAATAGAAAAGAATTAAAAGTACAGAAATCTTTAACATAGATTGAAAATGTGTTAAACTAGTGGTCAAAGCCATAGAGTCAAATCTCACTATGTTTCCAGCTTGGAATTCACTTAGACTACAAAAAAGAGGAACAAAAGAGCTCACAGACATGTGTTTACTAGCCAAGTGGAATACTGTTAGACTTGCAGCACAAGCTTCCTCACTGGCTGTATTCAAGCCCACCCTGAGATGCATCAAGGCCTTGCCTTGATGGCAGGAAACTTGGGGATGTCTTGATTATGTTTCTCTCTCAGCTGCCATGATAAACACGATTAATTCAAACAATGAAGTGATTAATTCAAAGAATGAAGTTCTGATGAGCTTCCTTGCCAAGCAGAATAACTGTGAAGACACATTGCACGTAATGGAGCTGCAGCACAATGCCTCTGCACCCATAGCCAGTGACTGAGGTTACTCTCCAGTACTCAGCTACCTGCAGTTATCAGCACAGAATCGGACAGCTTTTATCCTTCAGAAGAAATAAATTCCAGTTTAACTCTTCCTTTTGGTTGAGAACTCATATTACAGTGTGCATGCATAAAGGGAATGCTATTTTATTTAAATATAATGTCTCAGCTACGGCAGCAGCAATATAAACTTTACTGAACATTTTATTGTCACACAGCATTCCTTGCAATAAAAGCACCTCAGTGTGAATGCTCCTGGAAAGGATTGCTCTCCTGTAAGGTCAGGCTTGCAATAAGCATATCTCAGTTTGACATTCCCCTTAGTATAAGAAAGACCTTTTTATGTCCCTTACATGTTTTCTTCTTTATAAAAAGCCCAAGGAAGTGCTCAGAGGCCTGGGCAGTGCAATACACTGCAGCGAAAAAAAGAAAGCAGGAGGGTGGAACATGCTAGAGGGACAAAGGTGGAGTCACTTCATTGCCACTGTCCCTACACACCCTCCAGGACTTTCAGGTTCCCAGACCACAGGTGTGCCCTCTGAACAATTCACTGATGTTTGCCACCATTAAACCTTTTCCAGTAAACCTGAGCCCTGGCAATCAGATAGTCAGGATCAATCCTGGTAGGAAATTCATGTTCAGACTTCCAAAAGTTTTACCACCACGCTAAAATTAAGGGTCTTCATTTGGTGCATTTTGCTGGAAGATAAAAACCCAAGCTCCAACGTGAGAGGCTGCCCACAGTCACAGTGGCTGCCCACTGTCCTTACAAATTAGTTCTTATCAGAAGTCAGACCATAGGCAGAAAGTTCAAGTGGGGTCTTTATGATCTGGATAGCTGGTTTCCATTTTTAGGAGTAAAACCCATTAAAATATTCTACCCTGATTTTCTTTTCCTGTTTGGTGAGTTTGTGGTATGCCAGGAATGCCAGCTGTTCATTTAATACCTCTCATGACTGTATAGAGACAATATTTCTTTCACTACCTCATTACCGAAAAACTGGCAAGCCAAGGGTAGTGCAGAGCAGAACCTTTCCATGGCAAGGGTGCTGGCCACAGAAGCATTTGGCTTTCTGCTACAAATAATCAGTCTGTGTGGCAGTCACTTTGTTGGTCCACCTAGAATTGTGGTTCAGAGATGGTTCATTTCTGGAACTGAAAGAGTGTTGTTAAGTAATACAAAGACCAGCAACTGTCCTGACTGTTCTCCAAGGCAATTTTCCTTGATTGCTGAAGTAGCCAAAAACTCTATCACCTTTTCTGGAAGATCAGAAATGTGCATCTTTAACAAAACTCACCACATGCCAAGCTGGATTTGACAGATTTTATCATAAATTACCTTAACTTTCTATTACATTCATATAGAGTCCTTTATCCCAGCAGACAACTATTTGATTGATCCCTTTCCACTTTGTAAACAACCAAAACAGCACCTCTCATGATTCCACTACTTACATCAACAGGACCTACTCAGCACAGCTGTTCAAACATTTGTTAAATCACTTCAGAGCAAATAACAATATGGTGCAGCAAGCCTGTTCCTCATTTCAACTCATTTCATAGCAATATTTAGCATGCACTAAAAAAACATATGCTGTATTCACAAAAAAAATACTGCATCATAATCAACAGCAGCATGCAAATCTCAGAGGATACTGGAAAGTTCCATAGGTAAGTAGGGTCTTAAAGGCTGTGAAAGATGAATAGCTTCATTCATCCTGAAACCTAGTTCCTAAGAATGTGCACCCAGAAATTCAAGCAATCTGACTTTACACTTTGGTACCCAAAGGCTGGGCCTGATTCTGCATCTATTAATTTATTTTGTATGTATTGTAGCATAATCCACAATCCACTAAAACTACCAGGAAACTGTTGTGATGGAAGAAAACAGTGAAAAGAATGCCCAGCACTAACATATTGATGTGAGAGAACAGAGGCATGAAGTGACACACTGAAAGAAAATCATCTACTAAGTCAGAGAGCAAAATTCAAATTTTTAGACTTTGTTAATGTCCCAGCCACTGGACCCTTCTGGGTTCCCAAATGTGTCCTGATCTCCTACAAATTCTTCCTGCTGCACCCTTAAAATTTGGACAACCAAATATGAAAGTTTTGTCTTAATTGCTGAGCTCTGAGTAAAGACTTATTTCTCTCCCTGCATCTCTCCTTTTCCTACAGGGACCTTAGCAAGAACTTTATGAATTATACAAGAAAAGAGACCATCCCCTGAACTGGCTCGTGCCTATTCCAGTGCTCCTGCTCCAGGACTCCAGAGCACACTAAACCTGCTGGAATGTACCAGGAGTGATAGAATCAGCAGCCAAACCCACTCCAAGCTGAGACTGCAAACACACATGGCTCCCTCTAGACACAGGTTTTAGATGAGCTGCTGCTTGGCAAAATATCAGCACGCCGTTACGATTTTATACAGATGAAGAACCCACAGAGCCTGTTTTCTTTCAGAGTTCTGTTCCATCTCCTTGATAAAGATCTAGTGCAGCCTGCTGCTTAGACAAAGAAAAAGAGATGCATTCACCTGGCAGCACAAGACCACAGCTCCTTTCTCAGGACTGTTCTGACTACACACTCAGTGTCTTTGGACAGTACATCCCTACTTGTTTCCCTCTTTTTATCTTCTCTTTATAGCCTTACTATCCATTGACAGCAATTTCCAAATCTCTCCACTGTTCTGTTTTCCTCCCTGAGAACACAATACAAGGCATTTTTCAAATATCAAAATTAATTTAAAGATTCTATTCCTAGGACTAGATTCCAATATGCACACATTACAGAGGCTTCCAAATTAAATAGCACTGGAGGATATAAAAATCTAGTTGTGTAGAGTGGTATTTTTGAGCATTTAGGCTGTTATCTCTCACCAGAATTCACTACAACTAAATTTTTTTGAACCATCTCAAAATGATAAACCATAGAAAATAGTATTTATCTATGAAAATAAAAAAAGATTAGATATGACCCCTTTTAAGACCACAGTGGCATCTGTGACCTCTTACAGATTTTTATAGCTATTTATTCAGTTTACAGTGTGTATTTTGAATGTATACATAGCATGAGGAGTAGATCTCATGAGTGATACAACTTTGTTCTGAGGACTGAGGAAATGTGATATTGGAAGCTCTCCATGAGCTGTCTGAAGAGCCTTTCCCCAAAGGGTTTTTGTGGGGTAAGCTAAACAGAGAAATGTGTAAATGCAGTTTGGGTTCAGCAAAGACCAAGTTTATGTCAGCTTTTCTATTTCAAGATCTTTATTTATTTAGGAATCTAATTTCTCAACCTCTAGTTTGCATGTCTTTGACAACTTTCATTCACACCATATGCAAATACTAAATGTGTTACTGTTAGAAGTAACACGAGATGATTTATTATTCACTTAATCAGATGAATCTGCTAATTCCAGACTGCAGTTTTGAATTCTATCAATATTTGCATTACCAGTAACTGGAGTCAGCTAAGCATGTAGCTGGTTCAGTTTTATGGAGGGCTATTAGAGCAGGTTTAGTTTTGCATATTGAATGTAGACTTCTTTGTGATCTCTAAGGAGACTGCTGACTTTCTGCTCTTCCCTTGGCCACTTCTGGCCACTGCTGCAGGCAGGATCTTGAGCTGGACAGACCACCAGTCTGACTCCAAGAGCATATTATGCATTACACAGGTATTTTATGTAAAAAGAGCAGACAAAAGGTATTTACAGTCTGTATTAGCAGGACTCTGCTTCACACTGAATATCCTCCATTCTCCAAACCAAGACTGTAGTTAGACAGGAATTGTTAAATAGCTAAATTAGTTGAAAATATGAAGTGACTCACTGCTGCCTCTCCAAGCACAGCATTTTTATGTAGGCTTAGAAATATCTTCTGCTTATTTCTTTGCTAAACTCACAAAAGCATGAAGTAGCCGTAGCCAAGGCAATGCCATGAGAAGCACTCCCAGAGCAGCAAGAGTGAGCGCGAGGAGCTGCAGCCAGGCTCAGGGGGCCACAACCCGAGGGGACAGGCTACACCCCTGAATGCGCCGCTGCGTCTCCATAAACACCCATTGTGCTCCTGCAATTAACAAAGATCTCAAAGCTGAAAACCATGAATGTGTACGCTTGGAACATTTAATTTGGGAAATTGGGAAAGCGTGCTCATCTCCTGTGGCTCCTTTTTCTCCATATTATTCCTTAATAAGGCCTCAGGATTTTACAGCCACAGAAGAATTCAAAGAATGCCGTAAACCAAGATACCACCCTGATAACTAAAACTTGTTCTGAAAGAATTCTGTAGCAAATATCAAGTTTTACACACAAAAACTCCTTTTCAAGCCAAAACATTATAGCTTTTTGTTTTCTAGGTGGTGTCTCAGCCCTTTCTTTTCTTTTATCACTCTTTCCCAATAATTACTCCATCAAAATCATGAAACTGTATTATTATTCTTTCATCACTTACAAACCCTAGTTTCCATGTTTTGGTCTCAAGAGATTGTTCTCTGCTTCCTGGGTTGCTTTTAGAGTGTGGCTATAGCTGTGTTTATCACAAGGGAGACAAAAGGAGACGGAAAGAAGAGAAGAAATTATAAAGGAAGTGGCGGATGAAATGAATTGCTGGAACTTATGTTCTCTTAGGGCAAGGAAGATGTGTCAATGGCTGAAAAAATGGAGATAAACCATCAAGAATATGTCCCACACACTTAACCTACTTGAAATGTACATATTTTCCATGATTTTCTATTTTTCTGGACAGACAGATGATAACTGAAGCTCAGATTTGTTCTCTGGGAGTTGTCATATGCAAAGACTCTGATCTGGAATTCTGTTTAGCACCCCAGGACAGGCAGGAAGTCAAGAAAGCCTTTTGGATACCAGCAGTGAAAATGCTGCTGCATTCATGCTGAGAAACAAATGTGGGCACAACATCTACACAGAAGTATTTCAGGAAACCTGCCTCCTCAATTCAAAAATCTAAGCCTTGCCCCATTATTAATGCTAGAGGGAAAACCTTATTTAATACATCATAAAACCCCATTTCCTTGAATACCCCATCAAAAGTGAGATTAAATCGCACTCACAGTTGTTGATCACTATATGAAATATTACATTTTACCCTTGGTCTTGTACTGAAGCACCTGTCACTGCTTATGGGCACAATACATGAATTTTATGCCTATCTGAATACAAAGGCTGCCTGTAGAGGAAAATAAATTGATAAATACAGCCATATCAGAATTCTTCTGTGGATTGCCACAGCAGCTTCAATTCTCAAGGCTTCTCCAAGCTTGTTTGGCTTTATGACTTCACAGAAGGGAAAGACCTGAAATAACTAAGCCTGGAGCTCAGAAACTGCATCTCATTTCAAAAATGTTTGAAATGGTCTCATTTAACAGTTTCTGAAATGAAATAAAGCAGACTTCCAGGGCTGCAACATCATCTCCTCATTTGCAAGGCAAAGTTTTACAAAAGCTTAATGGAATTTAAGCTGGTTTTTTTTTTTTTTTTNTTAAATTTTTTTTTTTTTTTTTTTTTTTTTTTTTTTTTTTTTTTTTTTTTAATTCAGAGTATCATTTTTCTAGACTCTCAGAGACTGGCCCTGGCAATGAAAAAGGAAGCTGAAGCACTTAATTTATGTTAGATACCATATCTCAGAGCAGTGTAAGACAGAGGAACACCCTGGAACTTACTGCTCATCACCGCAGCAGAAAATGGTCTGCAGCACTGCCCTTTCACAGACACTGACATGACCCTTCCAATATAACAAATTGCTTTACCTTGTGGCAGTGTGGTATTTCAAAAGATGTCCATTTGCTTTCTTGCATCAAAACAGAAAATGTCTAGTGCATTGTTATGCCTTTTTAGTAGGTATATTAAGAACTAACAATATAGCAGAGATAATTGCTTCTTTGCTTGATAGCAGTTAATGTTGAAACACCACAAGATATAAGAGGGAAATATGGTTTAGGATTCATTTTCCTATGTTATAAAATGCAGAACTCTCTCTGCTGTCTTACCTTTATCACAGTGCTGTGGATGACAAGGCTGAAAATATGAGGAATTTTTGTTGTTGTTTGTTTGTGAGGGCTTTTTTAACTTTGGGTTTTGGTTGGTTTGGGTTTTGCTTGTTTTGATTTGGATTTTTGCTTGTTTGGTTTGGGTAACCATGTTTTCAAACTATCTGGCTCTTGCAGACTGAGAGTACTGAGATTTCTATAAAACAAGGGTTCAGATAATGAACTTCACTTTCAATTGTTTCTGGTTTCTCAGGTTTCAGAGCTGTCTCTGCAGCCTGTGAAACTGTTTTGTACCATCACAAGATTTGTGATCTAAATTCCAACCATGAGTCCCAAAAAGCAGAAAGATGCAGTCAAGCTCTAAAAAGCCAAGATTAGCTACACTTTTGTTTAAAGAGAACATTAAATTCTGCACCTGAAAGGCACAACTCAACTTCACGCAAACTCCTTCAGAGTAACACCCCAGTTTTGCTCACTCTTGTTCTATAAAACTCGACAGTGAATAATTCAAACATTTCATTAATTTTGTAGGAATGGGATAATGTTAGAAGAGTATGAATCTATAGCCTGAAGTGCCCAGTGCAGGGGAAGAACTGAAGGCTTGGCTGGGATGGGAATTCACCCTTTGGGTTTGTGAGGGGAGCAAGGACAGCACTCCCCACATGCGAGGAAATACCGGCACCGAAGGAGCAGCAGGACAAGGCAGAAGCAGCTTGGGCATATCCAGAACAATCTGCCCAGCGGCACACTCATCCTTTCCTTCCCCGCCTCCAACCTGCTCTTTTCCCCTTCAGCCAGGAACCACCGCGCTCCATGAGCGAACCGTTCTGCGCAAGGGGAGGGCTGGGGAGCAGGACCCTGCTGAGGGGCAGGGACGGTTCTGTACCTCGGCACACGCAGGAGCTGCTCCGGTCCTGCTTCCAGACACGGGCTGGGGGATAGCGGGGACACTGGGGACCCTGAGGGCACCGCCGCAGCTCGAGGCCGGAACGGGCGGGAAAGGCGGCAGCGCTGAGGGGGCTCGGCGGGAGCGCTGGGGGGGGCTCGGCGGGAGCGCTGGGGGGGCTCGGCGGGAGCGCTGAGGGGGCTCGGCGGCAGCGCTGAGGGGGCTCGGCGGCAGCGCTG
>VWYO01016735.1:14055-58016 GCA_013400275.1 Rhadina sibilatrix
TCGGCGGGACCTCTGAGGGCAGGGCCGGCCCGATGGCAACTTTGGGGGCTCCAGCCGACCACGGCTGCGGCTCCTCGGTGGTCTCACAGCTCCTGCGGCGGCAGGGGACACCAGTGCCTGCATTGGGCCGGGACACGCCAGGCGAGAACCACGGCTCAGGTCAAGGCCAGCTCTTGGTCTGACTTTGCTTTAAAGGTACAGTGACACATACCAGAACCTCCCTGCGAATCTCTTCTAGGTGTTTACTACTTTTGTTATTTTACACGCATACACACACACACACACATATACACACGTATGAGAGGTTAGTTATTCTGAGGGTTCAGCCTCTCTCTGCAGTGCCTGAAGACCGACGTGTTTCAGTGGGCCCTTACCCGTCCTTCGTTTCCACCTGCAGACTCCGGCGTTTGATGTCCCTGGCCAGCCCCTGCAGTCCCACAGGCCTGTTCTGGCCCCTTCTGGGTCTGTGACTCCTGTCCTGCTGCTTTGCTGATGGTGCCCTGCCAAGGAGAAGGCTCTTAGACTGATTCGGCACGGCTTTTTTTCCTGACAAATTCAGGTTAACTGTGACTTTCACCCTGAAGTTTCTTGCCATTTGAAAGATATGTATTTTCTAGCATGGTTGAAGGGTTTTTCTTGGAATTCACTTTAGCTGGTTGACTTTTACAGATTTCTTATTTCCCTCTCTCTTAAAAAAGAGGAGGAAAAAAAAAAGGAAAAAAAAAAAAGGTAAAAAGCATGTACCTTCTAGCCTTTGCAATGCTTCACCTATTTTCTGTCATAACCTAGAATGAACTGTGTCAGGTTTTATAAAATTAATGATTCATCTTAGTACAACATAGGTTACTCTTTTTAGTTTCTCATATTTGACCTAAGAAAAAAAAATTATTAAGTTTTTGATTACAAAAACACAGACCGGACTGGTAGGCTTTGAAAAAGAGAATATTCTTCAAGGAGATCAAGTCTTTTTGACACACTTGTCCATTTCATAAATACACAAATATCCAATTCATAAATAAATATCCACTAGTTTTGTTATACCAGTGTTATTTAGGACAACCTCATCATTTTGGCTTCATGCAAACAAAATTTACTAACTCAGCAGCTGTAATCCAGCTTGCTGGAGTAGAAATACTGAGTGGAGACCAAACCGATTAAAAATTAATACAGGGATCCTACTGGAAAAGTGAGATTTTCCAGAGAGGACACTATGAAGGACAGCAAGTGTGATCCAGGCTAGAAGGGAAGGACTTTCTTCATCACATAATGTCAAATGCAGGAAAATATAGGCAGACTTAATATGTAAAATGGTGTGAATTGTTCATGGCATGGAAATGAAGAAAATCTGAGCTGCTGGAACAAATGGTGTGTGAAGAGCTGCAGTGGAAGCTGAATCAATTCCTAGACCAGAGCTGGTTGGTAACGAGGGAATAGCTGAAGTTTCACTTTTACAGGCATATAGTAATTATATGCAAAAATATGATTTCTAAGAATGCTTCGGTGTTTACTGCTTATCTCCAACTGAACCTTAGAGGTCCTGTTGAGAATAACATAAAATGTAACATTTTGCTCCTGTGCAATAAACAGTAATTAGGAAGCAATTTTTATTTGAAGGCAGCTAGGGTTTTGCTGTTTACAGTAATTAGCAGACAATAACTAAGTGTACAGTATGTATGAATGACAGATTCAAAATATTAATAATGAAGAAAGTTTAATAAAAGTATTGCTTTTCATTACATGACACACTCAGTACAAATGAACACATCCTTAGATAGGTGTTACAGGTTTAACTGCCTATTTCAGTTCCTAAGTAGGCAGCACTTGAAGTTATATACTTCATCCTGCATTCTTTGCTTGCTATCCCAGTCCACCACAGCACCACTTGCTTTTCAACAATGATCTAGCTTCCATATCACCACTAGTTTATTTAATTTTATGTTTTGTCTTGTTTTAAAACTATGGAGCACCACATATCTACTGAAAACTTGATGCCAACCTAAGAACCTTTTGTTGAAATACTACTTTAATACTTTATTGTCCTTACTCTACTGCTCTGTAAACTATCCAAACTCATTACTGAGGCAAAGTCAGTGTTTGAGCTTGTTCCTATGCATGGCAGAAAGAAGAAGAGCTTATATTTTAGCAATCTGGCTAAAAGAAGATTATAGGTGGCATCTGTCTGTAATAGCTCTCTGGATATATTTCTAAAGTAATATTTAGGAAAAGACAGAAAGAAGAGACTGTGGTAACCTTAATTCTACCTTTCAATTCCAGTTTTTTGATGCAGAATTGTCTTCCTAGTATCTGCTTAGCTTTAGTGGGAAGCAGTTCCCTTTTAAATCTTCAGAATGGCAAGTGGGGAATCTCATTTGTTTGGGAGACAATTATGTTTTGTTTAATTACTGATCATATCAGTAGTAGGATTACAGCCATGGGTTAAAAACTGAAGTTTGAAGGCTGGAAGATTGAAAGAAATGAGAGTTAAAATAAAAACAGCAAGACACTTGGATTTAAAGCAAAGCAGTGAAAAGGAGCAGGAGGAAGTCATCAGCCAGTGATTTCTCTTGTGATGCCTGATCTGCAGCAGACTCACCATCTGTTGTTTAGGTTTAAACATTTTGAAGTCACATTATATTTTCCTGAAATACTGATTTATTTATATTTTAAATGAATGTCTTCTTCAGCATTCCCTCACAAAACTCAAGCTTTTGCAGAGAGACACAGAGCTGTTTCTGCCCTGCATAAATTGAACAATATATTAGAAAAACCCCAACTGTTCAGCAATTGTCAACATGTCTGCCACTTCTGTGTTCTATCTTAGAACTGTATTCTACTTAGAATTTTTCTAAGTAAAATTCTTATTGACTGTAGCTTTAGGTCTGTCCCTCTGTGCCCTCCTGTAACTGGTGGTGGAGGAGACGGAGTTCCAAAGAGTGATGGGGTTAAAACTAATTGGAGAGGAGTCACCAGTGCTTTGGGAAATAGGACATACATTGGGCCAGGTTTGATTTGCCTTAAAAAGTCAATCCACTAAAAAAACATGCATGCTGAACAAGAGCAGAAAAATCAATCCTCCAAACAGAATCACAATAAAGAAAAGCACTTTGTTTTTTCACTAAATTCCATAATATAGAACTGCCATCATAACCTCATTTAAAGTAGAGCCACTGAGCTTCACAAATTTGTTTGCAAGTACAGTTCATGACGCATTAAAGGTCCCTTCTGGTACTACTTGAAAAAAAGCTTTTAGAGCTAGTGTGTCCATAATGTTGCCATATCAAGGATGTCAATAACATGAGGTGAAAAGACCACCATTAAAAAGCCCTCCCAAACCCCTACCCTAAACCCAACCAAAAAATGCATCGAGTTTTGCCACATAATAAAATTGTGTCTTTTTAAATAGCAAACTAGTGTACCTTGTTGCATGGGCACAAGGTATCTTAGATACATAATGACCCAAATGAGTCATTTTTTATGGCAGTGAAAATAATCTTTGACGTGCCTTAATGCAACGGACTACTGTTTTGATTAAGGCCTAGATTACCTTGGCCTATCTGATAACTGGCCCTTCTACCAAGGCTAATTTTCACAATAAAGATGGGCTTTTAATCAACGTTTTCTACACCCTGCAGAAAAAGCCTGTGATATAATCTTTATGAGGATTACTGGCTGCCTCCTCCTGTGTGCAGGGTAAGGCCATCAGCTTCTTTGATCAGCACAGGAAGCAAATCTGTGGATTTGCTCTGCAGGAAGGATGCAACTTCCTACTTCTCTACTGTTGCCTTGTCCCCTTACAGCTTCTTGTATAGCAAAATTGTTACCTGACCATCCCTAAATCTCAAAATTCATCTCAGACACAGCCTCCTCTCTGATGAAGGCAAACTCAGACTGCTCTGTCAAGTTTTTACAGAATAGGAACATTCATTGGACTCAATTTCCTCCATACCTGATGAGAAAAGAAAAGCAGCTTGACAGCAAGTAAATATTTAATTTATATTTCATTATCAGATTCAGAAATGGAAACTGGAAGAATTATTATGTTGAAAAATGAAGTCTGAGAATAGTATGCAGAGCACAAATTATGTTTCCCATTTAATTAATGACATGAAACAACTTTGCAAGAGGAGTATCAGTAACACAGAACCTCAGATGACCTATGTCTCATCCTATTTTTTGGGAGACACTATTCCCTGGATCAGAGTAGCATGCCTGATGAGTGAGCTCCCCTCACTGCTGGAATGTGACACAAAGAATTCCCTGCCACAGCAGTGACAGCAGAGGAAGGTGCACAGAGAGAATGTCCTGCACTGCTGGACTGGCCGTGGGCCGTGCAGGTGTCTCCCCCAGCTTGGGCAAGCCCAGAGTTGTGCTTTCCTGGCTCCTGGGCTCTGATCTGTGCCCAGCCAGCAGTCTGCCCACAGATGTGAACTCGAGCTGTGCCTGGAACTTCACCTTGCATTCCCTTTAGGTGGTTGAGACAAATCACCTCTCTCCTGGCCTGGCTGCTTTCCCTCAGCCCACGCTATCTCCCTGAGCTCTGTGTGCTCCAGCACTGCAGTGCCCTAGGGCAGGATTAGGCCATTTGTTTATATATAAACACATGGCACACTCCTCCTGCACAAGTGTTTGTTTTTGCATAACTGGCAGATAACAGGGCTGTAAATTTTATTGCTAAATATTATAAACATAGATCTATGATTTTTTTCTTCCCAAGAATTGTGGTTTGAGTTGGATTCTGATCTCACTTTTGCCAATTTTTTAACTGATTTACCAATCATTTACCCATGCGTGACATTAGAGTAAAACTTTATGGGTTGCTTTTCAGCAGCACTGACATTACTTGTGGGTACTGTTTAACATAATATAAGCAATTAAAAGAAAAAACAGGCTATTTTGCTTCAGGATGCAAATGAAACTGATTAAAATAATACATTTATTTCCATAATTTTCTACCTAATTCCTAATGAACATGACATTTTTCTAATGGTTTTACAAAAACAACTATTTCTGGTTTTTTCTATTCTTTACATTACTGGGTCATTTACATTTCTTTTTCCAGAAAATCTTTCCATCTAAATTACTATTAACACATATTTCTTCCCCTTGTTTTTCCTCTCAGAGTTAGAATTAACCACCACAGAGAACAGCGACTGCTGCATTCTACTGTTCCTGCTCCACATTGTCTTAAACTGCTCAGGATTTTATGAGGTAATTTCAAGACTGTCACACTTGAAAGAAAATACCTAAAATATGTGATAGGAGTGAAAGAGTTTGGCCTTCTGTTCGTATCTTTGGACACCATGAAACCTCTTTCCATACATATTCCCTTTTCATTACCAGGACTGGGTTATCAGGTGCTTCTTTGCACACTCTTCTGAGTAGGTCAGAAGTTTTAATGGCCAATATAATTTCAATTCAAATATGCCTTCTGAAGAAAATAGGAAACAAAGTAAAACTGAACACAACAAATACTAACTTCAGAATGGTTTTCAGTGGTTCAGTCAATATTAAATTGATAAAAATATACTAAACAGACTATTTCAGAACACAACTTTACAGATTTAGAAAGAAGTTTTCAAAACAAAAATTATGCATACTGTGTAGTTCTGCATGGTTCATTGTAAATTTCAACATTCTAAGACCATTAATATGCATGATCCTATCTTTTTGTGCTTGGGTTCTGAGGTTTCATATGCTATGTTTGAAGTTGTATATAAAGTTATTTTGTTTGTGTTTACTGTGTCATCACTTGCTGGTGGTACTCACATGATCATCTGTTACAGAAGTGTTACAAAGAGCAGGGTAACAGAATTAATGCAGTCCCAAACGAAATGCTTCAGACAATGGGAAATTCATTTACATTTGTATCACCAACTCAGCACTGGAAAGCCTCTTTCTAAATGTGCATTGTGAACATGTGAATAACGTCCTAACAGAGTTTAATTTAAATATTCCATATAGCTCTTCTAGGTTTACCTTACAACTGCTAGGTGATCCAGGCTGAATTAAGAACTATATTTCTTGTAAAGCTCACCTTTTATACCATGGCAGGTGTAGGGTGCACCTGTTTACCAGCACTAATCAGAAGAAACTTCAGAATGCTAAGGGCTCTTAAAATTTTGGTCCATTCCGAGAGTGTTTTCTGCCCAAATAATGACAGATGCAGAAAGAGAAGACAGCTCCTGCTGAGTCCAAAAATCTGGGTAATGAGGATAATATATATAGACACACACATATTTTTGTAATCAAATTCTGTTACTGTAATTCTTCAAAGAGTCATCACAATCAGCTTAATTAGGTCTGTTCAGTGGGAATGTGTGTCAACTCCTTTCTGCAGAAAGGTAAGGAGGGCTTATTGTTTCTTAGGGGGCTGCACCAAGGAGATAATTACAAGCTGTAAGATATAATCACATGAACAGGGTACAGAGTGCAGGGCAAAGAGGGATGGTGGTGTTTCCACCAGTACCTTTGATTGCAGGACAGGGAGCTGCACTGAGTTACAATTTTTAACTGAGCTCACAATAACCCAGGTGTGCTCTGTCCTTGTCCTCTCTGTGACTGTCAGCTGTCATGGTAACACTGCTATGCAGGATAAAAGGGAAGGGATTTTGAAGTCTCTTAAAAGGGACAAATCTGACTTTTGCTCATACCCTTGCCAGTGATTTTTTAAAAGTGATTTTAAACAATGCTGTTTGTAACACCAACTTACTGCCTCACCTCAGATATGTCTATTCATTCCAAACCTCAGTTTCCAAATTAACAAAATGCAAATACATGCATGATTTGCAGGAAGCTGGCACTTTACAGGGAAGCATAATGAAGACAATTTTATAATGCATTTTCCTTCCTTTGGAACAAAACATATGCTGGACACCAAGGAAAACATCAGTCTGCATTTAATACATACAGAATTATTTTCTGTCACATAGTGACAAATGTGACATGTCACATAGTGACATTTGACACAGCGTTCAAATGTAAGCATAAAGCAGACAGAGCACCAAGTTTGTAGAGCCAATTCCTTTTACTGTAATTGCTGTGAGAGATTAATTGTCCTCACTGCAGCTTTACCCAGGCAAATGGACTTCTGTGGATTTCTTTACTTCAACTGAGCTGTGCTGCCAAGTTCAGAACACCTCTTGCTTCAGTCCCCTTCAGTTCCAGCCAGGCAGGTTCCCCTAGAAAACAAGCAAACAAATAACTTAGTGAGATACTAAGGAAAATCTTGTGGGCATGGGTGAAAGACCCAACTGTTGTGCTTTTTAAAATCGCCTTTGTATTTTCACTTTATGTGGAAAATGGATTCAATCATCCCCTGAGTTACTGGCATTTGTTTGCTCATTGTTTCAGACTGAATCAACGAGCTTTTAAACTTGGGCAAGATGTGTAGGATGTGTAAATCCTCTCTTCTGTTGTGGTCAGGGCATTGTGAGAGCACAGGCAATGGCTGTTATGGTCTCATGGTATCTTTTCCCACTCTCTCCTCGCAGGAAAATACAGACTGATGATAGATTTTGAAAGTGAAGACTGGCTTTTTCAGTGTTTCAAAATTAAATAACTGGGAAAAGTTTAAATAACTGGGAAAAGTATCTAAAAACCTGGAACTTCTGGCAGGTTTTTCAGGAGGTCACTTTGCAGTATTAGACAAATTACTCCTATGCTGTAAGTGTGAGCAAATTTGGAAAAAGTAGTTCAAGAACTCTGTGATAAAAAACTGGTATTCAGGTGCATTTTTCTTTTAAAGAGTAATTTAAAGAAGCAGGATATTGTCTTTTCAAGGGTGGAAGTAAAGGAATCATGTTATTGATCAAAGGGTGATTTCAGTTCGGTGCTGTAGTTATGACAATGAGTTCCATCTAGAGACACAGCTAAGTGCCATTTGAGTGATTGCAGCAGGAGCAGACATTCTCCACCTGAGTTTAACCTACAACAAATACAATTAGTGAAATACTACAGCTCCCCAGGCTCTAGAACCCTGCAGAAACTCTAACCAACAGAAGTGGATGTCATTATTTCACTGTATGGGGTACAAGCATTTACATTCACTTTACTCTGAATTTGTAAAGCAGCTTTAGCTACACTGAGGGTTAATAACCAGCAATTGGCAAAAGCAGTAAATTCTGGCCCTTTACACTAACTCTGATGCAGTTTCATAAGCAGCCTTTAAAACTAGGCTGTTCTCTTGTTCGTATTTAATTACACAGGCATTTAATTTTGATTGTTAATTTGTGCATGGCTCATTTTCTCTCTTCTATCAATGTAATTATCCCATTCTCATAAAACAACTGTCAGGTCCAAAGTGCCTGTGTCTCCTTTCCAACCTGAGTGTGCATCTGCAGTATGTGGTTACAGCTTGCAAAGACCCAGGGGACAAGAGTGAATCTTGAATGGTCGCTGCTCTGATTTCAGGTGTGAACCCTGATTCAGTGTCAGTTGTACTTCTCTGTTCATCAGCTGTGGGAAAAAATAGTGAGCAAGAAGGACCATTAAAATTTATAAAACAAAGCCCATCCCCTTCTCCTAACACACACCTATTTTTAAAACTTTTGATTATTTGAAACTGCTTGAATTTTTTTTAAATTTTTTTCCCTTGGAAGATGTGATGAAAGTGTCCCATAAAGCAGTTACCCAAATACAGAATTAGTCTGAAATTATGTGAGACCATGGATGAAGCTTTGTGACAGAAAACTTGGTGGCAATTTTAGTTTAAGTAGTTTCAGAGTTATTTCCCAGTCCCTGTCTGTTCAGTTTCATGCTTGCTCCACAAAGTGCTGCTTCTGCCATTAAATCCTCCAGCTTATTATAGGAATATATGAAGCAGTCAGTGGATTCAGGATAAAAACCACCCTTGCTTTTTGTTTTGAGTTGTTTCTTCTTTACTGGGAAAACTCTGAGTTCAATAACCACAATTTGGAGGCAATAGAGTGCTGCTTAAAATTTAATTTTCACAGAACTTTAGGAGTATTTAAAAGTTAGCACTTGATTTACTTGAGTATTCAAATCCAGCCTGTACATATGTCCAGAATTATTTGCACATAGTACACAGACTTGTGTGTTTTGTCCATACAACTGTCCACTGAAATCTAAAATAAAAATTTTAAAATAAATTTCAGGTGAAAATTTCCTTTACAAATATAATCTGCAAACTCAAACTAGTTAGCAGATCAATAATCTCAATAAATATATAGTAAAAATGTGTAATAAAGTAGACAGCTTCACTGTTGGATCACATAGATAAGAACAATGATACCCCGACCACCCCAGAAACTCTCAAAGTAGTGCAGTAACCACTGTGACACTGAAGTTCAAAATTTGCAGGAGGTAGTTAATACTGCTGCTGTCACTTGAGTCAAAACCCCCTAAAGCTGGAAGATTCTCAAGTTGCAGAGTTTTTGTTTGCAGTCCATACTGCAGGGTTCAGGTCAGCCCTTTCTCTGTCACGTTTGTTGGTGTTACTCCCCCTGTATTTGGGATACTCCAGCCATCACCTGTCCCACATGGCAACAAGGAAATACCAGCAGCATTAAAGGATTAATCTAACCACAACTGCTGGCTTCTGTTTCATTCATGTCCCAGAATTTTCATGTTTCTATCACTGCATTTTTAACTTTGCTTTTGTGTAAGTAGACCTGACCTGTGCTATCCACAGCCTGCTTGACTGCTTCATTTTCATGTTATCAGTTATGATCAACAGATTTTTCCACAGCTATGACCTTATTTTTCCCCTTCTGTGCAGGGCTAGGAATGTTAAATAGTTTGATAGAGGGGAAAAAAAAAGTCCTGATTAGCAATGGTCTGAGGACTTTCACCCGTTAAGGGCTACCTTACTAACTTGCCAGGGGATAAAAGACCTGGTCTCTTTGCATATTTATTTGCATAAATACTGTCTTCAAAAATTGCATAAAGTTACAATATTTGATTTAATGCTAACATCAAAAAAATCAATTGAATTTAAAATAATTGCTTTAAACAACACACTATATGAAAACCAAAAATAGCATGCTTCAAGCAAATCTGCAGGTGACTTACATTGTCTTATCCTTGCTTGAGGGAAGGATATATATGTTCTTTGGCTGCATCTATCTTCTATCAAAAGATCTTGAAAGGTTTAAAGATCTTGAAGAATACACATAACAGGAAAACAATGACTGTTCGGCACGCACATATCTTGCAAAACATATCACATTTTTTTGCATGTCTACTTAAGGTGCATGGAGACAAGGCTAGATAAACCCAAAGGTGAAAACAATCTTGCTCCATAACTACCAGGGTTAGCTCAAATTGACCACTTCCAAACAGAACAGGAGATGACTTCGTGCTCTTGGAAAAATGTTCAGCTTCTGTAAGCTTTGTATTTTTCCTCAGAACAAATCCGGGATCAATGAAATTTAATGCTTAGACCAAATAAGAATTGGCCATCACCTGCTTGCTGAGGAGGCCATATGTGAGATGACACAAAGGATAAAACAGTCTCAGTGCAAAGTACAGCTCTTTTGTGTGGTGTCTGCTGTGGTGCATGAATGGGGTGGTTCTCAGTGCCCAGGGAAAAACAATGACTGGAGTGTACAACTTCTGAGAATCTGTGATTTTACAATACGCAAGACTGACCCTGTAACAACCCAGCAACTTTTCTATAGGTGGCAGGAAAAGTGTCAGACAAATTTGACTCGAGAACTTCCTGTTATGGAGAGGGAGAGAGATTAAATATTCAATAGGAATTAGTAAGGATCATGTGGCATTCCAGGAACCAATGGTTTTCAATACTGGCCTTTGCATGCAGGATGGATGTTTGTTCACCATTGCTCCAAGGGGTATTTAGTCCATGAGGAGACATACATCTCCTTTAGCATGCATGTTTGCATTGTCCACCTGATGGATTGCATAGGAATAAATCCAATGAAATTAAATGAAAAATAATATTCATTTTATGGTACCTGTACCACTCATTAAAGAATGTCTACTCAATTTATATTAAAGAAAGATATGTGATAAGGCCAGCTTATTAATATTAATGCTAAGTCATCTGGGTAGAATTTTTTTATTAAGATATTTCCTATTAAAATATATAATATCATTAAAAAAATTCTAAAATTCTCACCTCTGTGAAAATATTACTTATTTCACTGCAGAAGGAGATATCATCATGCAAGTTCATGAGGTTAAAGTATGAGCATGACAAATAAGTATCTCCAGTCTGGCAAAATTAAGGAGCAGGTGTAGAATTCCTCACACAATGAGCTAAACAGGGCTGTTCACAGCTGAGGCAGGCCCAGGGTAGGAAAGGACCCCTACAAAGCAACAGACAACAAGAGTGAATAAATATAAACCCCCTCATCATTTCTTCTGTGCAAGAATTGTGTCAAACTGATTTGGGTTTTTTAAATAACAGTAAGACTAATTAGAGATCTCCCTGCTTGTGATGCAGTGAAGTGCAGGTACATCGTATGGGCACAACAATTGAAGTCAAGTTAGATGATGGCTTTATCAGCATTAAATAGTCAGGTTCCCAGCTGACAGGAGAGAAAGATATCCCTCCACCTTCTTTGAACTTCTTGCATTCTTAACATTCCTTCCATAAATCATTTAATACCTGCCCTATTCATAGGAAAATGTATTGCTGAGGTTAAAGAGTGGTTTTTCTCCTTGCACTCTCATTGGAGAGAAACATAATATATAATACCTGATTTGCATGCAAGTTTGCATAGACAAAACTCTTGCCATGAGCTAGCAAACAATAAACTGCTTGTGTCAGAACCCATGGTTACAAACAACAGCATCAAATAGCTATTGAATTGTATTATTACCCTGCTGTGCTGTGCTACTGAGACTTCTCCACACATATCTACAGCTCTGCAAAGGCAACAGAAAGGATAAACTGAGCAGCTTTGTGTTTGTCATCGTGCTGCAGTCCAAATAATCTCCACTGTCCACTGTGGGACATCCTGACTCCAGGGAAGTTCTGAGGCCCTGATTAACCTGTATGCAGAATGTATAAAAAGGTTTCCCCGATGACAGAAGTCAATTTTCCATGTGGTGGCTGGAAGCTTCCATCACTCAGGTACTGGGCAATGCACAGTTAGCTTCTCTGTGTCGTGTTGCCACGAAAGTATCAGCATTACACTATGGGCAGGTTGCTCCTGCAGCTGGGGGCTCTGCAGGGATGAAGTGTGTTACTAATCCAGCTGTCATGGGTCACCTACACACAAATTCAAACCCTGAGAAAAGCTCTCCTGATGTGTCCTGGGGTTACAGCAGAGCTTCTCACAGCTCCTCATGCAGAGTTTGATGCTAACACCTGTTACTGCCTGCCTACCTTACTTACCTTTTGGAATCTGCCAGAGGAACGGAAGCAAGGGGAAATAATTAGTGGAACTCAGCCCTGGTAAGGAGGAGGCAGCAGGACAGATCTGCACCTGCAAAGGATTGAGTGAGAGAAGTTGGAGCAGTTCAGGGCAGTTGCAGAATCAAAGTATACCTAACATGAAGAATACTGCTGGCTGTCACATAGTGAAAGCTCTTTTTAGAAGACTGGAATGGCTACTTTAACAGTTGTCTCAACTTGGCACCTTCCTTCTTATAGAGCAAAGGATATCATATGCTGCACAAGGGTAAAACCACTTTGTGCAAAGACATTAGCAGAGGAACGTTTTTAGGATTTAAAAAGAATCAAAACCATTGCTGAGGTAAAGCACAATTTGCACTGCAATTCAGCCAACACAAGACATGTAAAAATTCATTTTAGAGAGGTATTCTGAAAATGAATTTGCACAGAATATCAGCAGGCAGGATATTGGGCAAGTACACTTAGGAAGGGCTGTTTTGGTAGATCACAGTCATTACCTCCTTAGAACTAAGCTTGCAGCATAAATCAAAACTAAAGTGTTTTTCTGTCCAGGGCATGACAGCCCAGCAGGTTTCTAGCCCATGGCAAGCACCACCTGAGGTGTGTTTAACAGCAATACCTCCAGGACTACAGCAACACAGTCTTGCAGCTGTCAGCACTTAAAACAGGGAAAGCTACAGGTTCCAAGTGTACAGCAGGCTTTTGGTTCATAGCTCACAGCTCCAGAAGTGTGGTACTTGAGCAAAAAATCACACAGGTCCAGAGCAGCTCTTTCTAAAATCCTTAGGAAAGAGTTGTAAGGATTGCTGCAAAGTGCTACAAACTGGAAGTGTTAGGATTGGCAAACCTACTGGGAAGAAGTTCGTTATTTTCCTCCCCTGGGAATGCTTTCACATGAAGCAACAAAGCAACTATTGACACTACTGAACAGTGAAGAGTTTCATAATGTATCCCCTCATGAGAGAAAGTTAGTACATTGTAATTCAGAGGGAATCTGGCAAAGTCCCCACTGCTGTTTATGGGAGAAGTAAATACTTTGAGGCCTGAAATGTGATTTTCCTATATAGGGGATACTGTACCACACATCTTGGTGTTATCTTTGAACTAGTTGTAACATTTAAGCTCTCATTAGTTTATCATCTGGAAGCTCAGACATTTGGAATCTTGCAGTTAAACCCAAATCTTTAAACCTTGTGGCTTAAATGTCTTGAATTGTATATGAGGCTCCAACAGGACTGCTGGAGCACAAAGGACCTCAGCTAAACAGAACCTATTATTGCAGGACTCCTGGCTTGCAGCTGACCCCATAATGAGATGGAACGACCTTGGCAGTGGTACAAGAGATCTCTGTGTGCCCAGACCTCTGCAGTGAACCCCAAATCTCCGCTCTCCTTGGTACTAGAGCCAGGGCTGAAGAGTCACAGACTCCAGGGCTGCAGAGCCAGGACACAGATTGGGGAAACTGTGCAGTAAGAACCTAGGGAAGGTGTTTCTAGTGGGATCAGTGGCAGTGAAGCTGCCCCAGGGATCCAGCAGCAATATACCTCAGACTTACGTAGGAGCCTGTTACTCATTAATCATTAGTGAAGACACACTGCCTGCCGGTGAAAGCTTCTAATATTTGAAGTTTCGCTGCAATACAGAAGGAAAGCAAGTTGTAACCTACTCTGACACTTTAGGGCTGGATATGTTAGTGGGGAGATAGGAACAGCCTGTAAGGGTTAACATTTAAACCAGGAACAAGTAATTGCAGAGTCATGGAACATGGTATGTGAAGACAGCTGTATCTCAACATAAAACACACTCTAAGAATAAAATAATCAATCAAGAATCTTAACAGGGAAGCCTATTTAGAGTTCTTGGAGCCCAGATTCTCTTTTTTGAGCAGCTTAGTAAATACATTTATTAATCACACTATAGGTCTATAAATCTCAGCAATATTTTAAATATATTTTAATTACGGGTCCAACATTAGTGGCTTATTTAATAGCATACTTAAAAACAAACTAATAGGCAAAATAATCTCTAAAACCCAGATGCTCTTCCATCCAAAACCCTTACACTGATCATATTGGTAAAATACAGGAAGGGGAGCATTACTTTTGACAGAGCAATGCTGCTGCTTGTACAAGAAGAGTTGCTAAGTTTCTCTGCAGCTGCTTCACCGATGTGCAGGAGCTCCAGGAATGCATTGAAATGGCTGGTTTCCAAAACCAGCTCTTTCTGAAAACCACAAAAATACAGATGAAGATTTGTTTCATTACAAAGTGGTTCTGTTTGGAGGAGAAATAGGATTACAATGCATGCAATCATCTTTCCAGCAGCTCCACCAGCTGAGCTGATGTGCTAAACCGGCTCAGTGGCTGCAGGGGTACCAATTCCTTGGTGTTCAGGGAAGCCACTGGAGAACAAACCTTTCTCTATGAACTGGAATTTTGGCAGTACTTCCTCAGCATGCAGAAGCCAAAAGTGGTGTTGGGTTGACAGCATTTGGGAAGCAATGAGGCACAAGGTTGTTTTTATGCACACCTATATGGAGTTCCTGTTATTATTTGGGATTGGGCACTAGCAGAGTCAAAGAAAGTGCTGAGTGGCAAAGGAGTTGCTTTTTATTCTCTGCTGTCACTTAGCAATGTCATTCTTCTTACTTTATTTTCTACCTTTTCCCCCCACACTTTCGGTCTTTAACTTCACAATGGAACATTTTCCATTACAGCACTAAAGAAAACAGTTCCTCTGAGTTTGTGGACCATATATTCTACGGGAACTGTATTTCTGGGCAATTTATGTCATGGCTCCTGAATCCAAGGCATAAGCACAGTGACTGAAGACATTTCTCAGTTTTAACATGAGCAGATCTCTATGAAAAATGCTGTCATTGCAGAGTTAGTTGCAGGGCATATTGCAGCCCACCCAGCAGGCTGACATTCTGCAAGAGTTGGAAGATTCTGAGGGCAGGAGTTACAGCTCAGGCATCAGCATGCGCCTGACTTGAGAGAAACTTGCAGTGATGGCACAAGGACACCACCAGAAGGGCATTTTCTCTTTTTTATTGAATAAAGGTGTTAGTAGTGTAGGTGGGCTTCAACTCCCAAGTGGCAACTTATTATAGTGGATCTAAAACTAGGAAAAGTCAGAGCAACCTTGATAGTAAGAAACTTGAAACATAAAGGAAAATAAATAATAAATAAGAATGTAGGAAAATTGAAGTCATATTGGCTAATTGACATGTGAAAACAGTCTGCTTCCTGAAATTTTAAATTATTGGCACCACTTTATGCCAGCAGGGAAACTCCAAGGGTGATTTTTATTCAGTGATGGTATTTTGTGCAATAGCAGGCAATTATATTTGCCAGGCATGCAAATGCTGATGGCCTGGACATATCATCTCAGCATCTGACCTTCTGCTACCACTACCCTGCCCTTCCTCATGTGAATTCCTCAAGTCAAACTGGTAAGGAGACTTTTAAAGGTTTAAGTGGTGCAGTACAAACACACACAAGTACATACTCTTCTATACAAATGCTTTATTAAAAATGCTTCTGGAGGTATCTATTTTGAGATATTACTCTACATAAATGTGGAAGTCAAGTCTTGGTTTAAAAAAAATCTATATTTTGAAATGTTTGTTGCTACAGTAAAGTGTAGGAAAAATAGGAATTATTTCTAACATTTACACAAGGACAAACAGCATAGCATTTTAGAAAATGAAAAAAAAAATACAGTACAGAGACTTTTTACAATATCTGCAGTTGATACTCTGAAAGATCCAGCCTTTGAAACTGAAATTCAGAGATAGTTAAACTTCTTACCTCCCTTTTCTTCTTCCCTCACCTCCCACCCCAGTATTCAAACCCTTTACTCAGTAGAAATTCATGTAGAATGTTAAGATATAACAAATGTGTTTTCTTCTTAGAAAAAAATGTTTTAAATACATATATTTATATATTCAGAACAGATCCTGTTTCCCTTATGTGACTAGATTTACATGTGTAAGGAATAAAATCGACCCTGTAATTAGAATTGAAAACACCAAGATCCAACAGCAGAAGACAATTCCAGTGCATTTTTTATACTTCCTTTCAGCTTCAAAATTCCTGTTGTGTCCATGATGATGTCAGTTTGCTGTGTAGCCACATTCCCCCTGGGGCTGGAAGGGGGTGAAGGTGTAGACAAGGTCTGCACTGGCATGAGAGAAAGCCAAAGACAGCACTCACCATTCAAGTGTATACTCACTATACAGTGGTTTTTAGTGTGGATTCTGCAGTGTTCAGGAGAGCTTTGGCCAAATAAGAACTTGCTGAGCATTTAGTACAGGCAGTCTATAGCTGAAGACAGGATATTTAAAGGTACCACTGCTCTTTTGTCATCACTTAAAAAAGCACAGCAATGTTAATGCCATGCCAGAAAGAGTCTCCTGCCTAAGGCAAAGTAACTTCTCAAGGACTTCTGTAGAGGACCTGGTTGGCAGCAGTACAAGCAGTGTCTGAGGAGAACTTTTCACTATTCTTCCTCTTATGATCCCTGTTTTTTCATGTGCAGCTGCCAAATGTGAAGTGTTTGTGATTTCAGTGTAATGGGTAACAAGTTGGTGGCTGTCAGGAGGAGGATGCAGTGTGGCCCCAGAGACAAGAGTCTAAGCTAATCACCTGCCCATGGATCTTTCCTCTCATAAATAACTATCCTCCAGTGTCCTAGAATGCTTCAGTTAAACCTCTGTCCCTTCTCTGGAGTAGAGGGTGTTGTTTGTGCTGAGGCTGCTGTAAAAATGGGTGTTAAACTGGTTGAGCACTGGGTTGCTGTGGCCAAGGTGACCGGAAGGCACAGAATTGGACCAGTCTCCGGCACCATGGCTGGGGATACTGGAGAGTGGGGAATAGGAATTGAAGCCTACCATGTTCTGCCCCATTTTGTCAGTGGGTTCAGAGCTGAGTCCCACGGGCCCGGAGCGGCTCCCTGAGTTGGAGCCGTGGACATAGGCGGTCATGCTGGAGAGGAAGTTACTGAGGCACGGGCTGCTGGAAGAGGGAGGAGGAGATCCTTTCTCAGGTGAATTGTCAGCCCCAGGTGATGAGTTTTCCAAGATATCCTGATGCTCTGCAGCTTTGGGGCTGCCAGACAGGGTACTGTCCTCGGATTTCTCAGACGCAAGGGTAGCAGCACTGGCCTCAATGTCTGACTTTCTCTTCCGCTTCCTGCGAAAGTTTCCATTGTCAAACATCTTTTCACAGTTCGGGTCCAGAGTCCAGTAATTCCCTTTTCCTATCAAAGGAAACAAACCCACACTTTCAGGTTTAAACTATGCACACAGACAGAAAAAAGCAGTCATTTAGGACTTTACAGTGTTTCTCTCATTTCACAGAAACATAAGAATTGCATGAGCAATACACATGTATTTTTAGTCCCTCAAAAGTACAAGTCTATTGAACTCAGAAAAAAGTTTAAAGTTCTGGGTTCTACCCTTTACCCCTGACTCTTCACACAGGCAAAACTACAAGTGGAGTTGCTGTGAGGGTTTTTTGTTTTCTTTTCCTGGTGAGGGAAGGAGGTTTTCAGTATACAGCTGGTTTTCTGAATTTATAGCAGAGTAATCAAATCCCACACTGGGCTGCTCCTCCAGATTTAGTGGGGTAGCATAGGTTTCTAACAAGATTGAACTAGACTTTTGGCCCTCTACTGCAGAATAATTTAAATGAGTTTTTAATGTTCTAGATGGTTCTTAACAGCTATTGATAGGAAACCATGAATAAAGGAATATCTGACAGCCTACCAGCCAAGGGGTTGGTAATGCCAGAGGTGTCATTCCAAGCAAAACACTAATTGAAACAAACAAAATAAAAGCAGTCTGCTCTCCTCTTGGGAATTAATGCTGACTCCCCAAAGCCACTGGATTTCTTTGACGAACCCTCTTCCCTTGAATTCCCAGTTAAGTTTGACACAAGTCATGCATTACACAAAATGGGTCTTGAGTGTGCCTTGCCCAGTTACATGTTCCTGTACATGCTCTCATGCTTAGCTCATTGATCCATTCTCAGGAAGACCCAAGGCAGGACAGAATTCCTTTCCCTCCAGAGATCTCACACGTCACCTATGCAGAGCTGCTTTCTAGTTCAGCTCTTTGAAAACAAAGTGCTACTGTGTCTACATCCTCTATCAGGGCTACTGTGTCTCTTTACAGTCCACTAGGTATTTTAAAATTCATCACGTTTAATTAGAGTTCAGGGAAAAGGGGGAGAGGGCTATACCTGGATCATCTTCATCTCGAGGCACCTTCTTGAAGCAGTCATTGAGAGACAAGTTGTGCCGTATGGAATTCTGCCAGCCAGCCTTGCTTTTGTTGTAGAACGGGAAGTTGTCAGCCACGTACTGGTAGATCTGGCTCAGAGTCAGCCTCTTGTCAGGTGCCCCGTGGATGGCCATGGCAATGAGGGCAGAGTAGGAATAAGGTGGTCTCACCAACTTCATGAGCTCCTCTTGGGACGGGAGGGGAAGCCAGCCAAGGTCAGTTCCTCCCAAGCTGTGCATGTTAGGCAGGAGCTGCCTCTGCATCCCGTACGACTGTGGAATGAAGGGACTGGCATTGGATCCTGGCAGATACGGCGGTGGGGTAATGGAAGGTCCATTTAGCCAGAGGTAAGGATTGGGAGTGGCGTTGTAATCCGTTGTCTCAAAGGTGCTTGGTCGCTGGGGACTCGGGATGTTCTGTGGGTGGAAGAAGTTCTCGTAGTAGATATTCATCTCTGGAGGTTCTTGGCCGATACTTGGGAACTGTGGGCTGCAGCGTGGAGGGGAGTGCGTTTGTGGGTCAAAGAAGCTCATGCTCTAACCCAGGTGGCTGGTGAGTTGTGACACACCTGTGCTAGTGCTCCTTTCCTGGGACAGGTGCATCACCTGCGCCCTTCCCTAGGTACTTATGCACCTGTAAATGTTTCAGCCTGTGCTGCAGGCTCCACCCCACAGCCCTGAGTGGCTGCAGATGAGGACGATATCCTTTTTGGAATGCTGGCAGTCCCAGTCACTCATTGATGTCACATCAACCAAACGTGAAAGTTACAACTGTTTATCTTCTTAAATGAATGAAGGAATTTTCCACTAATGTGATGCACATGAAGAAAGCCTAGGGCTTCCTGAAGTTAAAACTCAGAGATCCTCCTCTTTCTACCTTTCACAGTGAAGCTTTAGCATATCCAATTTTTTTCTTATTAAAGCAAAGACATTTTGTGCTGCTGCTAGTAACACTTCAGAATGCAAAATCCATTGTCACTAGTCAATGAAACAGTAGAGATATATACTTAAAAAAAAAAAAAAAAAGAAAAGAAAAAAGAAAAGGTCAGACCTTTTCCTTTTGTAACTTTAATTGCAGACTTGCTTGTACTTCCCCCTAGGCAATCACAGCACTACAGGCAAATTCTGTGGCTCACGTGAGTAATCTTACTGATATAAATGGAATTAACTCCCTGAAGTAAGGATTAATCTCGTGAGGAAAAAATATCAAGCTTAATAATCAAACCTTTCTTTAGAGCTTAAATTGGTGAACTGAGATGAGAAATCATTATGTGCTGCTTCCTCTTTGCTGCAGGATTGGTGCAGAGAGCTCGTAAAACCTCTCAGCACAACTTCCAAACAGGAAAGTAGCGAGAGTGTTCGGCACAGCTCTTTTTAGCCAAGTTCCAGTAACTTCATCTGTATCTATACAGACAAGAGCTGATTCCTTAAAATGAAGTAGAAAGGAAAAATATCTAGCCCTTTTATGATTTGGACAAATCCTTAGTGCTTTGCACGGCACCCTGCATGTTTGAAGGAGGAAAAAAGCAGAGCTGCAGTCTCACCACCCTTGTCTCAGGATGACAGCTCTTCACTGCCTGGACACCTGCACGGAGTTGGAGCATATTTTTTTTGTGATTAAGGCACACACATCATTTAAAACTTGCCTCAGCCTTAATACCCATGCAATTAAAGAAGGTCATGGTATGACAGGGCCTTCCAAGTAGCTCTTGTCCTGTAATTTCTGCAGAAACACCAGTTTTGACCCATAGATTTGAATTCCTGGCTGTACCAAAAGCCTTTTGCTTTGTCACACATTCATCTTAATCTTTTGTGCTGTAGCACAACCACCAAGACTCCCACTCCCTAAGAACTAGTGATTCACTAATGTCATGTCCATACTGTTACTTTGAAAGGTGTGAAAAAAAAATTCCACTGGAAATATTGCTGGAATATTGAGTACAGAATGACAAAGCAAGCCATTTTGCCAGCTCAGAAATGCAGCTCTACAGCTGTTACTTTAAAAATTCTTCCTCTGCACAGAAAATCATTTGTACCACAACAAACAAGCTGCTGCTTGAATTTGAATGGCTGAGAGCTCAGAATATGTAAATGCTAAATAACCTGTGCAGAGACACACGTTAAACAGACAACAGTTAAGTGGAACATGGTGGGACTGGCTTATTTTCTAAGTGACAACTGCTGTGCAAAAGGTGACTTGGACAAAAAAAAAAAAAAAGGAAAACAAAAATATTTATTTTCCAGGAGCTCATAATGTGAGGGACTTCCTCCTCAAGGGACTAATCTGCAATAATCTTTTTCACCGTAAGAATCTGAGTTACAAACATGCAAAATGCTGTTTGAGCAACATCCCCTACTAGTTTCCTAGTTAACTTTCAAACATATAGATATATTTTAAAATTGTATGTGTATTCCTGCAAATATTGGTACAAATATTGCTAGTAACCCCCCTTCATTTACAGGAGAGTCAATAGAATAAAACATTTAAGAAACACGAGCAAAAACACATTTACAATTAACTAAAGAGCTAGAATACAGTGAGAAAAGTAAACATAATACATTTTTGCCCTGCTCAACAAATTAGATTTTTGCCAAAAAACCCCCTTGAAAACAAGAAAAACTTGTGCATTTATTCCAAGAAGTAAAAATTTGACTAACTGCATCATAGTCTTTGATGAGTGACATCGAAATACTTATTCCCTGAGGTGCACTGCATGCACAGTTACAATAAAAATACACTCAAGTTGGTGCTGAGTGAATACAGGCTTTGAAAAAAGCCCAGGCTTTACAAAGTTAAAAAGCATTACTGCTGCAGCCAGAGACTGGTGAAGGCAGTAAAATTTCCTGTGCCAATGACTCCTGGTGAGGTTCTGTGCACTGCATCGAGCAGGGTGAGCCCGAGCTGTGCTGTGCCACTGCCTGGGCATGCCCAGCCCTGCCAGCCCTTCCCCCGGAGCAAAGTGTCCCACAGCAAAGCAGGGACTGGGCTGAGGATGGCAAGTGCTGCTTTTATAGCAGGAAGGTGCAGACACATCTCTGGGCTGCTGCCCACAGAGCTGTGAAAGTGGGGGCAAAGTCTGATCCCTCCCTGGCAGGGCTGTGCTGGCCCAGCTTCCAGAGGGACACGATCCGATCAGCAGTATTTCTCTTCAGCTGGCTGGGCCTGATTTACTCAGATCAGAGTATAAACAGTGCCAGGAAAAAGGTGCTTTGTCAGTACTCTGGGCACACCTTGCTGCTGCAGGGTCACTGCAGCACACAGTCCTGGGCAGCTCTTCTGCTGCAGATGCTCCTTTGCAGACAAAGGAGGCAGCAAGGAGAGAACCGACTGTTCAAGCTGTGGTGGCTGAGTCAGAACTGGAGGAAATTGAGTCTAACCAGGAATATTGTCCTGGGGTGCTCACCACTGAGAGTCTTCCTTTTGGCAGGGCTGAAAGAAGGTAGCAATCCCAGAAGTGGAGAAAAGAGAAGGAAAACCAGTGAGGCTTCCATATAAAGAGGCTGGAAAAGAGTGGCATGCTGACCAAGTTACTCCAGCAGATCTTGTTTTAACAGATCTGCAAATAAATTGGAGACTGCTGCTGGAGAAGGTTTAATGATCATAATTTCCAAATGCATTGGGCCAGTAAGGTCTGACTAGGCAGAATGCATCATATTTTTAACATGTCTTTTTACTGCAGTCCAGTACTGCACGGCCCTGAGTGCATGGCTCTACCAGCTGGAAGCCTGGTCAACCACGGATTGTTGTCAAACCAAAGACTGTTGACAACTCTTGCATTGTAAAAATATTTGCTCCTCTCAATTTCTTGAGTGAAGCTCCAAAATCTGCAGGGTTGAGGCAGAACCATTGTTCTCCACAGGTTTTTTAGGTCAGCTCCTATGTACCCCCTCTCCTCCAGCCAACAGGAGTATTTTATCACACTGACTACCCTTCTATAAAATAAAAGATAATATCTGAAATCTTGAGTTAGGAAAGGTTCAGATTAATTTCATTTAAACTCAGATTCCTCAGCATTTCCACTTATACTCCACAGTAACCTACACCCAGTGTTTCTGAAATGCAGTGACTTGGGAGAGGTGTGCACACACCAGCACATGGTTCATAGATAGAAACGATTACTGTGGTCACAAAGAAGAGGAAAAATTTGTTTTTAAAAGAAAAGAGCCCATTTGTAAGTCAATATACCAAGCAATCCACCTTGTTTCAAACCATTCGCACCCTGAATTCACGAACAGGTCAGTATTCATCAAGAAGACATTTTCACACAGTGAAAAATTCTTTATGTTCTCAGTTGTCCAGTAGATTACTTTTAGAAGTATATATCTTATTCCACTAATCATCTGCCCAGCATATCCGCAAAATAAACCACACCATGAGAAGAAAGAGGCTGTAGCAGGCAAAGCAATGTCATCTCAAGGACATTACAAAAGCATAAGAAATGTAAAATACAGCACTGCAAAACGAGGGAATTGAGCTTTATTTCTAGAAAGGCAGGTTGAACATTAAATTAATGGAGAAGGCAATATCATTTGGATCTGTGCCATAAGTGCTGCAATGCTAGAATGCCCTTAGACTTTTCAAGCCTTCCAGAACAAAATCACTGTGATTTTTGAAGCAACTTTATAAGTGGGTTTTAGAAGGCTGTGAAACCATGTAAGGGCTCATAGCTGCTCTCCGACCATGAGGATGATGATAATAAAACTGGTCATAACTCCTACCTCCAAAAAGGCCTTCTACCATCTCCTAACATAATAAATATGGTAGAGGGGATTAGGTGCCCCCTGACTCGTGTATCAGTTGCGACAGGCCACAGGCAGGCAAGGAATCCACAGCTTCCCTTTGGGATCTGCTGTGCTGGGGGACACAGACGTGGTCCCATCTGCCACAGAGGGCAGAATCAGTCTGTGATAAATCCTTCTCATGGTAGAATCCGAGGTGTCCCTCCCAGTTATAGGAAATGAATACAGATACAGACCTTTCAATCTATCATGATTTGACAGCCTCACTGCTGCTGCAGCTCCTCAGCAGCCAACAGGGTACCTTCTTTCAGATCATCTGCTTGTTCTTCTACTCTCACCACAAAATGTGTGAGAAATCAATGCTGCTAAAATTAAATGAGGTCTTGTATGAACATCAACATGGGTACAAAAGAAAAATTATCTGTATACACTTCTAAAACCCTTCAAAGTTTAAATTCTTGTGCATGTCAATGAAATGAATTTATTCAATGATTTGTAGAAAGAAAAAGTAGCAGCATGCTACTGCTTTAGTTTCAGTCACATTTCAACATCAAGATATTTGCTGGTGTGGATAAATCAGCTCCTCCCTCTCCACTATTCAAATGGAAGTTTCATTGAAAAGACGTTTTAGAACCACAGAATTTTTCGGAATACATTTTCCTTTTTTTAAGGAAAAAAGGTTTTTTCAGTGTCCTATGCCCTTTAGTACTTGCACGACACAAACACTTGGGGAAAATTAATTAAAAACTACAGCTGGAAAGCGAATCGGTGCAAGCAGAGGGAACTTCTCTGCGGACACACCCAGCCACAGATAAACTTCAGGTTGTTTTATTGCAGCCAGGCTTTGAGCGCAGTAAACTGAGATAACCTAACCTGCGAACAGGGCGATTTAGGGCGCTGTTAATCCCGGCACTTCAGGAGCTGCTCTGCGTTTCCCGTGCCCGAGCAGGGCGAGACGCGACACGGGCAGAGTGTCGCGACATCCTATCGCCCCCCGGCGACACTGTCTGGCAATGCACAGCTGGGGCCACCTGCCCTGGGAGCCTCCTGTCCTGGAGCTGCTGTGCACGATCACCTGAATCTATAAAAAGAACCAATTTTATAGGTAAACATCTTATTTTTTCTTATTAGAATCCTTCATTTCCTTTGGAATTCTGTGTGGAAATTCTGGTAGATTTAGAGGTATCTTTGTTGTAGATTAGTTGTCTTTGCCTCCCTCCCCCCCCCCCCCCCCGCTCCTGATTTCCAATATTTTTATTTTCCCATCTTGTGAAATTAATATAAATGCAATTGTAAAGAAAGACTCTATGAATTCAGGGACTGTGCACTAGTCCTATCATGTGTGTCAAAGAACTGAAGTAAGGTTTCACATTCCTCATTATTCCTAGAATCCAGGTATCCAATAATAACATACCTAAGTGTACAATTAAATGCCACACAATATACAAGCTTAAAAGGTCTGCATCTAAAGCTAGTCTATCCAGGGCTGTTTTCTTATATCTAAAAACCTATAAATAAACATTCTGCAGAAAGTATTCCCTCAAAATATCTGTGGAACATGGAAAGTTGCTTAGACTTTTTCTAGTTACAAAAGTACAAGATTCCTGCTACCTCACCTACATAAGTCTTTTTTTGGCTGCTGGTCTGCCAGGGCATAGATCCCTTAAATGACTGTTTTCTGATCCCCACCACCTGTCCTGTGCCTTTTGAATCAGTCACCATTTAAACCCATGGTGACACCATCAGCAGCCACCTGTCATGAGCTGAACTAATCCAAGCACTGGCAAGGCTCACCAAGGGTTAACTGTGCATGAGAGATCAGCCATGGCTGTCACATGAACCTGGTTCTAAATGCAGGTTGAATACCCACACACAGGATGGGTTATCTGGAGCTGCAGGATGCATTAATACACATGATAAAATCATTATCACAGACACTGGATTTGTTCAGCTCAGACACTCACAGTGGCTCTCTCGTCACAGGGTCAGCCATAGGAAAGATCCCCCATGGCACACAGAAGCTGTCAGCTATCCTGGAAGACAGAAAACTATGTTGAAAAAGGATAATTCTAGGCAAAACCCAATCAGATCAAACTGTCCTCACTTGAAAGCCGTGATTAAATTTATCTAACATTTAAAAGTTTATGAAATCCGTGGCCTACCCAAGGTTTGTTTGCCAAGCAATTCTTCATTTACAGTGTTAATCTTTAGCACATGCTGCATCATGAGAGCAAATCAGAGCAGAAAATGACGAAGAGTCAATAAAGAACAAGTCCTCTCCTCACCCCAGAGCAGTAAACACTGCCAATGCTGAAGTCCTTACAGCTGAGGGCAGCCCCTGGAGTGTTGCTCAATGTTCCCCCCTCAGAAGGACCTTGAATGCCTAAGAGCAAGCAGGAACTGAGTTCTGGCAGGGAAATGTAAGTTCTATGGAGTGACTTCTCCAAGGCACCCAGGATAGGTGATGGCTGCAAGCTTTTTTTCATGGAGGCTTCCATATTCCAAAAAAAATAAAGAGATATGTCTAAAGAGATGGACATCTCTTCATCCAAAAAATAATGAGGGAAAGAATCCTTAAACTGTTTCATTTTCTTCCCTCCTCAGAAACAGTTTTAAAAAGAATGGGTGCTGCAAAACACAAGTTGGCTTTAAATTCACTGATTTCTCTTGATTTCTAAATGAGAAAAATGCTGTGTTTGGTTAAATTATTCCTTTTATCTTCTTCCACTCTGGAGAATTGACCTGTGCTGTTGTTTTACACAGAATGCCCTAATTCTGGATGATTCCCATTGACGTTGGCATATATGGAACCCGTCTCTGGGATAAATGCTCCATCATTTAGATAGTTTTGTACTGAAGTTAGAATGAAAAAAGGATCCTCTGGTATTTTTTAGATACTTAAGCTAAAATCCTTGAAAACAGCAGAGGAAGCGAGCAAGAGAATTATGTGGTTGGGTGCCTTTTGACACAACTCCTGGATCTTGGCTGACTTAAATGGAAACCAGATCCAATAAAAAATAAAACCACTTTCCCTTTCTTATTATGCTGTTTTGAAAACTTATTTAACACCTCTTCTTTCTAAAAGTGGCCTCATCCCACGGTCAGGGTGGAACAAATGAAAGCAGAGATCCAATGATGTCTTGTGTCAATGGACTCCTCACAGAATAACCAGTGTGGTACCAGTATCCCCACTGGGGACTGGGAATATTCCATCTTTAAGGTCTTTTCCAACCCAAACCGTTCCATGGCTCTGCTCACCCACAATTTCTACTGTCTGATAAAGAAGGTTACAGGCTGTGTGTGATAGTGATAAAAGTTCAATGTCAAGCAGGTACACAGGTCTATCACACATTCAAGTGCCAGAACAATGTGTTCCTAAGGTCTGTAAAATCTTTAATAAAACTCTCCTTCCTCCTCAGAAACTTGATCCTTATTGACTTAGACTCTGACCATTTTCCTATAGCTCACACCAGCTAATTTTTAATGAGATTTTAAGGGCATTAATTTCCCCCCAGAATGAATACTTAAGTCATAATTCATAATAAGAACTTGGTATAATTTCATGGCACAAACAAGGGCAGGCTGGATACCCAAGTCAGTGAGGATACTCCTGAGTACCCTGACATGGGTAAATGCCAATATTTGCTGTGCAGACCTTGTGCTGCACGGACACAGCAGCTCCTGGGTTTGGCCCAGCACCTCTAACATGGTGATACACTCCACAGAGACATCCAGGTACCTGTGTCTGGCTGAAAAGGAGATTTCTGCCTAAACTGAACTACAATGTGCAGCTTAAATGCATCTCAGGTCATTGCAGTGTAACAGCTCAATGCAGGTCAGCTCATCAAATCTCAGCTGCACGTGCAGCTTTCCTGCCCCTCACCTCATTAATTGCAGAGCAATTAATTTGCAAAAAATGCAAACACCTCATTAATTGCAGAGGACACAGCACCATCATTATCTCAGTGCCATGTGATAGCAAACCAGACTGCCACCAGCCAGAGGACTGGAAATGTCAGAGATTAGGGCAGCAGCTGGGACAGAGAAGCTCTGCGGAATGGCTGTGCTCCTGAGCTGCACAGGGAGAGCTGAAGCCATTCCTGCTGCACTGTTTCTCTCAGCAGCAGCCAAAGCCTGACCCTATCCTGGAGGAAAGGTCTGCCCTCTGTGCCTCACCTCAAAGACTGAAAAATACAGGTTCTGCCCCTCAGTTCTGCATACATGAACTGAAGGTGTGTTGAGTTCATGACAGAAATGGCTTCAATCAGTACTGATTCACATCTTTAAACAGATGTTGCCATACCAGCACTTTATTGTCCCAGAGCATCAATTGTCCTTCATGCTATGTTGTTTGTTTGGACTAAATGTCAGTATCCATAGTTTCTGGAAACCTCTGAAAGGCTGGAGCTTGTTGTCCAAACATCCTTAGAATTCCAGTTCTGTGAATGCTCTGTTCTTGGCAGCTATTTTTAATTAGTTAATTTTGATTTTCTGCTCAGAGTTGATTGACATGATTTCAGGTTTGGAACTTAGGCTGGCAAGAGGAGGACAACCTGTGGTGTGGGACAATGAATAAAATTATTGCTGGTATTTACTAAACTAAATGTGAATCTAAACCCTTCACCAACTGTACTAAAACCTGAGCAAAACAAAAGCACAAATCTTGAACCACTGGCTTAACACCCAACACCAAACTTCCTTTGGATATTGTGCTTCTGCCTTCCTGATATTTGTTTCTGGACACTTCTTTCACTTCCATTCTTGCCACTTCTTTATTTTGAGTCACAGTATTTCAATAACAATTTATAATAACAGCTAGGGATAAAACTTTATTATTCTACTCACCTGAAAACATCTCTGCAAGATACAATAAATAAAAGGTAACCTTTACCGGGTATTTTTAGAAAGAATAAACAGTTCCTAAATCATCTTTTTCTTACTTATTTCCAGTAGAACTAAACCTTTTCTTTTAAAATACTTGTTTATTTTGTGTTATATTCAGGGTACCTTGAAGGACAGCTTTGATACCCTCCCTCCTCTTCCTCCAGGTTAGCAAGATGTTAAATGTGCACCTTTCAACCTTTCACTTTCTCCCACTCACAGATAACCTTCTCTATTAAACAGAAGACTTCTTCCTAGGAAAACCTTTTTCTTCCTCTGTGCCTCTTGAGAAGCATTATCAAGTTGCTGTGGAAAGCAAATGAAACAAAATGAAACCAAAAGTCTATCAGAATTCATGCCAAACACTGCAGTTAGTGTTAAAACTGTGCCCATTTTTTTTTTTAAATGGCTATTCTGGTGAAGGTGCAGCATTAATTTTGATGGCAAATATTCCAAACCTCTCACAGAAAACAATCACTGACTACTCCTGTAGAAAACAGCTTCACTCTGACAACTTGCAGAGAGTCTAAATTCACAAAACTAATTTATTCACACTTTATGTTAAAGAAAAACTTCTGGTTTAAACAAGCTCCAGATGTCTTTCCATAGAGTCAACTCCACAGCAAGGAATAACTTGAACCTCTTTGTCTTTCCCAAATCTGTAGAAATGGCAATAAGGCCAGTCCCCTCATCCACACACTGTACATGAAGATATTTTATTTACTTAGAATAAACCTGTGTCAGTGTCTGAAACATAAAGGGATGAGTGAAGGAAATCAATTATTCACCTTTAGACCCCCCTCTAAGTGTGTTTTCTATCTGGAAAACACACTTAGAGAAAGAGCTGACAGGTTATAAAACTCCGAGGTGCTGACCTGTAGTGCTGTGGAGCTTCACACCAGTGAGGCATCACCTCCCAGCTCCACCTCACGAGGTGGGAAGACACAGAAAAATCAATCTAAACTCAGAAAACTTGGGCTTGTAGAATTCTGTTTGCTGTCAGAAAAATACTATTACCTTTATATGATGGTACCTGGAGATGTCAGGGAGAAAGGGTCAGGGCAAATAAAACAGATTTGTAACACTTTATTAAACAGTAGAAAATGCAGCTTTTGCTCATCGTGCTGCTGGATGAAAGGTCAATTTGTACATGTGTAAATAAACTTTTGCATGCTCTCCACATAAAAGCTGCTGTTCTGGAGACAACTCAGGCAATGGTGTCACAGCCACAGACGTCACCTGGGGAAGATTGAGGATATAGAGCAGTGTGCTGGGAGCAGCAGAGGGATCTGAGAGCTGTAAATCCAGTACAGCCACACAGAGAATTGTCAGTGGCTATTTTGTGCTGAGCCATCTGTTGCCTTGGCTACACTGCCAGTGAGGGTTTAAGGATCTCTGGAGTGTGTCTGTACAAGCTCCAGGAAATCATAACTCTGCTCTTTGGAAAGAGCAGACCCTGACCGCCTTACACAGTGAGAGTGGCAGTTGGCCTTCACACACACGTCACTTCCCAGGAGCAAGCTTTGTCCCCAGGGAACATCCAGCTCCCTTTGGCCTGTTCAGCCAGAGGTTTCTGTTCCAGATCCCAGTGGACACATCCTGCAGTGTTTTCTGCAAATGTTATTCCTGTATCTGTACCACAAGTAACTTATCAGACCCCGTGGGAGTGTTGTTCATATTCTCCATCAGTGCCTTTCCTTAGAGTAGATGGTGCTCTAAATAGAATATTTGTGTGTAGATATAATTATTTTCAGTTGAGAAGTGGCCTTGTAAAAACTGATCACAAATCTGTTGATGAAGGTTTGAAATGCTGCTCCACAGACTGCTTTCCATCTTCCAGAACTTTGGAAATGCGCTGAAAAACACCAAAACAGATTTTCCTGTGTTAAAATTGAATCTGTGCTGGATCCAGGAATATGTGTATTAATTACTTGTGCCTTTAAGCTGTAGCTAGAGAAAAAATACATTGACCAAATCCTGCATGTTTAGTTAATTTCTCTATTCTGCAAAACCTTAAACCTGTATTTAAACCTGTCCACGTGATTCTAAACATGTTACAAAGCACCTCACAACTGGATTTTTACCTGTAGTTAGTCCTTTTTCTGCAGTGTAAGAAAGAATATTCTATCCTCTGTGTTTTATATGCTATATAAGTTTAAATGTGAGTGGATGAGATAGCACTGAAAAGCTGCAGCTCCTGGGTCTGAATAAACTCCTGGGTCTGTGATAAATTGACCGTAAGTGAAATATTGCAGACTTCTCATTAATAGGTAATTCTTGTTCCTACCAGAAAAATGTGATTATGAACATATTTAACTGAAGGTTTTCCTAAATATTGCTATTTGGCGCCTGAAGGCATTATCTTTTTTTTTTTTTTTTTTTTTTTTTTTTTTTTTTTTTTTTTTTTTTTTTATTATAACAAAAACAAATTTNTTTTTTTTTTTTTTAATAATGAATACAAATGAAACCTATTACCTAGGAAAAAAGCAAGCAAAACAACAAACCTTTTATACTGAAAGATCAGAAAAGCTGGCATGTAAAATATAACAAAATATTCCAGAATACTTCTGCAGTAGTGCATGTTGGTAGCTGCCCACATCTGCATTAAATGTCACCCTCTCACTACCCCACTACCTTCAAAGTAGGAAACCTTCACATTCGGTGTCCGAATAGCTGTTCTGGATATTTTTGTTTGGTTTGGGTTTGGTTTTTTGCCATCAAACACATAAAACGTTAAATGAAATAGTTTTAACTTTGTGAAAATTTCAGACATCAGTGAAACGTTCCTCACTTTAAAGGAAGGCAGCTGGCTTTAAGCAAGAGTGACGACTGCAGCGGGAGCCGATTTCCACGTTGCACTCATCATCTCCACGCAGCATCTTGGGCCGGTGCCGCGCTCAGCCCGCTCCGAGCTCTGCGCTCCCATCCCGGCCCGGCCCGATCCCACCGGGAATCGCCGCTTCCCTCCCTCCCTGCGGCACCGGCTCTCGGCGAGCCGCCCGCGCCCTCTCGCGGGCCGGGAGCCGAGCTGCACACGCAGCTGCATCCCTGCATCCTTCATCCCTGCTTCCTCCATCCCTGCAATCCTGCATCCCTGCATCCCTGCAATCCTGCATCCCTGCATCCTCCATCCCTGCATCCTTCATCCCTGCAATCCTGCATCCGTGCATCCTCCATCCCTGNAACTGGTTCATTTTCTTTTTTCTGAAGGTTTTCTTGTCCCCATCCGAGGTGGAAGGAAACACTGGCTGGCTCAGCCTGTGTGAGGCAATTGTTTCATCGGGTGCCACAGTGCTGACAGACAGAGTTAATCCTTAGAATGGAAACAATATTGGTTACACAAATCAAAACAAAACCAAAAAAGGAGAGTCAGACAGCAAGACAAAGCAGAACTCAAAATTGTGAACTTCTGCAATGACTGGCAAAAATTGAGACATTTTTAATCTAACTATAACCTTAGAAAAAAAAATTAAATAATAGGGACACAATAGACTTCATTATGTTGAAACTGAACAGTGAAAAAAAAGAACCAATCTGGCCAAAGAATTAAAGATAGATAAACACATGACAAAGAAGTGGGCCATGGCAGTCTGTCGTGTTGTGCTAAACATCTGTTACAGGCATCTGGAAAGAGAGGGGCAGCGAGAGGGACAGATGAAAGGCAGGCTAAGAACTGGGATGTCCTATGGACCAAGGGCTAAGAGAGACTGAGGCTGGGCCTGTTTGCTCTGTGTGCCCCAGACTAGAGATGAGCTCCAGCTTTAGTCACACTGTCCCCTGTTCTTTCACACAACCACCATCTGTCTGGGGGCAGCTGTGTTATCTTGCTTTTCTGCCTCCTGTGCTGAGGGAATCTATGGGATTCCTCTCTGGTTTCAAAAGCAGAAGTTGAAATCCTGTTATGGGGCAGCCTTTGGGATATTCATCCCCCAAAGCTCAGCACGGAGCATTTCTCCGTTTCACAACTGCCCTTGGCTGTGAGCCCTCCTGAGACCCTACTGAGCAGGGAACCTGAATAAACCTTGCCTCTTTCTAGGCAGCAGGAATGCTCACACTGTATAAGGAAGTGAAATTCGGAAAGGAAGTGAAATTCAGAGCTCCAGGAGTAACAGTTTTAGAGTGCATTTTGGCACAAGGTACTGTGGTGTTACTAAGCATTTGGGGCAGTCCAGCCTCACGTGCACAGTACACTCTTCAATTACAATTTTGTCCCAGTGGATTTCACAAGGGTGGAGAGAGCTGCCAGCCCTGCTTAGAGCAAACGCTTCATTGCGGTTTTCTTAATCCTGATAAAGTCCAGAACTCTCACCCCAGTGTAAGCACCTTACCTGGGATAGTTGGCATAGAACGACTGACAGTGCTCATCTGCTTGAGGACAGAAGTCTTCTGAGGTGCCACCACATGTTCTGAGAGGTTGGTGTCACTCATGAACTCGTATTTCCTTGATAGCTGTTAAATAAAAAAGCCCCAACATTAATGATGAACTGAGACTTTGCTTCATGTATCATATTATGTACAATCCAAAAACATGCAACAATTTTGCGGATAATTTACAGTTAGAAAAAACCTTTTCATTCTACATAGAAATAAAGAATTCAAAAAAAGTTACAGAAGTAATCTGTGATCTGAAATCTGAATTCCAACCCTATTTTTGGCATAACACCATCAGATAACTCTGGGTGTGATCTGCAAAGTAAAATGAACTTTTGAAAACATTTTTCCCTGTTGCCCAGCTTGGTTGCTGCAAAGCCTTCTCACTGCTTTTTTGGAGCAGAAGAAAATCCTCCAACTCAGTACACAGTGAGATCCCCACAGTTTGGTGTATGTGTTATCTAATTTCATCAAAAGCCAAAGGTTTTGTGTATCAGTGCTTCTCAAAGCATGACTGTGCTTTATCTCTCTTCTGCATAAGGACATGCAGTGTAAGACAGTCACAATCATCCGTGAGTTTCTCTATGCTTCCCCAAACAGTCTTGGCTTTCATTCATTTTACCTTTGATGATTCCTTCAAACATTTTTGATCAAATTATTTATGCTCCCTCCATGTAATTCCACAATCTGTTACTGCCTGGCTTTTTAATTTAGATGGGGCTTGTGTATCTAGAAGACTACAAACTAAAATAAAACTCTCCTGAGGATTAAAGTCTCTATAGAAAAAAGGCCCAGTGTAAGTTCCATAAGTCACTGTAATGATCCAGCCCTCGGATGATCTATGGAGCAAGAGATGCCAGTGCTTCCAAACTTCAGTCTGGCACCATTTAAGGAGCACTGTTTGCAATCTTGCACTTTGCTAACAGCTGCATGTTCCATAACAAGGTACAAAACGTACAGGGCTCATCACTTTTGAAATAGCCCTGACTGCACAGAGCTGCCATGAAATGTCAGCACAGTCAATTGCCTCTCCACAGGAAAGCAGCTTAACCCTCCCCACACTGCTCCTTTCTGAACTAACCAGCCTTCAGAATCTGCAGCCTCGGAGCTCTGTTATCTGGCACCAGAAGCCAGGAGAGATGATCTGATTTTCTCACTGATTTGTTTCCTCCACAGCATCTTGTGTGTTTCATTCATGGCAAGGCAGATCATATCTGCATCCTGCATCCTTCCCTTTATGACAGCTGGAGTTCTCTGGGATATATTTTTCTTTTTCTAAGGAAAGGAGTAATGTCCTCTTTTTCATGGATTATAAAACAAATCAGTAACATACACATTTCATGTCAGAGATAGAAATATCAGCTGCTGTCTTCTCATCCGCAAACACCACACTGCTTCTTTTTGTTCTTTTTTTGGACCTTCTCATCTTGACTTCAGGATGAGGATTATTTTGCGGAGCAATCTCCTCTGATTCTGCTTTTCCTTGCTTTGGCAGCACTGCTTCCAGATCAAAGCTGCAGGAGCAAAAGAAAGAAAGTGCAAGTTGCTGAGTGATATTTTAAAAGCTGCTGGAGTTCTGATGTCATTTCCCCATGAAATATAAATGCAGGTCATTCCTTCCTTCTACTTTCTAGGCAGCCTTGCAAACTGCTGGCAAAAAGTATCTCGTGCTTCAGCAGCTGGCAACTGGAGACATAACAAAGATGCCTTCAGACAGTGTGACACCATCTTGAAATGTAGCAAAGAACACAAAATATTAAAAAGGAGCTCAAATCCCTATTTAAAGATTTGTGCATCAGGTTAAGAACTCCCAAGGTAAACAGAGTAGAGCTCACATGGCAAGTTGATGTGTGGTGATGGTGCTATTCTGGTTGTACAAGAACCAAAGTGGAACAGAGTATTGCTATCTGTTGCCATGTTTTAAATGCATTCTCCTCTCTATTTCATCATGTTGGACAAGAATGCACACACCCAGAGATTAACCCCTCCTTCCACTTTCTTTCTTTCTCTAATTCTTACAGTTTAAAAATTGGGCTGCTTCTCCTTAAAAAAAAAAACAAAAAAGCCCATGAAATTGGTGCTGGCTTTACTCTCTTCTCAAACTTCAGATCATGGGACTGAACTTATGTTACAACATAAAAATTGATAAATCAAGAAGTGTGGTGACTCTATTGACCTGTGCTTCCTAGAAACAAAAGAATGTCCTAAGCACTAAAGAAAGCCAGGCGCACGATGCCATTGCTTGTCTGGCTCTGCCCCAGGTCCTGCTGTACTGCAGCACACAAATGGAGCCTGCCTGCTCCACCCTTCTGGAGGGGATGCTGGAGGGCAGCAGGAACAGCTTCAGGGATCTCAAAGTGGAACAAGAGTGTCTAAAGAACCAACCCTTCCATGTAAACCACTGGACTTTTTCAAAGTGAACTACTCAAAAAGGGAGATCAGATGTTTAAAAAATAATCAAACACTGCTTAACAAGTTCAGTTTTATATGTACCTTGTTTGGGAAGAAGTTCTGTGGGTCTGAAAAATAATTTATAAAGTGAACAAAACAATTTGTGGATGAAAAAGCTATACCTATAATTGTTCTCTCAACCTTAAGTCTTTTTGTTTTCTGGTGCTGCAGTTAAGACACATTAGGCAAAGCATTTTGCATTACTACAGACTTTACTAAAATCTTCCACCTCCTTTTCAAGTTTGTAAATATTGTTCCTTTCCTATTCACGTTTTACAAACACAAAGATGCTAATTAAGTTAAAAGCTGCATAAAAAAAAACCTTGTAAAAAGCCCTAGATCTTGGTAATTTTTTTAAAGTGATTTCGTTTTTAAAATAATTATTTTCTGAAAATGAAATGCCGCTTTTTTTTTTTTTTNAATTCCCTTTTTTTTTTTTTTTTTTTTTTTTTTTTTTTAAATTCAATGAGAGTTGAACACATTTTGTCTGCGAAGATTGAAACTCTGTAGTTTTCAGCCTGGAGGAAATGATAGCTACAGTTAAAAATAATGTTGATATAGGCTGAAAAGGCTGCTGGTGGTTGCCATTCCTTTTAAAACATCTTTCTGTTTCATCTCACAAAACCGATTAAAAGCCAAGAGTGAAAAAGACTTTGTACTGTATTTCTAACCAACCTTTCTGCAGCAAGTTTCCTGGGAGTGCTGCAGTCGGAGCCGATGGAGCACATGGAGATGAAGGAGAGCTGGCGGTAGGATTTCAGCATCGACCGCGGCCGCCCGAGCCTCCTGTCATCAAACTCTGGCTACAGGAGAGAGAGACACATCCTGTCAGACAACTCTGCAGCTCCAGCTCCTGCGTCTCACACCGCGCCTTGAGGGCTGTGAGTGTTTAACGCTTGGCATGAAAGGAGTTGTCTGCTCCCATTAATTACTGTGATTTATCCTGTCTGGATGAACTGTTACTCTTCAGACCTCCCAAACTCAATTCACAAAGTACATTCTCTGCAAAATTTTATATAGGTTGAGTTTTTTAAGTGTGCTGGAGGGTTCATGCAAGAGGAAAGATTTCTGATTGTGGATTACAGCCTCAGTTATTGCAATTATTATTGCAATTACATGATTTTAATTAAATCATTGCAATTACAGCCTCTATTATTGCAAAATAAAATCCATACTCAGATAGATATGTAGAATTTTCATCATACAGGTGTATAATACAGCAGATATCCAAAGTTTAAGTTAGAAACTTGCTACTTTCCCCCATAACAGAAGAAATAAATCCTATTATAAAATCACCAATGTTGAAAGCAACAATATAAAATAATTTTCAAAGTAACTGTCAGTTAATCAGAAAAAGCAGGCACTGTCATTCTTGCTGGCCTGCACAACTCAGATAGAGTATTTTATTCAAGAATTGTCTGGGGAGTTTGTGTTCAGAATTTATCCTTCAATTCCCAGATATTTCAGTTTGTTCTCAAATAATATTTATAGTATTATACACATGACAGGTTTTACTTCATAACACAGCTGGAAGTGGCTGGCACAGGGAGACATCAATTGCAGATCAAAGCCCTAAACCACTAAGAAAAATTACAAAGAGAACAAACATAAGAACTTGCTTTTACTTCCTCAATAAGGCTTGCCATTTTAAGTCGTAATAAAATATACTCAAAATCTTCCAGAATGAGAAATATTTGATGTGGCAGAGAACTGGATCAGCTCTTGGATGATACAACTCAGATCCTACTACCTTTAGATCACAAGAAAACCCATAAGCAAAATAATAGCATGTTTTTGTTTAGAAGAAGACGTGTATTAAATAAAGAGAAATTGGGGTAGAGGTTAAAAGGAGAGCAATACCAATTCTCTGGCTCCATATTGTTTTTCCACTTTAACTTTTAAGTGCATGAAGCATTCCTCCATCCGGTCATGGAAAGGACGAAGATTATCAGAAACTCTTCTTTCATGAATTCTAATTCCAGCCCCAAGGAAAGGTATCTTAGGAGGAAAAAAAGGAAAAGAAAAAAAATGGTGAGACTTTTCAAGTGGGTCCAACAACCTGTCTGGCTCTGTTTAAATTATCTGGGAAATCAACTGCAGAACTCTTCCTGTGACTGGCAGGTGGATTTGCCCATTGATCTCAGCTTGGAGCAGCAAATATGAGATGGAAAGGCTCATGAAAAATGGGTTTTCCCAGTAAATTTCTGAAAAAGGTTAACTGCCTCACGAGGCTGTGTTCTCTCTTCTATGTATTTTAATGTTATGAGATTTGTGCAAAATACTTTTAGCTACCCTTCTGCCACTAACCTTTTCTAACTGCTTTACCTCAGCTTTTAACACTTTTGCACTAGTGTCTGGGATTTTTTGTAAAACCCACTTAGATTCCATGCTTCCTTTTTGTGTTCTGACTCATCAAATACTGTGAACATTGGTGCACCCAAGGCATTGATCATATTTTATGGAAGTGCAATTGCAATAAAACTTCTAAAATCGTGGTATTAAAGCCCATCTGTTACTGACAGATCTGTTTGTCCTCCTTAGAGGGATTTGCAGGGGTAGGTAGAAATTACCCCTTATTTCCTATTGCCAGATGAATTTGTGGTCAGTCAATCCCACTGAATCCTCTGAGTAATTCTGATGGCCAGAAAACAACAACACACAGAGCTGTGGTGGGCAATGACACAGGAGAAACTGTAAAGGTACAACTCAAATAATAACCCAACTGGGATGAGTCACAATGAAACAGGAAGAAACTTCAAAAACATTAAGAAAACAGTACAAACAATTCCATTAAAGCTATTTAGAAGATTCATTTCAAGGCTGAGAGAGGAATAAACAGTAAATTTTTGCTGTTTCTCATCTATGAAAGAGAGAGAGAATCATTGAATCATTGAATAGTCTGGGTTGGAAGGGACCTTTAAAGATCTTCCAGTCCAACCCCCTGTCACAGACAGAGCCATCTTCAATTCCATCAGGTTGCTCAGAGCTAACATGAACTTGGATGTTTCCAGGGATGTTTTAGTAAGTACAGAGAATGAGACATGGAACATGAGGAGAAACACCTTGAGCCATTCATTTCTGATGGCAAAATCCCAGATGAACTCTTGCTATATCTATCTATCTATCTATCTATCTATCTATCTATCTATCTATCATCTATCTATCTATCTATCTATCTACTGATAGCAAGGATTTTTATTTTGGACTGGAAATAGAATGGATAATTTCTGAGGTCATTCTTTCCTGCTCCATTATCATTATCAGGTCAACAGAAAGAGCCATTTTCCCTTGAATCTCAGCAAAACTAGAGTTTTTTCTGCTACCACCTTCCATAGGTGCATTTTACTCCTTAAGGACAAAAGGGTCCTGCAGGCTGGTTGTCTTATCATATATACATTGTATATAAAATAATGAATAGTAAACTCGACCTCAGTGCTGCCAGTATAGGGAGAATATTCAGTTCTCCTTTGGAGATATAGCTTAAATTTTTTTCCTAATAATCTTCCACGCTATTGGCCCCACAGAAGACACATAGCAGCAATCTAGAAGGGTCCCTGAGCATGAGAGTAATTCCTGAGAGCAGCAAACACTCCAATAATGTTTCTAGTGGGAAAAAAAAACAAACCCCAAAACATCCTCCATGCAAAAGAAATACTCTAGGAAAGAGTTTTTTCCCAAGAGAGTTTATTTATTATTTGCCAACTCCCTCAGTTTTCTTCTCAGGAATACAACCCAAGAAGGCAATCCTGACCCCTTTAACCATAAATATGCCCTGCTATATGTGGCTTTTGATAAACCCTTCCAGATGATGTGTTCTACCAAATATTTTCCAGGGGTTAAAAAAAAAGGTGGAAATGGCACAATCACCTAAACACTGTGTTCTCCTGCTAGACAGGAATGGAACAAAGGAACCCTTGGTGAAACCTCAGTGGTGGCTGTCAGTGAGAAATTACCTGCCAAGCAATCAGATCTTTGAGTCTGTTCAGTTTTTCTGTATCCTCTGGATGGTGTCTGATATATTCTTCTGTAAAGAAAGCCTAAGACAAAAAAAAAACCAAACAAAAAAAAAACCAACAACAGCAAAAAACAAAAACAAAACCAAAACCAACCAAACAAAAAAACCCAGGCCATCATTTTGACAGCTAAAGAAATCAAGCATTAATCCACAGAGCCTGGATGATGATGGTAACACTGGTCATCAAAGAGAGACACATGCATGATCCTTAGGCAGATGCTGCTGCTGGTAATTAATTCCTCCCTCTGTTGGGAGCTGAGGTGCACTTTGTAAAAAGATGTATTTGTTCTTCGTCCAGCGCTTCTGAATTTGAGACCCTGACTATGAAACCCAATTATTGTTTCTTTTATTAAGTTTACAGTGAAACTAAAAAGGCACAGATTTGGAGTGTCATGATTTACATCAGCTGATAACTTCAGTTATTCTGCTTTGCTTTCAAAGACAGAGGTGACCAGAAACGGAGAATATGAGGATCCCTTAAGTGATGGAATGATGGCTTTTCTATTCCCCATCCCCACTGCATTGCCACTTTAACAAAGGATGTGGAGGATTATGAAATGATGCACCTGAGAATGCTCTTTGCAGTGACTCAAAAGCTCCTACCTTCTCATATTTAGCAAAGCCACCCATAACAGCTGGATCAACAATTCCATTCAGAAGCATGGAAAGTGGATTAATAGGGAGGTTCTCATCACTCTGGTACTGGTTGATCATCATCAAAATCTTTTCATTTGTCGTGGACATAGTCTCAATAGCATTTTCTAAAGGACTAATTGTGCACTGTAAAGAAACAAAAGACTTCTAAGGTTCATAAAAATACAAACAGGTCTTTTTGGTTTTATAAAACTCACGTACGTGAACAACAGTTGTGCAGTTCAGCAAACCCACAGACTTGTTCAATTCTGACACTATAAATCAGGGACAAGATCTATTGATCCTGTATTGAGCAGTAGAAAGATTAAATGTAAATGATACCTGTTTTGTATGTATCAAAAGAAGTAAGTGTAGCCTTGTGTGACAATTTTGCAAACTGGTTTGTGCAGGAGGATCCATCAGCTACAAGTGAGGGGCCCTGAGCACGGTAACACTCACGTGTGATGTGGAGACCACCTCAAACCAGCGCAGGATTCCTGGGAGTTTGTAGGCTGTAACAAATGATGTCCTCTCAATCCACATGGACTATTGAAAAGCACAGCAGGAGAAAATGACACTTCAGGATTGAAACTTTAATCTTTTCTGCCTTCTGAGATGTCAGAGTGAAATGGATGTAAATGGAAAACATATGCATATCTTTGCATAAAAAAGACACTGCAAACTAAATCTAGCAACTTGAACAAGTAATTTTCCTGATTTCAGATTAGGTCATCTTCAGGCACAAAACCTGCACAAAGCAGAGGAAAAAGGAAACTACCCTTGAATCTTTTAGTCTGTTTTTACTTATTTGTTCCATTTTTGCCATTACAGATGGAATGGCTGCCATTAAATGACCACTTTGGCCTCTACCCAAATTATGTTTCCTCTCTCCACATTCAAAAGGGATTTCTGCAATTAAAAGCAGTAATAGCCCTATAACAACTTGCCAGCATTCTGACTGGTTTTGGTCCTCTCATTTTTCTTTTCTGAACAAGGCTGGCTGTTGGCTTTCAGAATTGTTTGGAATAGCCACTGTTTCATTTATCCTGCTGCTCCTTATTTCACTATCAGGCCATCAAGATTGCCAGTACTGTTAAACACCATAATAGATGAATGAAGAACTCCAGCTGTCCCAGTTTCCACCTCTTTTAAGGAAACAGACATCTCATCTATTGTCCTCAGCAATGAAAACATCAACAATTTAGTTCTTGTAAAACCATTTCAAGGTATATTCATAATGGCCCCAAAAGTCTCTAGTTTGCAAAGAAAGCCAAGGTGCATCCTGAGTCTTGACAATACATTCTGAGATGTCAGGGTAGAGTTTGTGTCTGAGGTGCTGATTTAACAGCAGGTAGGAAGCTCTTACACGAAAATGTTGACTCTGCTAATCAGCACACAATAACAGAAATTGTAAATTTGGGGAAGAAATGGCTTTTCCCAGCAGTATGCTAAGAGCACAGCTTTAGCCATAAGGCTTGGATGGGATGCTTCTCAAAACAACCCATAAAATACCAGATACCTGTAAAATGAAAATACAGACACTGACCACATTTTTATGCCTAACACTGAAAAGGAATTTATGGTGGTGTAGATTTCTTAGAATATTTGCAGAGTGAAGGCCATTCCTCAGCATTCCACCATTAGGCATGGGAGTAAAAGTGACACAGGCAGTTCTCTCACGAGGTGAGATTTCACAGGATGCATGAAAACAGACGACACTCACCTCATTGCCAGGCTGGCAGCTGATGGGAAGTGTTGCAAATTACAAGCAGCAAGGCATTTGATATTTATTTACATGTCACCTAGTTTCCTAATGAAAATCTGTACCAGAACAAGTTGCTGCTGAACACAAACACGTTGAACATGTTAAACTGCATAATGTTTACCTGCAGCTGGAACAGTGATGTGTAATTAAGCACACAGGAGTCATGCTGATATAGGGAAGCCTTGCATTTGGTTTTTTTGAAACAGATTTTAAAGTTAAGGTGTCTTTAATGAGTAATCCAAGCCTAAGAAAGGAGCTAGGATCAAAATTCAGTCACAGTTACCAGAACTGCATCCATCACCTTGTTGATAATTTACTTACAGCAAATTCATTTTCAGGGTCAACAGATCCTTTTCTGACTGGTCTTGAGTAGTGGAACCTCTGCACGTTGTTTGACTTATAAAAGCTGAAAGATTTTAAAAGGACTGTTGTAAAATACAGAAACCAGAAATTAATAGATTTTATTATCACAGAGAAATATTTCATTTTGAGTAGTTGAGTTTTTAATTAAAAGTAAATTTACTGCTCAGAAAAAAAAAGGACTTTACTGGAAAATCAGACAGCAACTACTTTATCTATAAATCAGAGCCAACACACAGAATTTTACAAGTATTAAGCTTCAACTTGTGACTGGATGTATTTCCCAGGTATAAACATTCCAGAATATCCAGATTAATGTTCAAATCTACAGGAGGACTAGAAGAGATTTTTTCTCTCATATCTTGCTATGGCACGTGCCCTGCTTGCCAGTTTTATCCTGGCTTATGAAAGGAGTCTCTTCCGCTCAAAAGAACTGACTGAGCAGAGCAGGTATTTTCACCTGGAGTGGAACACAGCACGTGACAAAGCAGTTTTACCTTGCCCAACAATCCTGCTCACAGTGCTAAACAGTCAACAAATTAAACAGCTGAAGCCACTAATAATGATTTCTTGAGATAGAGCATAATATGTATATGAGTGCTTGCAGAGGGGTACACCAATGTGAAGAATCCTTTGCAAATTTATATTATGGTCAGTTCTATTCAGCTAATGTTTCACTCTCCATCATTGTGAGCACATCTTTCCATTAAACTTGCAACCACTTGGCTTTCAGCACTGGGGCTGTAGAGTTTTGGCTAAGCATTTTGCTGTCCACAGAAAAATCTCTCCTTTGGATTTTTAGTATTTGTCTTAAAGATGAATTAAATTTAAACCCCTGTTAAGTAAAAGCTAATTTTGCAGAAAAAAATCAATCTCAGAAATTTCTTCCAATAAAACTGAACCATGTTTTGAAAGCCCAGAAAAACAAATGGAGAAGCCCCAAACATCTGAGTTAAGCAACCCATGGTATGTTAGTTCATAGGGAGCTATGAATTCTGATCCAAAGTGCAAAGATTTTCTTCATCAGTAAAGAAAAGTAACTGGAAAATACTGCCACATTGAGTCCGAGCTCTTTATGCAGTTCCACCTGAAAGGACAGATATTTTGAAGCTCTTTGATGGAATAAATGCATTGCCATCACCTAATGTAACAAAAAATTAAATGCCCAATAAAATAAACTCACAAGAGTAAATCTTTAAGCCCAGATGTAATCAGCAGTTTGGTTGAATTCTGCAGCTGAGACAAACCATTACAAAATCTCCCCTGAGCAGAGATTGTGCTTTATGTGGAACTTTGCTACATAAACTGAAGCAGTTTGAAGTGTGGCTGGCTCTACACTGAAATCTGGTCCAACAGGACCACATTTATAACCTGCCTTTCAGTCACTGATTTTAAAATGAATCAAGTTGAAATTAGAACCATAATTTTTGTGGCTTTTTGGGTTGGGTTGTTTTTTGGTCTGTGTTTGTTTATTTTAAAATCCTGTCACACAAGACCTGTGCTTGGATCTGCTTTATTTACTTTGGTGTATGTGGGGAGGTGATTCTTATTTTTCCATTCTGAGTCAGTTGCTAGTAAAGATTCCCTAGAGAGGGCTGCAGATCAAGGGCACAACTGCTTTGGAAACAGCTCTTGGTCAGTCTGTTCTCAAAATACTTCAGTCAATTCATTGCCTTTATTCCTTTACAAAACGCATAGTGCATGGCAGCAGCAGCAACCATTTTGTCACTGTGTATTCTGCACTGAACCAGATAAGATACAGCAAGATCCTGTTATTCAAAAGCCTTCATTCAACCACTCTCTCACACTGCCAGTCACCTCCAAGAGCCCTCTCTCCACCACTTGTCTGAGAAGCTGTGTTGAAAACTCAATAACTTTGACCCAAAGCACAGATTCCACCTCCCTGCCCTGCATCCATGAGTTATTTCTTCAGTGGTAGGTGGGTACAGGCTCTCTCATGGAATTCCTGGGGAACATCCAGGACAGACTGGATGGAGCTGTGAGCAATGTCCCTGGGGCACTGGACTGGGTGGCCTCTGAAGTGCCTTCTCTCACAAACTGTTCTCTGATTCTATGAATGCATAAGCAAGTAAATTAAAAAAAAAAAAAAAAAAAAA
>VWYO01016735.1:58050-170120 GCA_013400275.1 Rhadina sibilatrix
AAAAAAACCAAAAAAACCAAAAACACAAAAACAAAACAAAACAAAACAAAACAAAACAAAACAAAACAAAACTCTACAATTCATTGGCAAACAACTGAATTCACAAAATAATGGTTGTCAGTTTAGGAATATATGGACTGATTTTCATGATACCATCCACTACAGAAACTCACTTTATGATTTGCCACTACAGAAACTCACTTTATGATTTGATCAGGCACTGCCTTGTTTTTGAAGCTAGGCTGCTCCTCCAGGACTGGCTGCACTGTAAAACATTGGATATCTGGAATTGTGAAAGTTAAGGGCATGTTATTAATTATTAGTATGAAATTCTGTAGGAGAAATAAAAATAATTATAACAAAAAAGACATATTCTGATGAAAAATCTTAAGTATTCAGGGTTTCATTTCTGGAGTTTCCTTGGCCAAAAAAAGGAAAAATCTGCCAGTAGAACACATATTAATCCTGAACTGCATATTTTTGTTATTTCCCGAGCTTGAATATCTGCAGCTGAATTTATCACACTGACTCATTCATTAAATTTTTAAGCTCAGGCAACTTACAAAAATAATATCAACCACATCTGATCTTAACAGTTTCACTGTGTAGCTTTAGGCATGCATAAAGTCATGATGGTTAACTTTTTGTTTTGAAATCTGTAACTGAACAGCTCTTTTACTTGAGATTTCCTTTTCCTATAGAAGTGCTGTTTTTAAAATCTGAATACTGTATTTGTAAGTAAATATATCACATTCTTACATATTTCAGTATGTTTGAAACTCATGCCCTCTGGTTAGATCCTTGTGCAGAAGTGCAGAAGTAGTGCCTATCTCCTGCTCCTTGCAAATAGATGAGCAAATTCTACCTTAAGGACTGAAGCAAGTGTTCTCCACAAAAAATTAATTAGTTAAGAGACAAGACAGATTTAAGAAAGCATGGCATTCAAGCTCAATGTACTATTTTAGACAAGCCTGTAATACTCCCACTTCAGTCCCAACAGTGTGAAAAGAAAGTATTCCCTTTCTCCTCCAGAAAATTCCATCAGAATAACCTCAAGAGAGTGTGTGAAGTGTTACAACATTATCTTGAAAGTTAATAAAGGAAAATCAGCATGCAAAAACAAATGTCTGATACAATGAGGTGATCTCATATCTGCTCAGTCAGTAACAACTCAAATCAGAAGAAAAAGATAATCAGAGTTATTCTAACCAAGAAACGTTGAGGCCATTCTAAAAGTTGGTTAACAATGTTTGTAAGAAAATTTCTGAGGGACTTGGGACATGTTTGTCTTGCCAAGGAATGGAGGTGATGCTGAAGTGTGGTGCCAGTCAGAGCAGTGCTCAAGGAAGACATGAATTTCATATCAAGACACAACACTTATGAATGTGAGGTAACAAAATCTGCTGCTTTAAACGGAGCCTATTCAAGTGTGTGACACTGGTTTTGCCATTTGAAGAAAATAAAGCCAAACCACGTATGAACTCTGATGATTTTTCTTCCCTGGAGGGCTGTCAAGCCCTAGCACAGACTTCCCAGGGAAGAGGCTGAGTCACCGTCCCTGGAGGGGTTTAAAAGACATGTAGATGTGGCACTTGGGAGCATGGGTGAGCAAGGCTTGTGGTTGGACTCAATCTTAAAGGTTTTTCCAACCTAAATGTTTCTATGACAAATGAAAGAGACAGACTCCTCAGAACTGCCAGAAAACCAGAAACTCTTTTAGGAACAAACCAGAAAAGACATGGAGGATGTGTTAGCAAAACTGCAAACTGAGCTGCCACATCAGTAAATTTGCAACCTTTTCAGGAAATTACTGCTTCACACAGATAACTCATGCTAAGAACAAGGTTTCCCAGCCCTCCTTCCCTCTGCAATCTCCCTTGTGTCCAAGGATACGTTGGCCAGGAGAATTTCTCACATCCTCTCCGGGCGCTGCAGTCGTGTTCATCCTCTCAGCACTGGGGAACTGGCTCATCAGCTGGGCCTGGAAATCCTCCCTCCTCTCATACTCCTTGCCACGGTAGATGAACACTTTGTTCTGCAGGGAATGAGGAGTCACTGCCTGGGCAGGGTGCTGCTGAGGCAGAAGTTGCAGTTTCATGGTGATGGGCACAAAGACACAGCAGTGTCCAGGTTTTGGAATGGCTGTTTCTGTTTTCTGAATATTAATCAGCTCTAAAGCCAAACACCATTTTTGACTGACTTTCCAGAGATTCTGGACTCAAAGTTTTATTATTCAGGAACAATAACACTGGTTTAACACCAGCCTACCCTTTCACCATTTCCCCAATGTTTTCAAGGCAGCTTTGGCATTTAAACTTGGGAAGCAGGGCCTCTCATTGCTTTCCAAGTGTGAAGAAAGCCTCCCTATTAGTTGCTGTATGTAAGAGAGGGTTTTAGTAGAAAGAAACATCAAATATCTAGGTTATTTTTATGCTCTGAATTCATGCACTACTGTGGTTACAACAATGACCTTTTAAAAAACTATGGTACAATCCAGTTGTGCAGTACTTCCCAAGTTCATGAGGGAGTCTGGATTTCCCTCATGGTAGTCAAAACCAAGAAAAAAAAAAATTAAAGAAAAGAGAATAGATTCAGCATATTTGAATAAAAAATAAAAATCAGTCCAAACCTACCATTATTGTCCTAAAGTGGGAACTGGTGCTGTTCAGGAACAAACTTAGAGCAGTACAAGACAGTTGCTAAAAACAGGTCAGCTCAAAGCATATTAGAGATTAAAAAAGGAATCTGGACATGAATCATGAGGAAAACAGGAAAATAAAAGAAGAATGAAAATAGATGGAAAAGTAGGAATTAATTAAGTTTACCCTTAGGAAGGTTGGGAATCCTTGGCCATAATACCCAACAGCAAAATAGTCTGGTTTAGGCCTCAGAATTTTCATGATGTTTTCATAGAACTTTGCTTGCTGGATCTGAAAGCAAAACCTACAGTAATTACTTGTGTTTGGGGGGTTCATCTATGCATCTTTAACCTCTATTACACATGCAAGAGCTCTCAGCTCTCAGCTGATGAGCTACAGCACGAATGAGCTTTCACACAGGATGCTGCAGGGGAGCATTAAGCACTGTTTACATTGACAGGCAAATACAATACACAGTGAAATGGGTATGGCTTCAGTGTCAATATTTGACCTCAGAACTGGGCTTACCCTGAACTTAGGAGAAAAGCAAGCACCAAAGTCATCCCTGGCCACTGATGACATTACTGAAATAACACATTTGGAAAAACTCCCTGCTTCAAGTGTTTCCTGAGGTATGGGATCAACTCCAATTTTTACTGTGGGCTTGTATTAAGGGCACACAGCATGTAAAGGGCTCAGAACAAGTTCTTCCATAAAATACCAAGTGTCATTTAGGTGTTATGTCTGTGAGAAAACAGCTCTGCAATTTAAACTGGCTTAAAAATGTCTTTTAATTCATGATAAAAACAGAGCAAAAGAAGCTTGCTTTATACACAGCACCATTCAAGAACATCATGTTTTGATTCCCACAGCTTTTTTGAGGGAAATTCAAGGATATCTACTGAATGAGCCCTAAACATTTGTTAAAAATCATATAAACATGAAATATTGGGAGTAGAAAAAAAGGGTTTGCAGGAGTGGGATCCTTTTTGGGTTCATTAAATTTTAATGAAAACAAGTAACTGAGTATTTTATTTTCCTTCAAAATTTTCCTTCTAGTCTTTGGACCTAGCTCTAATTCCTTGTGCTGTAATACTTTTACAGTCCTGATTAGGACAGAATTACTCAGGCTTGTCAAGATCCAAGCTGCTAAAATTTAAAGAAAAAATTAAAGGGAAAAGTTCATCCAGGTGTTCTTTCTACCCTAGGGCAGTACAGAGGCTTCAGAATGTGGCCTTTAAATTTCCCTAGGTGAGAACATGTTTATTTCATCCACACACATTTTAAGATACCTCAATAAAGAGATGTTCATGCAACTTTAACCAACAGTTATTTATGAACCTTTACATTACCACTGGATTGCTACAGTGAAACAGGAACTCTTCAACAAATGAATTGAAAATCCATTTTGGAGCACAAGCTCATAGGCAGCTCTGCTGTTTGATAGCTGAGAAGCACTAATTTCTGTGAGTGTAAGAATTTGAAGCTCTGCATATAATCTTACCAAGTTTTGACTTAGAAGTTCATAGTCAAAAACCTCCTTTTCATATTGCTCTGCAAGTTCTTTGCATAAAGATATGGCTTCTTCCCACATCTGCAATGCAACCACACATTCAAAAAGTAAATCCAGTACCAACAAACAAGTTTTCCATGCACCAGAGTTTAACTGCAGTTTTATTGATTATGCTGTCTTTAAAGTGCAGTCATTTATTAACTGCACATTTAGAGCGGAAGACTCAGGGCAATCATAAACTTAAGGAAGGCAGATTAATGTTGAAAAATAAAAGTGTTTTATGATTCATTACAGGGAGGAATAAGTAAGCTTGCTTTGTTAGTAGAGTAACATTTTTTAAAAAACATCTAACCTTTCAGATACATTAAAGAAAAAAAAAGTAAATCAGAAGTGACAATATTCAGAGCATACCCCAAGCACAGAGTAGTTTGTGAGGGGACTGACACCTGCTTGTCCTTAGAGCACATACCATTGAACAAAATATCCTGCAGCATCCATAATCATAGGGAACCTTGTCTATGACAGCTCTCCTTGCCAGCTAAATAGCTACAAGTCTTAAATTTCCACTTGCCCAGAGTAACTGCTTCCTTCTTTCCACACAACTTAGCAGCTGTCTGTGACAATGAGTGTCACTGAAAGACCAGACTGCTTTTCTCACCTGCTGTGGGCCCTACACAGAAGTGGTCTTAAAGCAGGAGCAAACTCCCTCTTGTGAGGACATTTCTCAAATCCTGCCTCCTCACCTATTCAGAAGAGAGGAGACAAAGGGGTCCCTGAGTAGAATTCTCTGCACTGCACTGCCAGGTGCTCTTTGGCCAGGCATTCCTGGCCCTGGCAGCCGAGCCCTGAGGGCCCAACCTCAGTGCTGGGTGCTGGAGGTCAGGAGCGGGGAGGGTTTGGTTCTCCTGGGACACTGGGTGGGCACTGCTGCAGTGCACTTACTGCAGACACCCACAGAAAACCTGGGAAGCTGAAGCTGAAACTTTCTACCTTGTGAATTATAGGAAAGGCTTCTTTTGCAAGAAGCAGGAATGAATTGCCTCCCCCCTTCGTACCTTCGGCTACAGTTGAACAAAACATATTGACTTTAAGTTTCTGTTGGTCATGGGATTAATTATCTGGCACTGCAGAGTTTCCTCCTGCTTTCTAGTCCTTTGCTTTATTTCCAAAATTCTCAGCTCTAATGCCATTGCACTGACAGGTAATTTTATTAACTTCTTTTTTTTTTTTTTTGTCTTAAATTGAACTAAACTGAGGCACTGAGCATCAATCTATTACATTTTAAGTTTAGGATACAATTCTCAGTCCTCTCTCAAACAAATATGTCTATTTTGAACCGTTTGGATTTTTTTGAGATAAGGGCCAAGTGGTTTAGAAATGGAATCTGTGTAGTCCATACTCTTTTCTTTGTAAGGGGAAGTAGATTCAACATTTTTTATTGTATTTTGTTAGTGCCTGATGGAGATGCTTGTGACAATGTGCTGAGACATTAAGCCTCTTTCCCTCTGAATGAGGTCATGGAAAGAACATATTCCTATGGAGCAGATATGCTCTGGGAATAAGCCTCCAGGACACAGTTTTTACTTGACCCACATTTCAAAGAAGCTCTTCCTCACAAATGTTTTATACAGGGCACATTCATTAAACACCACTATTCAGAGTAGCACAGCAGGGAGATTGGGAGGGGAGGAACTCTCCAGACCTACCTTTCCTTTGTCAAAGTATTCTATGATCTTTTCATACAAGTTCTCTTTCAGGTGTCTGTAGGTCTGGGAGCACTGGAACTCTGTTGACATGACTTGGGGAGCACACTGCTCATCTGACCACTGAGAATGAGAACACATCAAAAAGAATTTTCAAGTTCAGTGTTTCACACCAAAATTCCCCCTCCCACAAGGTCTGGTCCCCTGGGCTCTTCTAAGTGTTTTCTTCCCAAGTCTTTTTTACCCATCCATAGACAAACTGGGAAAGGCACAGGGATTGCATTCACTGCCTCTCCAGGTAAGTGCTATGTGATAACCAGCACCCGACAGAATATTTAAAAAATATTTTAAAATGTTATATCTGCCCATCCTTGCCCCAATTACAAATTTTGTATAAAAATCTACGTGAGAAAATGAGTTCTTTTTTTTTTTTTCCAGTGGTATCATCTTGACTGACTTGATTTAGATTTTTGTATTACAACATTTCATATAAGATTATCTTTGTCTATGCCAATATAGACAATAAATCTTATATTTGCACGATCATAAAAAATCAAAATGTAGTTTAAGCAAAATAGCACAAATTTATATAGTTCTGCATTAAAGTAAATTCTGTAAGAAATACCAGACTTTTGCTGAAGAACGTTTAAATTTGGACTGTCCCCTTGTAATGGAAATTTATCTTACTGATCATTTTAATTTATACTGTCCATTACATTGGTAATAACAGTAGTTCTAGTGAAAGATAATTAATTACCAGCTACAAAAGAAAACCAACATAACTTGGTTATGTAATCCATATTATTTAAAATTAAAAATCAAGTGTCCCCTTGTGGTAGCTGGAACTGTGTTTTATTTTCATAACTGTTATGTTTAGGATAGTAAGAAATTACCAGAATGAAAACTATATTTGTACACAATGTTCTCACTGTAAAGGAAAACTATTTTTCCTACCATATTTAGTTTCAGCAATATATGGTTTTTAATCACCTACTGAAAATATAATTCCAACAACTAATGCTAATTTTGTACAACCTACTGCAGTATTTCTAACTAGAAACTTGAATACATCTCTGTGGAAAATAACTCAAAGATTAGGACATTCACTTAAGAATATCAAATTGAAAATTGTAAAAGCTTAATTATATATTGAGTTGAGAAAATCTAACCTTCAGGAGCCACGTATGGAGTAGAAGGGTATATGCTGCTTCTGTGTAATTCTCACAATCTAAATGAAGATCTCGCAGTTTATACAAATACCTGAGAGAGGAGAGAGCAAGGATTAGACTGGGGACTGACACGACTGGAATGCTGAGCGTCCAAATGTTCCAGATAACAGGAAACCCTGTGGATGTCACATTGTGACTCCCCAAAGAGTCTTCAAGGACACTGAGCCGTGTGTAAGCTCTGGGTGTTGGTTCACCCTTGGCTGTGCTCTTTTTGTGAGCTGAAGCTTTGTGCAGGGAAGGAGGAGAAAGAGCCGTGCTCCTCCTGTGAGCCAGGGCCAGCTCCTCCTCGGAGAGCAGGGATTGCTGCACGCAGGGCCTGGGAGAGCCCCCAAGGGCAGCAGCATTCCTGCAGGGCTCCTCAGGGCACTCACCCTGCCCTGCAGCACCTCTCCCTCGCAGGCACACGCACAGGCAACCGCTGCAGATGCCAGGAGGAGGCAGAGAGTGGAAACACCAGCCCAGAAAGGCAAAGCAGTCCCTGTCCCACCGGGAGGTGTTGAGGGCAGAAGAGTTGTTCCAAGCTGAATGTTCTCCTGGATCCCTATGGCAGCGTTGCTGCTTCCAGCATGGGCACTGCCCACCATGGAGCTCAGGCTGCATCTACAGCAGCCAGGAAGGAAATTGCATCCCTTCCTCTAACTCACAGCAGGAGTTTCGAGACACAGGAGCTCTGACACCAAGGCACTCCCATTCCCAGCTGCCAGCCCAACAGAAAGTTTCCCCCTCAGCAATGCCCGCAGAGGGAGCGTTGTTCCCTCGGCTGCTCTGGCTCACAGCTCCAGGGCCAGCTCTGAATCACCTCCAGGGCTCCTTTCAGCTGGGACTCTGGGCTTTGTTCTGCAGATTTTGCAGGAGCGCACAGGCAGGAAACAGGGAGCTTTTGAAGCAGCAAGATCTGCTGCAGCCCACACACGGAACTCTTGGAGGCAGCGAGAGGCCCTGCCTCATCGGCAGGAATTTGCCCCTGGAGCTGCAGTTCCCACAGAAAATGCCTCAGCTGTCCCCCTGCCGACTGGGCCACTCTACAAAACCAGAATGTTTTCTCTGCCATCCTAAATGCGTGATAGAGCCTCCCTCAAACCTATCTACACTTTCTTAATTTTAAACACTAGACAATGAATGTGGAGTGATTTGATCAATTAGAAGGTAATTCTTAGGGAAAAAATTGCTGCTGATGAATACATAGCATGGATTCCTAGCGACTGAAGGCTAAGCTAAGAACAGAGTGAGAATGCAGATGAGGCCATGGCTGCCACAGAGTCATTTGGGATGGTAAAGTAACAATAAATACAGAAATCCAAGCACAATGATAAAACCAGAACTCACAAGACAGTATTAACTGCCCTCTCCAAATGAGATCCAATAGAATGGTTGCCATACCTGATGTACATCTCTTCACGGTTGATATTCTTGTAGAAATTCTAGGGACACAAATATTTAAAGTTATCTCCTAAAGTCCTTTAATAAAATGCTACATATATATGTATATAGACTGAGGTTTTGCTTGCCTTGGTAGTTAGAAAGCATAGACAGCATGAAACATACAGTATTTACAGACTATTTGAAGCTTAAACCTGGAACTACTTCTTCAATTAATATTTTTATGAGTCATATGTATAGTTTTACACGTATATGTACTTCTAGTTCATAATGGGATCATTACTGAAGGTTTTTCTATTGGAGAAGAGGAAAATATTGTTATCCCAGTGCATTAACAGAATAAACCCCATGCTCCAGCTACACTTGGTGGAAGCTGGTATGTATTGAAGCAGATGAGTAGCACCATAGTTATGGAGCATTGTTGGGTAATACCTCTAAAGGGGGCAGTTCTAGGAATAAAGCTCATTTTGCGTCATCATAACATGCTGTAGGAATGCAAGTCACTAAGGCTGTACAAAATGCATGACAAGAATGGTCTCTTGAAGAGCTGCAGAAATTTACACCACATTGCACAGTGATTATTGAGGAACAGAGTGTATCAGTGTAATAGCAAAGGTGGCAGAGGTTCCTCCTCGGCTTTGAAGAATTTCCTGGTGGAAGAATTTCTCTATGTGATATTGTCATTACAAAACAGGAACAGAAAAGAAGTCAGAGTGGCCCAAGACAAGATCAGAGTCTCAAACCTCTTGGCACCCAATTGCAAAGGTGCCTTGCAGGTTTCCTGCCCATGTTTGGAAACTAACTCGTGAGATGCTGAAACAGCAAGTAGGTCAGTTCCTCACCACAGCTTGACTCTGTTAAGGACCCACTGTCCCAGTAAGCCTTTCATGGGTACAGGCATGTGAGCAGCCAACTTCCTTATTTATCCACAGAATCAAGTGAATAAAGCATCCCAACCAAACAAAGCCAAAGGGTGAATGTTGTTGGGACAGTCATGACACATGGAGTGACACCATAGCAGTTCAGAAGGCTTCCCTTTATTATGGCCACATGCTGTCTTTTATACAGCTTTTAACAAACCTTGAGGGCAACTTCTAATTGGTTCATGGCTTGCTTGTCAATTCTTTATTGGTTAGTAAAAGGTATTTGACTTGTCTACCCAATCTATCTGTTCTCGGATTGTTCACAGGTTTTCTTTGCTGATTCTCATGGGACAGATCCCTTGTTATTACAGGTGCACTTATTTTCACCCTCAGAACAGATTGTTGTGTTAAAGGAACTTCTCATTCTCAAACAGGCTTCAGATGGGAGCTTACAGATTGCTTGTCAGCTGCACTCAGAAGAAGTGACAGGCCAGCTTTTTACCCTGTTCCTACAGGTGAACGTTGCTTTCGGACTTCTGCACATATCCATGCAAAGAGGTTTCAAAATCTCCTGCCCCAGAGTTTAAATCACTATGGAACATTGTCACCCACTCCTTCCCCCAGAAGATTTAGCTTCATGGTTAATAAATGGATTGTAAGCTCTCCCTGCCCAGCCCAGGGCCCTGAGGGCACGCACCAGCAGGTTCACGGTGCAGCTCATGCGGTTGTCCTTGCTCTCGTCGCTCATCACGGCGCGATAATCCAGCAGCCTCTCCAGGAGCCCCTTCACCAGGCTCACAAAGCTTTGCACCAGGCTGGAAATGCCAGGGTGCTGCTTGGCACACTCTGTGAGGCTGCAAATACAGAAGTGTTGGACCAATTCTGATGGCAAATACTGAATTAGGCCTAAATCAACTGCAGAATGCACTGGAAAATTCCTGTGTGAGTTGGTAATTTAGATATTCAGAGGACAGATGGCATATAAATCACAGGGAGAAAAAAAGAAAAGAAACATTTACTTTTCCTGTCTGAAAACTACTTTGAATTCAAGGGTGTACCCACAACTTCAGGACAGAGAAATCTGCATCTGTGCTATCACAAATTCAAGTCTCTGAAATGTTATACTATTGCAATAAACACTGCACCTTCCTTTCCTCAGCACAAAATGCAAAAATGCTTTCCTTATCTTTGAACTGTTACATGTGAGTAAAAGTTCAAATGAACAAAAATTACAATTTTAGCTCAAAAAGAGAGCACTAGAGTAATTTTACTTTGAGAAATAAGCAAAATCAATCAACTTTCTGCAGATTGAAAAGAGCAGCTTGATCTCTTCTGATAAAAATATAGGAAAAGGAATTTTATATTTTGGCATCATCAACTTCAATTTTACAGTAAAAAAAATTAGCATATACTGTTTCTAAAAAGTGCTGAAGTGATTTAGGAGTAGAGATTTCACTTTACTGTCAGAGCTTTGTTTTCAACATTTAACTGTTTTAACATCATTAAGTGATTACCTGCATCTTGTTAAGGAGTATTTTCTTTCTTTGCTTAAGAGAAATTGTTTCTTTCTTTGCTTTTCTTTTGTTCCCTCTACTTAACATTCTGGTTTTCCGTTGGGATCCTCTCTGACAAACTGCAGTTTTTATATATTATATATATTTATATACACACATACCTACATATATTTTCACATATATAATTATAGATACAAGCAGATTAGGTCAGGCAGAGATGCAGTTAATTTTCTCTAAGGCAGTCCTGCTTTGTGTTGGTAGCTGGGAAGGTTCTGACCTCTCAGTGCTCAATTGTTTCTACATCATTGTTTTCCAGACACCCAGGTATATATATATATGCAATCTTTAGGAACAATATTTTAAAACTCTAATTAAAAAGTATACTGATTTAATTAACGGCAAAACATTTTTTCACTCCTCATAATTATTTGAAGCTTCTTCAGAAAATACATATTCACATTGACTTCAATTGCAAAGAAATCCTCGAAGCTCTGGCCTAGAATGGAACCTCTGCAGAATACCCAGGAATAAAGTTCCAACTCAAGCAAAGTAAAAGCAGCATCTCAAGTTTATTCCTTGGATTGTGCAGCTCCAGTGGAGTCCTGACACAGAGGGAATGTGTATGTGGATGTCTGAAAGAACATTTATATTGTATAAGGTAGAAGGGACAGAGGCCAGCAGAGAAAACCAGACTCCAATTGCTCTTGGCTGACTGGCCTGAAACTGAAATATTTAAATCAATAACTGACACATGGCTAATACACTGCAAATGGAAGGGAAACACTAAAGGGGACGAAGAGCTGACAATGACAGAAAAGGCTGGAGCGCATTAAAATCTGTTTGTGGGAAAGAAAGTAACAAAGCCTCAGAAGCACATAGGAAACAGGAAAATGGTGTTATTTTGCATCTACAAGTATCAGAATCAGTGTGAGACACTAGTGAAGGAAAGTAGAGCCACCATTCAAGTGACTTTTATGGATTTCTGCCACAGGTTCCCTTGGAGTAATGGCAAATCAGGCAGAGCTGGGGACGTTCCCTGACTGCACAATGAACATGAGGCACCAAGACTCACATTTCCTCCCAATACAAGCAGAAAAACATTGACATAAACCACAAGCTATTGCTGGGTCTCACCCAGCATGAAGTACATAACTCCAGTCAGTAAAGAAAGGTGAAGCAGAGTCCACATAAAGAACTACAAAAAGAACAGGAGAGAATTATTCCTGTCTCTTGAGGGAAGATTCAAAAAGTTGTATTGCTCAGCTTTATACAGTAATCCCAATAAAAAAGGACAAAAAAAAACTTCAGAAGATTTTTCACCCCCAGGAGGGAGCAAGAAACCTTTGAATTTTTAAACAGAGCTTGAAAAAAGGTAGAAAGTTTTAAATAAAAAAATATTTGCAATAAAGCTGGAGAAAAACAACTGCATAGCATGGGCCACTGCAATGATGAGGAACTGGAAAGCTGCCAAGTGCCATTTCCTGTTGTGCTTGCATTAGGAACTAAAACATGCCAGAACTCATTTTCTGAGCCTGAGGACAAGTGGCATGGCACAACTTGTGTTCATGGAGCTGCACTGATTCTCCTGCACATCCCCAGGCAGGGCAGCTTGTCTGCTCTGCCTGTTGAGAGCAACCTCTCGCTGTCCCACATCACCCCAGCTTCCCCTGGGAGCTCTCTAGGACAGGTCACAACCCCTCATGGGCCACACTCACCTTTAGGTCTGGGGACAAATGCAAGGCAGTGCTTAATTAAACTTCTGCTGAACCTGTTTAGTTTATTATTATGGGCATGGAGAAGTTCCCAGCAATCACCAGCATGGACAAATGTTGGTTGCAGAGGTGAGCAGTGACACAGCAGTCACTGAGTGCTGCTAAATATCTGCCCTCAGGTGACATCTGGAACTGTGCAGGAGTGCAGACAGTTACAGGAGACCAGCTGATGAAAAAATGACCAAATGAATAAATGTGGAGGCAAATTTAACTGGGTCTCCTTCCAGGTGGAACAGAGGGTTAAAATTGCTGCTTTGAAAGGTGTAAATATAGGAAGACTTAAACCAAACCAACTGAGAGAACAGGTCCTACCACAGGCAGGTCCCCAGCCTCTGCTTCAACACTACATCTACAGGTGTCATTCAACAAAATCTGGAGATGAGATGAATTGTCATCTTTAGAAATGTGGAAACTTTGAACTTGAGGCCTTCTAAAAAGTGGGACAGTACCAAGGGGAAAAACCAGATATGTCAGAGCAAGAAGGGGGCCCTGCAAAGGCAGGAGATCAAAGCTCTGTTCTGTGTTTGATGACACTCCTTGACTGCACTGCTGAAAGATGGGGTTTAACTGGATAGTGCCTCTTTCCAAGAAAAGCACTGGAATGAAAGAGCATAGTGCAAACAAGGCAAGCAAATGTTACACAGCTCAAGAAGAGGGAACTTCAAAGGGTCACACACACGAGATCTGAGGGAAGCTTCGTTTTTTGCATAGATAAAGACTCAGTTTGAATTCTCTCTCCAGCTTTAAGGCAATGTAGTATTTCAAACTAGATGGAGACATTGTAGGAAGGTCCAGAAAACATTCCATATGATAAACTGAAATACTGGGGTTGTTTACCCTAAGGGAAATCCTGAAGGGAACTAGACAGCACTATTGAAATTTGATAAAAGCTACTGCAAAAAGAAACAGAATAAATGATTCTTTATGTCCCCTGTGTGTGTACCCAAAGCTTTCATGGTTCATCTGATGAGAGATGTGACTTTTCAAAGACAACTACCCCCACGCAGAAATACAACCCATACAGGGTAACAGGCTTTGAGGAAGTAAAACATGCACATGACATCACAAAACCTTATTTAAATTCAGACTTGTCTGAATAATCTCTTGGAGTCCAATCTAGACATGTAAAAATGCAGGTTAGGTATAACTTCTTCATAATTTAGCTGAAGCACAGAACAATGAAAAGCAACCAGGAAAATAACCTCAGTGAGAAAAACTGCAATGCAAACCAGGTGTAGCGAAGCATTATGGTATTTCCAGTCCCTTCATGAAAAAAGTTGCTAAGATTCTATTTTAGGTAAGGTTACCAACCTGAGGACTGGGAACAATAAGGTAGAAACACATCCTGAAGGCATTTGCTCTACTTATTCTCATGCACTACTTACATGGACTCAAACAACTGCATGTAGTGTTCATCCCCTCGTCCTCCTTCCACCTCATGATCCAACTTCAAAATGATTTCATTTTCAAACTAATAAAGAAAGAAAAATCAAAACATTATCAAAGCAGCTCTCCAGAGATCGACACACTTCAACATGGCATCAAAAATGTACCTTTGTATAATTATGTCACATATTCCCTAAGGTTAAATGCTTGGGCATATTCTGGTCTGGGCTTTTAGCACAGCTGAAAGCCTGGACAGAGATTTTCACAAGGCTTCCCCTGCACTGGCCACATGAGACACAAGCTCAGAGTCAGCTGCAGCTACAGACAGTCTTTGCCCCCATGCAAACAACTGCACCCTGTTCAGAAGGTAGGAAAGAGCTACCTCAGGGCTCTTGACAAGTAATTAACACATCAGGAGGCACAGGGAGCATTAGTGCAGACCTACATTGAAATAGAGCTCCGTTGCTTTACACAGATCTAATTATTAAAACCACTGAAAAAATGACAGAATTCATTACTGTGCTAATGCAGCAAGTTTTCATGTTCTTCTTTGATACAAAATTTCACACAATTGTCAGGACATGAATAATTCTGTTTCTCCCTGGAGTGTTTCTGAGTAATTGAGAGCTTTGGCAGGCTGGGATCCAGATCATCCCATCAGAGACCTGGAAGCCTCTCATGGTACAAAGAATTACTGTAGGATTTCAGATATGGAACTTTCAGATAACTGCAATGCAAAATATTTCACCTTGTTTCAATATATCCTCATCAAAACATTCAGCTCTGAGCTGAGGCCAAGGCAGGACTACACAGAGGGAAAGAGTCCTTCCTCTTAGAGCCCCAAGCAGGTCACGCATCTCTTCTTTGTGTTTTTAGAATTCCTTCAGTTTGAAAGAACATGACACTCTAAATGAAAATATGCTACTAGATGTACTTCCTTCAAGTAGGTCGTGATTCAACCTCTCCACCCAGAGAAATGATTCATCGTTTTTCAAGAACAAAGACCAAACTTTCCCTCCTTCCTCCAGTGTCCAACCCAGATCTATTGGCCACCCTGATCCTGCGACACGCTCCAGAGACAGAAACTGAAGTGGCTGCTGCTTCTTTCAAGGAGCTTTGAAACAGCATCTGGAGCAGCCAAACTTCTCCACTGCTCACACCAAGAGCAAAACCTGGGCTCAGAGCAGTGGCAGTGCAACCACACTCTGCTCTGGAAAGGGGCAGGAGGAAGGAGCCATTTCCACCACTTTGTTACTTGTAATATTAATTATTTCTCTGTAATTAGAATACAAATGAAGGGCTGCCTGTTGAACAGAACATTCTATACTAACACTAGAGAATAAAGAGCTATCACTGAAAAATGGCTTAACAGAAAAAAAAAAATTAAAAAATTGCTCTGTCTCATCCTGGCTGAAATTCAAGTCTAAAGGGCTCTGAGTTAATTTTTATGTGCAAGCAGGATGTGTGTTAGTATTTAATGTGGGTAACACAGGTGCATGGCAGTTTCAGGACAAGGAAATATTGAGCAAACACATCCAGTCCAGCCCTTTTCTGTGGGCTTACTGCAGTAAGACAAATCTGTGAATATAGTGCAGGTCAAGCATCAGTAAAATTCACCTCTTAAACCCTTCCTAGCACTTATTCAGCAGGTAGAGAATTGATTAGTTCTCAAAGAGGCAATAATTTCACATTGCTGGATCTGACCAAAAACCTCTTCCTAAGCATCTTTCCTGCAGTCTCTCAACAAGCTGCAAGAAGAAAAAAAATCAGCTGCTTGGATCAAAACAAATAAAAAAGTTGGCAGAAATATAGAATAAAGTTTTAATGTTTCTGGGCAACAAAATTAAGCTCTGGAAAGTGTCTTTCTCCTCTCACTTAAACAGAGTGTGCCTAATTGCCAGGGGCACCAGTTTAGCTTTAAACCCACCTGCTGCTCTAAAAGATTCAAGGAATTTCCCAGCTCTGAGCACACCTTGATACCAAAGCACCAAACACATCCATGCTTTCCACATGGATCTCTCTGGAGCACCTGGCTGTCCAAACTCAGCCTCTGCTGCTGAGATCACATCCCTCTGAAACCCTTACAACAGAGCAAGATTTCAAGAACTGAGAGAAAGAAATGTGGCTGTGTACAGCAGGTGAATCTCCTGTGCCAGAGGAGCTGGCTGAGGACACCTCAGTCCCTCTCTGTCACCTGGGAGAGCTCAGGACACCAGGGCACTGCCACAGAATCAGTGCCTGTCCAACAAGGAGCTTGGAAAGCCAAGCACACAGCAGCAGCCAGCACTGACTCCTGACACGGTCCCACAGCAGGCAGCAAGGAAAGCAAACACAGAAAACTTCCCCAGATGGCTCCAGCAATTGGCAGAACCCACGAGAGATACTAAACTGAAAATACCAAACACAAACAGAATGATTTATTTGAACAAAAATATAAACACAGATGAATTAATCTTTCCTAAGCCAAGTTAAATCTGCAATGTAACTCAAATCCATGTTTATTTAAATGATATTTTCATTTACTCTGCAAAGAGCTAATTTCTCTTGTTTGTTTATTTGTTTTTCTAAGCGAGCATTTTCTAACTCCTGGCCTCAGATCCCAGTTAAAACAAACAGGACGAGGTCCCTTGAAGATGTGTCTTCCTTTGGGAAGTCTTAATAAAATGCACAACCTGATCTTTCAAGGAAAGGAAAGGTGTGTTATCAGCATTTGGAGGATGGGACTTTTTAAATCCTGTGTGTCCAACACATGAGCAATGAGCTTCTCTTTTTATTTGAAGGAGAAAGGGATCCATTTACAGGACTGAGTCTATCCACAGACACTGAGAGATGAATAAATCTGCTTTCCAAGATTCCCAGCTCTCTGAGCTCATGATAGGCAGAGCCTGGATAGCTAAAATTAGTAGATATTAATGACTCCCTCTCTACATCTTCAATTAGAGTTAAAATTATGAGCTTATGTAACACTGCTCTGGGTGAATGGAAATTACATGTGCAAGGAAGAAGATAGGATTGCAAGAAAATGTCTTGCTGTGTCCTACACCTACATACAGATTGCAAGCCATTAAATATATTTGTAGAGCAATTCATTCTTGAGACAACTACAGGTGGAATTTTGTTTCCTCTAGGATTAAATGATTTCCTAGAAATAGCTAAATAAAAGAAAATAAAGTTCTTGCTTGATGAATTTAAATGACTTTATATCCTTACTGCCTGTCTGTTGTGTGCTTACAGCAGCACACAGCCCCAGCCCCAGCACACCCCCCATGCCCCCAGGAGAGAGGCCTGGCCCAGCACAGCACCAGGGCAGCTTAACAGAGACAGGATTGTTGGGAAAGGATTGTTATTAAATGGTGTGGGAGGTCCCAGACAGGCTCTGGTTCCTGTGCTGCTACTGTCTCAGCTTGTAAAGATGTTTCTGTCTGTGCTTTTTTCCCCCTCTTCTCTCATTAGAGAAGATTAGATTAAAAATTAATTATTTCTTTTTAAAGTTCCACAGAATTATGTTTTAAGTGAATGTCATTCTGGGCTCCTGAGTGCCCCAGGCATTCTTGAAATAACATGTTGTCATTCTCAAATTTTTGTACTAAAGCTTTAAAAAAAAAATCCTTTATACTACTAAATGTCAATTTGCAAACGAAAATTGCTCACTACCAAAACCTGGAGTTTATGTGTTTGTGCCTCCAATAATTATCCACTCATATTACTTATTTGCTTCTTTACATTAAGGTGAAAACAATTTTGAAACATAAAACTGAATGTGCCTGTCCTTTAAAATGTGTTATTTTAAAAAACTTAACAGAATGGCTAAGCTTACTGAGGCAAGTTTTTTTTTTTTTATCTGAATTACCTCATCTGTAGCAAAGGAGAGGATAAACCTCATGATTCTTGATGAACAAATGGTCACAATTCCTAAAGCAGAACATTAGAGTCCAATGAGACTCAGCTGCTCAATTATGAACTAGTTTTTGCACCATCTGATGAAAACTCCCCCTTCTCCTTAAGCTGCAAAACCCCCAATGTCCTTGTTCCTTGGCACTGTAAAACACCACCTGAAAGTTATTTGTATGGCAGGAGAAGTGACTCAGTGGGCACTGGAGTGCCTGGCCTCTCCCAGGCTCCCTGCTCCTGTTAATCAGGCAGGATGAGTGAGGAGTTCTCAGGATTCCTGGGCTCTACAGATCTGTGTGTCTCTCCCAAGAGTGGAGGTATAAGCCATGAGCAGGAAAACATTTTTAAGAAGGCAAATATAGGACTATCAGGACACAGAGGGAACAGATGCACAGAAACAAAGTGGTTTTTAATCTTGGCCTTGAACCAAAAGCTTTGCACTGTGGAATACAGACCAAAATGGAAATTCCATCTGCTCATTTGTTCCACACTTCATTGACACAGAAATGCCCCAAATGATTTAAAGTATTAAACATAGCTGGGTATACGAGATATTTATATTTACATGTGTCTAAAATGAGGCCTTTTTGTTTGTCATTTTCCCTTATACAGACTGTTCAGAATTAATGATTTGTGTAACTACAAAGCTGAATATCCATCTAATATTATAATTTACTGTGGGAGGCAGTGTGCAAACACAGAACAAGGTAAGTCCATGCCCAAAGAGCTCGAGGAAATGGAGATGTCAGGCAGGGATGGATACTCCACTGCCTAGGCAAGCAGCGGCAGGAAATTCAGATTACAATCTCCAGTGCCCTGCCCCACCAGCCCAATTTCTATTCCATCAATCAGAAATATTTCATTGATTGAAATAGTGGTGACTTAAAAATTCTTTTTTCTTTTCAAAATGACTGCCGAAAACACTCCAGGAACTTCAGTTCTTCACAGTGATCATTTTTTCTCACAATAAACATTTAGAAAAGTTACAGTTTCCTGATAAATCTGATAACGTATAATTAACTATTCACTGCTACTCCTGTCAGATACTATGCATTAAAATCTGGAAGTTTTGGCTTACCAATCTCTATGTCACAAGGAAGGGGGATAAGGAAACAGTTAGATTACAGAGGATACCCAGAAGTTATTTAATTCTACCTCCTGGTTAAAGAAGGGCTGACTTCAATGTAAGTCTTTCTGCTCAGAACCTTTTCCAGTAAAAGCCTGAAAATTTGGATTAAGATCCTGCAGTCTCCCTGGGCCCTTCTTTGCTATTCCATCTATTTGTTGCTTTCATTGCAACAAGTCTTGCCTAAGTTGAGCCAAGTCACTCTGGAGTTCCTACACTTGCTGTTTCTTTGGTTTTTAATATTTGGGATTTCACTTTGTGTAAGCAGAAAAGCTCACTTGGCAAACATTTACCAGAAATACTGAGCACATGACATTTAAATGCATTTGTAATTACCTTTTTGAATTCTCCTGTCCTCTGATATTCACACAGCATCATGTCAAAGAAAATTGGGATCGTGGCTTTTCGTAGCTCAACTTCTGGAATGAGAGTCATTTCCAAGATGGGCCCAACCATCCCCGGAATAAAACAAATTTTATTCTGGCCTGAAACAAAACCAAAAAATCAGTATTTGAGGAGCAAACCAAATATTTTTAGGAAGACACCTAGGAGCTGCAATCATTTAAAGGCGTGTTTAAGCCATCTGTGCTGGTCAAGTCCTACAACTCAGTCACTCCGTTTCTCCTCAGAAGCTGGGGGCACATGAATGGATACTGTCTCCTCCTAAAGTGCCAGAATGCAGTGCCAGCAATAAGCAGGAGTGCCAGAGGAGTTGATATCTTCAGTGAAGAATTTGATTTTGCAGTTTTTGACATCTCCTTATAAATATTTAGAGTAGAAAGTAATAAATTGCCCTAAGAACCTCCCAGATTCTACCAGCAGGAGAGCAGGACACATCAATGTCACATGGGGTAACCTTTCTATGAAGGAGAAAACCATTACTGGCTTTCTGAATAAAATTAGACATTGCAACAATGAATCAAACCAAGCAATGCATCAAAATCAGCAGCAGTAACAGATTCTCCATCCACAGATCTCAGCTGCTAAACCCACAGAGAATTATCTTGTAGCCCCAGGGTTACATCAGCTGCCAACAAACACCCCAAAAATTCTGCCAAAATCTGCAGAATGCCCTGCAGAAAGGCAGGTATTGTTGTTAGGGCAGACACATCATACAGAGTGGCACAATAGAATCTCTTCAGAAGGCTTCCCTTTATTATGGCCACATGCTGTCTTTTATACAGCTTTTAACAAACCTTGAGGGCAACTTCTAATTGGTTCATGGCTTGCTTGTCAATTCTTTATTGGTTAGTAAAAGGTATTTGACTTGTCTACCCAATCTATCTGTTCTCGGATTGTTCACAGGTTTTCTTTGCTGATTCTCATGGGACAGATCCCTTGTTATTACAGGTGCACTTATTTTCACCCTCAAAACAGATTGTTGTGTTAAAGGAACTTCTCATTCTCAAACAGGCTTCAGATGGGAGCTTACAGATTGCTTGTCAGCTGCACTCAGAAGAAGTGACAGGCCAGCTTTTTACCCTGTTCCTACAGCCTGGCCCCAGGCGTGGCTCAAATGCTGCCCTGACGTGGAGCAGAGAGCAGCAAACCCAAGGAGTTGTGAGTGTCAGTGCTGCCTGGAGCTTGCAAGGAGACCAAAACATTCTCATCAATGAATGTGAGAGTTGTTCCAAACCAAGGAGTGCTCTGAGTCTGATGTGCCTCTCTGATGCGCACCACGGGAATTTTTAATGCAAATGCCACACAAAAATTTTCCAAGATAAAATGATTTTTCTATCAAAGTTCAGTTAATAAGAAATGATCCCAAAGGAGTGAATGAGAAACTCTCAAAGGAGGAGCAGAAGAACCTGGCTGGATGACAAATGTAAGAACTTTTTTTGGAATTTTAATCCAAAGAGATTCCAAATCTGAGTCTCCTAATTTGCAGACTCATAGGTTCAGGCTGAGCAGTAACCTTCTCAGGAAAATTCATTCAGTCTCAATCCTGGAAAATAAGGTTCTGAAATCTGATTTCAGTCATGTTTGAAATCTGAGAGAAGGTTGTGAGTTCTTTTTAAAAACAAACCTGGCAGTAGTCCAACTGTATCTCATTCGGCTCCAAGCTTACTCACAGGAGTGGAAACATATTTTAAGTTCAAATAGCAGAAATATTTACAAAAGCATTTCCTGTCAGACATTTTTTCAATGGAACAAACATTATGTGAGAGATGCAGTTGCAGTGAAGCTCAGTTTGCTACTCACCAAGTTTGTACCACATGTCACGGATAGCAAAGCCAATTAAACGTCTCATATCTCCATATCTGGGAGGAAAGGAATAGGAAAGGTATTTTTATCATTACCTTTTTATCATTTTACTGTGAAATTAAAGATATAAGCTAAAGGATATATTTTGCTTACTTGTTCTGGATTTTGTTGTATTTTGCATGGGAAAAGTTTTCCAGCTGTAGTGAATCTTGGGTAATAAAAGCCACAGCCAAATGAAAATAGTTGTTCCACAGCTGTAAATTGAATATAAGGAAATTATAATAATTTTGAGGAATGCAGGAATAATATTAAATGATGCATAATGTAGAATAATGTATGAAATCAAATGATGCAAGCAATATAAGATTTTATATTATGCAGAGATGTACATCATTGGTATTATGCAATTAGCAGAAAAGCAAGAAAGATGAATTTTAATAACCACTACTACACATTTGCTCTTAATAACAGAGCAGCTGAATAAATATTGATTAAAAAAGATTCACATGAGATTCATTAGCCAACAACATTAAACCCTGAACCAAAGCAGGAGTGGGAGAACACGTTACGTGCTGGTGGATCTCTACAAACTGGAGCTAAAGGCACCAATGGAATTACACTGCATTTGGGCACCACTTCTAAAGGCATCTCCTGACTCCTCTTTGTATCATAATTCAACAACCATTTGTATGAAATTCCAGTGTCATTTGTGAAGAGCTCTCCACAAGAAAGAAGGACAAAATACATCCCTAAAAAACAGCTGACAGTACTGAGTCTGTACTTGAAGTAGACAAAAAATCTCCGTGCTTACAGTGCACAGCCTTTCATTCCTGAAGGCAAGCTCTGTTCTACAGACAATCAAAAACAAGCACCTCTCATATACTAGAAATGGAAAGGAAAAAGAGAAACTTCCCTAGGAAACACAAATTTAAGGAAGGAAATGCAATTTTCAGAAGCTTTTAGGGAGTCAGCAGCAGCTTTAAACACTTAGCAATGCAGCTGTAGCTAAAACCAGTGGTAGGGCTCAGTGAGAGAGCAGAAGGCAATGAGAAATACATTCAGTGGTGATTCAAAGGATGGAACCAAACATGGGACAGAGCTTTTCACTTTGCATGGTGCAACAAAAGTCTGGGTTGGGAGCCCCCACTAAACAAATGTGCCATCAAAACTTAGCTGGCCTCTGTCCTTTGTAGCCTGGAAAGCTCCGGTGTGCAAACGACCGGGAAAAACAGATCCCAGCCCACAAAACCCCACCCAGGACCACAGACATTTCCCCTCATAAACACAATTCTCCAATGTCCTCTTGGATTTGTAGATGATCCTGCTGTTAATTTATCCCTGCCCTGGAGGCCCAGCCAAGGCTCTGCCCAGCAGAGCTGCTCCTTCCAGAGCCTGGGAGGGCTCTGTGTGTGTGAGCACAGCTGGCCCTGCTCACCCAATTCTGCAGCCAGCTCAGAGCCTTGCTCATCAGGACAAATGCTGGTTCTGCCCCGAAAGGCCTGTTTTACTCTCTCCCCAAATATTTTTAAGAGATTATTTTGACCAGTGTGGAGTTCCCAGTCCCTAGAGAAGCTATTTATTGCTATGCAGGGCACACACACTGTGTGTCAATTATAGCAGTGAAATGGAAAATTTCTCAAATTGTTCTAGATTGTGGGGAGAAAAATGAAGGCTTATTCCTAAAGGGCCTCTTATTTCATTTAAGAGCTCCAAGTTCAGTGCCACCTTTGTCAGAGCCACACCCTACAGACTCAATCTCCTTATTTATAAAATACTTTTTCTTCCATCCTCAGAGTACCCCAAAATGGCTGAAAAAAATGGGATCCTTTCCCTTTCAATAGCATATTCAAATTAAGGACTAACAAGACTTTAAGCCCCAAAACTAACTTTAAAACTCTACGAGACAAACTAGTCTCTCTCTAAAGTAAAATAATATGGAAACAGAATTTAAAAATGCAAATATTATTCTTATGAGACACGTTTTGTTTTCTCTTAACCCCACAATAACACTCCAAGGTGTTTCAGACATCTGTCAAATTGGAAAATGTGGAATTAATTTAGCAGTATACTTCCAGCCATCTCATGAAGAAGAGATTTGGTAGTTATCCTAAAAAGTCATCCAGGAGTAAAGGCTGCAGCCTCCTCCTTCACACACCTCTGAAAGCTGATACTTGCTGGTGGAAAGATCAAATATGAACTTCAAACTCTGCAATTCGATAATTTTCAAATGCACAATATGATATATAATATATAAAAATATAACACTTCAATATTTCCACGACATTCTTTAATATTTCCAGTAATGTTCTAGCTAAATTTCCCAACGATTTAATTCCCTATTAATCTCTGTGTTGTTTCTGCAATGTCTGTCATTGTCATACATAGATTTTTTGCAGTGTGTATTTTTCCCTGTGTATTTGTAATGCACTGAGGGTTTTGATTTGGGGGTTTCTAAAAGAAGATTTTAACATAAAAAATAAGCTGCACAATTCTGTTTGTGATGTGAAATACATTTCATTATTGCTGAGTTATTAATGGAGCATAGCTCATACAAGAAGGGTAGGAAAATACAAAAAATAAGCACTTTCTTTCAAATCAGACTGACATTAGATTTTGGACTATGCCTTTTATAATAAAATTCTGTGGCATAGGTGATTAATACATGAATTGTAATCACTCTAACAGCACAGATATAGAATGATAATCCTTTCTAATGTCCTGTAAATGCAGTGCTAATGGAGGGAAGGGAGGGAGGAGCAGGAATCAATAAGGCTGCATTTCCAGAGGCTCCACAACAGCTGTGCCCAGCACAACAGAACAGTTTGGGTTTGTTCTCTGCCCTGCCCCGAGGATGTCAGATGCTGCCATCTCCAACCAGGGACATTCCTGAAGGGATCCCGCACAAAAGCCAGGCCAGGAATCCAGGGGCACCAAGGGTGGGGCTGTCACAGGGCAGGTGTGTCCCCTCCCTGTGCAGAGCAAGACTCCAAACCAAAGGAGATGGAGCCAGGAGGTGACAGCAACGGCAGAGTGAAAATGCTCTGTCCTGGACAACCTTGCAATGACATCAGCTGCCGACAGAAACAAAAAGGTCCTGGAATTGTCCTGTTTACCACAGATGACACCTTCTCAGACAGCTGTTAATGATACCATGAATGTATTGCACAAGTACTGAAAATCACACTGGTTTTGTTACAATTAAACCAAAGACACCAGGGTGACCTTCAGGGAACACTTTTCAAAAAAATACATTCCATAATTATTAAGATGTTTGTTTGTTAAAACTCTTCTGAAGAGCCCATCTCAACTGCTGCACCCTAAATTCAGAATTTACACCTTTGGATGGTGCAGCTGTTCTGCTGCCCTGCAAAAGCACAGCTGCAAAGCAGTGGTCTGGACATGGTGCCCAATCTTCACATTTGAATTTGGCAAACCCTTAACTTTTTACTTGATACAAATCGGCAAAACCCAGAACATTGCAACATCATTGAAGACTGGATGTTATGCCAATGGCTGAATTTCTCTTGTCTTTACCAGGAGAAGCTGATAATGAGCCCTACATCAGCAGCACTCCCCACCTCCAGAGAAAAGGAAACATCAAAGGCAGCCCACAACAAATCCTCTTACAACTCTTAACATGTTCCTGACTGAGGGGCACCAGTGCATGCTGCTTGAGCCAGCTCTGCCACCAACTAAAAGAATCCTTGGGAACATTATTTTAAATATTACTGAGAGCAAACAAACAAAAAGATGGAAAAGAGAAAAATAAGCAGTTTTGCAATCACGCTGATAAGATTTTTCTTGATGTGAAATGCAACAAGGAAGTCAAATGAGCAATGAGACATTGACTGCTCTTCAGGGGAAAGTTTAACCTCAGACCTGCTTGCCTTTTTTTCTTGCATGCCATCACTGTATCTCCTTATATTCTTTCCATAGGCTGATCCTGAATACAGTCTTAAGCTAGAATGCTTCCTACAGCTGCAAGCCTTCAGAGTTTTCCTTGGATGTGTACCTGGAAGGACAGCTGCCAGCTCAGCTGCTCCAGCTCCACATGCCGAGGCAAGAGCTGCTAAACTGCTTCAGACAGGTGAACTGCTGGATTCACCCTTCAGAATCCTGGAATGAGAACAGATTCCCTGCCTTTCTAGATAACCTGTTTCAATATTTAACATAACCTCTCTATATCTAACATTTAATGCAAGAAAAGAACTTGTTTCAAATCCAGGGACATGAATAGAATAGAAACTGCTAAATATTGAGGGGTTTTACCTATTCCAATAATTCCTGCTGAAATTCCAGATTTCTGTGCATTAAATCCTCGTGTTCCAGTTTATGTTCAGCACTGAAGAATGCAGAGTCATGCATTATGCAAGATTCTGTCCCTGTTTGTACTCTAGGCACCATGAATATTGTGAGCTCTCCTCCACTCCTACTTCATGGTTTATTTTTGGTCAATCACTTAATGAAATTTCACTCTTTTCTCTCCTGTAAAATTCTTTCCTCTGGAGCTAACAGCTTTGTTTTATCAGCATAACAGTAAATATTCCATAACAGAAGCCTTCCAGGCAGACCTGGTTCTATTGTGCTAAGTTTTGCTGCATGCTGACACTGGAGAATCTCTGCAGGACACAACCTCTGAGTGCCACTGATGTACAGAATCCATCCCTTGTGCACTCTGTATGCAAACAGAAAAAAACCCAAACCAAGGAAAACCGCCCCCTCACCCAGCAGGCACAAACCCTCAGCTACCAGATGAGTTTTTTACCTCCAAGACCAAAGATTCCCAAGCCCACTGTGGCCCTTGCTGCTGCCCAGTGCGATGACAACCTCAGTGCCAGAGCTCTGGGCTCAGGGCAGGGCTCCCTGCCAAAATGGGAGGGTGAATATGAGTGCTGACAGTGCTAAGGCAGGGAATGGAACAGCCCCTCACTGCTGTGCTGGGCAGGGCTTTGGGATTTTTCTCATTAAGTCTATGGCTTTAAGGCAGTGTGGAGTTCTAAACTCAAACTGGACCCACTCTTGATCAGACATAGCACATCCCTTCCCAGGCCCTAAATGTAACACCTCTTTCCCTTCTACCTAAATCATATAATAAATGAAAAAGCAGTTTGCTTTGCAAACAATAAAGAGGCCAAGAGCCATTTTTCCCTCCATTTAACAAGCTCAACCAGAGTAGCAAAAAATTTCTTCTTTGCATTTCTCTAGATTTAAAGCACACTTCCTTAGATGATCAGTTGCTTCACAGTTGACTTGCTTTGTTTGCTTTGGTTTGCTATTTATTGCTGTGCAACCACTCAGCCAAGTGAAAATCCTCAGATCTATTTCCCTGTGCTTTAAATCACTTCTCAAATTTTTCTTTTAATTAAGACTTCGCTTCAGCTCTTAATAATCTGAAAGCACCATCCTGCAAACAGTAAAAATCATGCCCTTGTTTACACAGAATTTAAAGGTGCATCATTTTTTTTTATTTGAAATAACGCTTAGACTGATTTGCATCTCTGCTCTCCCCAGCCCATTGAGCTCCCCTGCAGTGGGCTCAGGGAGCTGCCCCAATCATACCTCAGGGTTGGGATGTGTGGGGCTGCCTTTGCTCCTGGGGCTGGAGATGGGAATCAACAGCCCCTGGGACTACCAAGCTGCAGCTCTTAACAAACATGGGAGTTACACTCTTCCAAATTTCCTCTCAAATCAAAATAGAAAAAGTAAGTTTCTTTGTCCCATCCTCAGTTTTTTATAGGAATGTAAATAAAAATAGAAATACAGCTACACAGTAGCTGTGTACTGTAAGGTGAACTGTTTTATAAAGTACAGGAGTTTTGTGTTTACTTTGAGTTAACCACTGCTCAGGTTTGCTTACAGCCAAGATATATCAATACAAAAAAATATACTGTGGGAAATCAAATGTAAATTTATAATTCAGGATATTAGACAATGTGCTTTGCACTATTCAGACCTTTAATAGTCCGGTAGCAACTTTTTAAATAGATATATTTAGGGAACTCTTAGAAGGTATGCAGAGCTTTTATTCCTGAAAGAAAAGTAAGCTTAACACCTTAATTTGTACTTTAAAGTCTCTTATGAAGACTATGAGGGTATTGCAATTCCTTGCAGGGCACCACTTATTTACTATAACATTGTTTACCTAACTCAGAGCCTCCGGCTATTTGACAAGTCATGAAAAAAAGAGCATTAATGCATCCCCTTGAAGTACAAGGTGCAATGTTGAACTACAACATCCCTGCTTGTTTGATAACACCTTGGAAGGCACAGAACTGCCACAGGACAGAGCTGAAATAAAGGCAGATCAAACTGCTGCCTTCACCTTTGAAAAAGGCAGTGTACACCTTAATAAATCTTTGACAGACCCAGCCTTTGTAGTCTGGGTGGCTTTGGTATCCTGCACACGGTGATGTCTTTCAGGCCTTTAAAAAGTTCTGCTTTTAAAAATTACTGACGCATCGTGCAGTAAAAAGTGATCAAGTGCTTCAGAAACAACAGATTATAAACTGCTTGTTAATAACCTGGCAGAGCCTAAGACAATTATATCATAAATATATCAAGGGCCTGGGAGTTTCCTACAGGGATATTTACTAAAAAATATATATTTTAAGTTCGTTGGGAGAAACATCTTTCATTGTGATTCAAAAATCTTAATTAACATTATACTTATATACATTTGTATAATCACACCTTTTGAAGGTAAGACATTTTTAATGAAATAAAGCAGGAAAAAGCTCTACATTTCCTACTTGGGGTCACTGTAACTGAGTGGGAATCTTTTACCTTTCTTTTCACTACAGTCTTTCAAACTCTTCCTGTGTAGCCACTTACGTGGCTTCTCTGCAGCTCTTTGGGACCAAGGGATTTTGTGTTGAAGACCAAGAGAAAAATTCCCAAATAGTTTTTAGCACAAGTGGAATCATTTAAAACAGATTGAAAAGTGTGAGATGAACAATAAAATATAAAGCCCTGAACTTTATGTAAAGGGTAAAACAGAGTGCTGATCAGGCAGCACTTAGTGACAAATCCTGAATCTAAAAGGATAATTACATTTTAGTATCAATTTAATGAATGTGAAAACTACAAATATTTTGATTTTTATCAAAAGGATTCCAAATGTGGTAAAATGCATAGCAAAATAGTTCAGTTGCACAGAAAGATACTGAACAAGGAAAAAACCCAACTAACCCTAATTAAAAATTATTACAGAAAGAACTAATAAAAATAAATAGATGAAGATAGACCTGTTAGGGAAGACTCCAAGTCAAAAATAAATTCTAAGTGCTAAATACTCTGGGAATCAGCAAAGTGAAGCTCTTTCTGTCCTACATGCATAGCACTGACATTGTAAAGGCTCCGTGTGTTACACATCAGATTGACTTTCTCAATTCACTTGGCTGGCTAAGGAAAAGAGCTTTCTGCTTGCCAGTCCTAAACAGAGTTCCAGAAGAAAATACCCTGGCTGGGTGCCTTACCAGAAATTATCAAAGCCCAGTTCTGATGTCTGATGGAAGATGGTCCCATCCTGGCCCACTCAAACCCACAGCCTGGCTGGCACTGGAAATATCAGCCTGATCTGATACTGACACTGGGGCACAGCACCAGCAGGGGCTCTGGCACACCTGCACATGCTGCCCTGGCTCATTAAAAACCCTAAATACTTGCCTGGACTTCAAAATTCATGTTCTCCAAAAATTTCTGGTTCATTGTCTCTGCAAATTTGTTGATAGCTCTCAAGAAGACCCTGAAAAACAAAGCAGCAGTCATACAGATAAATGAGTATAAGCTGTGGCAATCAATCCCCACTGTGTGGGACACTGGTGGAAGCACACCTGGCACTGAACAACTGGGAGCATCACACATGAGCACAGCAGGTGACAATCTACAGTGGCACGGGATTTACAGTGTCACCCATGAAAATAATTACACACTTGTCAGAAAGTTTCTCCACCTCTGCTGGAAAAGTCAGACAGTAGAATTTTGTTTCCCCTGCTGCACGCTCTGCTGCATTCCTGAGAAAACAGAGCAACTCTTCCAAATCCAATGTCACCTTCTGCCAAACCCAGACCTTTCTCAGGGGTGGCATCCCCTCCCCTCGGGGTCTGACAGCTCCTGTGCTTGCATCATTAGTTAGGAGCTGCCACTTCAAAGACATTAAGTGCAGCTTTTCAGCCTTCTTACAGCTGGGGAGGGCAGGACAACACCTCTGCCCAGCTCCCTCCCTAGGGGGATTATATATTTATTATAAAAACCTTCCAAACAGTGAAAATACACATTCAAAATACTATACAGTTCCTTCTTCCAAGAGTAAGAGCATAAACATTACCCCTCCAGCCTGAAATGCAGCACCTATTTAAGCTCTTGATTAATGCAGCATGATTAAGTCATGTTTCTAAAGCTAATTTCTTTGTCTGACTTCCCAGCACGGGACATTCATAAAACAAAAATCAATTGTATCTTTAAATATTTATAAAGTTTATTTTAATAATTCAGTTGTTTTCAACATTGGAAATTGACTGAAAGTGATCATTTGCCTCTGCTTCATAAGTAATTTTTTTAAAGCTATTAAGTGGAAATATTTCTGTGGAAAACATTGTAGGGGCAAAGAGAAGGGTGAACACAAGGGAAAACCAACCCTAATTGTTCAAATATAATGATTGGCTGTGAACTGGATATTCTCAGTCAGGAAAAAAAATCTAATAGTTACAACATCCAGGTCCAGAAATTCCCACCATCTCAGTTATTAGCAACATCAGAGAAAGCAAGAATTCAATAATTAGGATTATCAGCAAAAGATTAAGAAACCACAGGATATCCATATGTTACAGTCAAAGGAATGCTGTGTCCTTGTGCTGGATTCTCTGTGCTGTTTTGGTGTCCCATCTCAAAAGGATAAACAAATAGAAAGAGAAAGAAGGGAGAAGAAAGCATGCAAATAATTGTGACACAGAAATGCTCCTCAGTCAGGGGCACAGTGACAGAGGAGGGAGGTGACAGGATCTATAAAATGGAAAGCACCACGGAGGTGAGAGCCTGAGGGCTCGCAGGGAAGCATCAGAGGGCCCTGAACACAACCAGGATGTGCATCCAAAATAAGCAAACCCAGGCTCTGTGTTAACCTTGCTCGACTCTGCAGCTTCTTGCTACAGGATGCTGTGAATGCCTGGATGTTGTACTGGCTGAGAAATGATCAGACCCTTCAAAGAATAAACCTAAGGGAGGACAATTAGATGCCATTGGTCATTGGAGGCTGGTAGAACACAGCAAACAAGCTCTGCTGTTACACTGCTCCCCTGGCAGCCCTCTCTGAATCACTGGAGAAACACAACCATCAGGGAAAGGAATTTTAGTCTCATCACTAAAAAAAAAAAAAAAAAAAAAAATCAGAAGGGCTAAGTTCAGTTTCTTAATGAGGGAGATAAAGCAAAAGTTCAGCTTTTGTCAGGCTTACAATGGGGAATCCCACTTAACCACTGAGCAATGCCCCAAAGGAGCTCCCTGCTTCATTAGAGCAGCCACTGGCTGGAGTGAGATCCCTTGTTGTGGGTGAGGTTCTCCAGGAGGAAAACATTCTTTGCAAAATCCTAAAGAAGAATTTCTTTCCATCCATGTAACATTCCCCTGTTTTGCTGATGGGATCGAGGAAATTCGGTAATTATGAACACTGTCACATCTTGCCAAGTCCTTTCTGTAAAAGTGACCAGGGGGAGGCTGCAGGAGCTCTGGCAGGGGCAGGTAACAGATTTCTGATGGTGCTGTGTCACTCACAGCATCATCCCACACACTCAGCTCAGCTTCCTCCCCATGGTCCAGGGCATCCTCTGATCTCATCTTCCAGCACTGGCTCTGCTAATCTTGCCAGCTGATTTGTGATGAGCCACATGGCATCAAATCTCTTCCACTTCAAGAGATCTAATTTTGTTCAGTGCTGCCCTTGCAGGCTATCACTGCTCTGCTGGCCAGCTTGTGCACACTCACAGGGCTGCCCTGTGCCCCCACTGCCATTTCCCAGGCTGTGCTACCTTTATGTGATCAACTCCTAAATGTGATTCCTGCAGAAAGCTGTCCCACGCTGCCCACAAGCAAATAAACACATCCTCCCCTAACAGTCCCCTCACATGGGGACATTCATCTCCTCCAAGCTGCCTGATACTTGACACAAACAGTTTAAGATGCTGCAAAGAAAGGGCTTTCAAGCAGAGTGATTTATTTTAGGCAGCACAAAATCCCACACTGCTCGGCAGAACCAGGACAGGTTATTCTGTGTTATCATCATCATTATTCTCCTGAACAGCAATTTTAGGTCAAGGCCTTTCCAGTGTTGAGTTTTCTGTAGCTCTGTGTTGCTCTAGACCCTTGGATTTACAAAGTTCATTCCTTGCCAACTCACATAAGCAAGTTCTTGAGCTCCAGCTGCTCAAGGAGAGCATTTGCCTTCACTCAGAGTCTTTGGCTGGAGCAGCAGGGGGTATCTTCCATTTCTGAGGCTTTTTTAATTCCCAGGTTCTCTGCATTTCCACACTGCTCCAGCTCCATGTTGTTATAATAACCAACCGAGTTATTAGCACCAGATTATACCAGAATGGGCCTAAACTGGGTATTTAGATGATGCCATCACCTGAATAGTTTAGGCCGATTCTGGTATAATCTGGTGCTAATAACTTTCTTGCAATAAAAAAATCCCACACTTTTCACCACTTTACTCTTTAAACAGAAATATTGTGCAAGGTAGAGTAGAAATAATCTTAGCTTAAACACACATGAAATTTCTTAGTGGAAATCTGTTTCCTAATATGGACATACTCCTGGGCATAGTAAAAATTTTTGTGAAGAGCTTGTGGTTTACTTTTAGCCATATAGAAAAACCTCAAGGACACCTAAGAAATACTGAGGTATTTAATGCCCAGTAGAAATCACAGAAAAAAATTAGAAATATTTACAGGTCTCTAAACAATATAATTATATGTAAGCTGTCTTCTGTAAATATCCCTTCACTCTCACAAATATTTTTATCTGACAGACTGGAATGACACATTTTCAGGGAGCATGCAATATTTCCAGGCTGTCAAGTTCCAAATATTTCCATGCATTTGTATTTTGCCTAAAGGGTGTATCTATTCCTGTGGTTGGGAGTCACTTAGGCAGTGGTTTGAATGCTATTCCTGGCTCCTGCCAATGCCTCAATGATTTCACCGTCCTGCTCGCTCTCCACTGTCACCAAAAAGGGCCAGTAATCAAGGAGCCACAAGTATAAAAATAAACAGGTACTTGTAACACAGTGTGAGATTCTGATGAAAAAAAGGAGAGAAAATATAATTTTAAACACCAATCTTTAAAGATTTAAATTGTCACATTTTCAATTAATTTGAATGAAACAATAACTTTTCTACAGTCGCTACAGAATTAATTTCTCATCAGTTTAAATAATTGTGATCTAAAATTGCTGAAATTCCTTTACCCACAACAACGTCAAAGATACTCCCTGAGTTTATAAGGATTGATGCTTCTAATGTATAGCTCATATAAAACTCTTGGGCATGAAGATTTATGGGAGATCTTCAAAGTCCAAAGTCTCTGGGCTAAATCTGGGTATTAAAATGCAGGATTTTGGATTAGGACAGCAACAAAATTGCCATGGTTCAACTGCTGCTGTTTCCTCTCTCTCTCTCTAAATTTCCTGCTGCTTCTGCTTTGCTTTATTGTATTGTCAGATATTGGTTAAAAATTTCGGCTGGAAAGGGAGCCTGAAGAATAGTAACCTGTGCAACTGTACCCAGTTTCACACACTTAGATGGCTGTTCTAAACAGGGGAGAACAGTGCCTTAAGTAACTCAGAGAAATAATTTAAGATAGAAAATTCTTGTCACCCTAAGATGCAAATTTGGTTTTGGGCTGATTCTCCCCCAAAATAAAACAGAGGGATTCAGATGGAGCAAGGAAAGAATTCTGTATTCATAAACAACATCTTAATCAAAATAGGATTTCAAGGCTATTTCTCAGAAGATGATGATTTTGTCTAACAGTAGAATAGGTCTGCATGTTGTCCTTGCTTTTGAAGTGTAAATACGTAATAAACCTAAAATTCAGATCTGCAACTCTAAGTTACTTTTAGCAAGCTAGTTAGAATTGTTACGTCGACTTCTTACAACATAAAATAAAGAGAGGATTTAATAAAACAAGCAAACAAATAACACCTCCCTAAAAAACCCAAACAAAACCTTAAAATCACATTGATTGTTATTAGGTGGCTTTGCAAAAGCTGCTCTTTTCCTGCACCTTGTTCCAAACAAAGAACAATTCTGGGTTCACAAGATGATTTTGGGAAAGGTGCATAAATCAGATCCAGCAGTAGAAACATTTCCAAAATAATGAGCAGACCTTTCCTCAGACTCTTCAGCTGAATTCTTTTAAAGCAGTGCCCAACTGCAGTGAGATGCTCTTCAGTGTCTTTTCAGGTTCACATGACTCTAAAATCTCTGAGTTCACTGCTTCAACTCTGAGATGAGTAACCCAGAAACCCAGAATGAATTCACTTAGGTATTTATGAGCATCAACTCCTGCTTGCTATGGCTCCTCACCCCATGACTGCAGTGATGTAATGACAGGTGGAAAAAAGGAATCAAGTACCAACTTCTACTGGATTATCAGACATAGAAAAATAAAGTTTAAAGGAGCATATTTCCTGTGTTGTGCAAACTTATTCAAAGAATCCATCAAAATGATGGCATATATGGAGTTTTTTAAGTCACATATCAAAGCCAGTGAAGGCATGGATAGTTTTTACAATTCAGAACTTCTTCCCACATTTCCTTCAGAGAGTTTGGAAACTCCTTCAGAGAGTCCAAAACTCAAGCCAGAAGGAGTTACACTAACTTCAGTGTTTTTTGTATCCCCAAAACTGATCAATCAACACTTTCATCAGTGTATCCTCTACTTGAACAGACAAGGAATATGAGGCAAGTTCTTGCAAACCCTGGAGGATGATCTTTTCTGAATTTGGATAGAAAAAGTTTGGCCATTATGCCAATTCTATGAGATCTGGAGCAGGAAATAGCAGAGCCAAAATAATACTCGTACATAATTTATATCAAATTCTTAGAATCACCCTTATAAAATGTTGTGCAGAAGACACCTTGTGGGTACTGTACCACAAGGCAAACACAAGGGAAAAGCAGCTGGAGTCAAATGATTCTGCTGTGGGCTTCTGTCACCTCTTCTCTTCCTTGCTGTGTGCAGAACATGCAGAAGAAGGCACGTTCCAGAATGAGAAGATTCCAAGAGTGGGTCAGACCCAAACCCCAATGCTGGTCATTGTCAAGGACTGGAACAGTGAATGGTACCTATGAACTAATGCTGGAAGGTACAAAGTGCACAGAGGAGGGACCAGAGAAGCAACCAGCGTGACAGGAGAGACTAAAACACACAGGTACTCCAGGTGAAATAACAAAAACCTTCACAAAGCAACAGCAGAAATTATCTCCTAATAACATGGCAATCACTGATTTAGAAATGAAGGGTAATGCAAGATGGAAACAATATTTAAAAACCTTGTGGCTACATGAAACCTAGTTATGAAGAGCACAATAACGGCAACACTTGGGAAGAAATCCACTTCCATGGAAACCGGAAAAATATGGCCAGTGGCACAAAGAAAGGGGAATAATTTCATCATATTTCTCCCTTGTGTCAACTCAGCCTCGCTACAGACTGCAGAATAATTTCTTGAACCATTCATTTTGAATTCTAATGATAAAGCAACTGCCATATTCCTAAAGCCTTTTCCAATGTACACCCAGAGTGTAACTAAATCACATGGTCAGAAAGCAACTGCTTCAAAATGGCAGTGCCCCAGCTGCTCCTGTCTCAGTTAGAGCACTGGGGCTTGTCTCAATTACACACGGTGTTTTTCCTTCCTAGCATTATTTGGAAACTTGCATTAAACAGCCATTCCAAGCATCCAGAATACTGCATGCTAGAATGTGTGTACTCAGAGTTACTCTGACAGCAGGACAATGAACTCCCAGAGAAAGCCAGGAATGTGCAGTGGCTTTGTGCCAGGTAAGCCAGGTTTCCTTGTGAGACCCTTGACTTGGCCAACAGGCTCTTTGTATGTGGCTTTTCTTTCAGCATCCACCCAAGACATGCTTTAAACATTGTGTAGCTCTCATTTAGGAACCAAAATACATTTTCAAGTCTGCATATTAGGTGCACATTTTATGCCAAACTCCTGGAAATGGGATGTTTTGAATGCTTTAAGGAACTTCATAGCTTGAAAATTAAGCATACCAAGAGCTGTCAGAATGGGCTCTAAGCAAACCAGCTTGAGAGGTTTCAGTACTTCATTACTTGCACTAATTTTGCTTATATTGTGACTTTCTTCTCACTTCTGTCTCATTTGCTTTTCTGTGCATTCCAGACAATTTTTTGCATAGTAGAAATATTCTGAATTAATGAAAAATATTAACAATCACTTGCTCCCTTTAGTGCTAATCAAGAATGGGAATCAGACACAAAGCTGAAACCCTGTTCTTAAAGATGAATGTAATGTCTTAACATGGTTGTGTCAGGATGTCACACAGTAATAAACTCCCACAGCCTTCACTTTTGAAGGAAATTTGAATTGATATTGTGAAATTACTTCTCCATTCTTCCACTGATTTTCGTTGCATTGAACCAGCAGACCGTGAATTTTAAAAGAGATGATTATGCAGCAAATACATAATACACCAGCAGGGTTATTTTGTGATGTTTCTGGTAAAAAAAAAAAAAAAAAAAAAAAGAAAATAAGAAAATTAACTGTTCAAAATAATGTTAAATACAAGGAAATTGCATGTCTTTTATTTCCTCAGAATCTCTAATTAGATCAAGTTCTGGTCAAAGTTACTCAGAATGGGGAACACAGAAGGATTGGTCAATTGCACTTACAACTAATGAAAATTATAACTATTGAATTTTTAGTCTTTTCTGTAGAGACATAGAACAGTTTTTGTGGGGAATCTCTTCAATATTTTTTACTCATTTGCACTTTTTCTACAGGGGGGAAAATACTCCTTGTTGTCTTAATCCCCAGATGTTTTATTAAAATTAAAATACTTGAAAACATTTTATAACACGCCACATAGCAAAGAACCTTAGGGGTTTCTATCCGCAATTCAAAGTTGTATCTAGGAAAGTAACAGTTTATCTCACCGACTTCCTGAAAACATCAAATTGCCAAGTTTTTTGTGTGTTGAGTTGTTCTCTCCTGTGAGGACTTTTCTCTTAGTTCAGAGAGCTCTTAGTCTGGGAGTGTGAGCACCTCAGCAGCTGATAGCAGCAAAGATGAGACACTGCAGTGGGAGTGGGAATGGGACATCTCCCTGCATGTTTCCTCTCTGCATTTCAGATGAAAGATTAAATAAATGACTGCAGTTAAAGCCTAGCAGCATCCACTCTGCACCATGCCCACGATGGGCAGCTGCCTCCCTGGCTGGGCAGATTATCTGCTGCAGCCACCACACAGGGCAGCGTTTGGATTCCTGGGAAACAGCTAAAAAAATCCCCTGGCACAGAGAACAAGCAGCAACAGGCAGGGTGAGTGCAGGACAAACATCTTGGTGCTAGGAGGATGCAGGTGATGGCAAGGCAGGGTGACGTTGGCACAGGCAAACGCAAGTGACTCTTTGTGCCAAGCTGGGAGCTGCCAGCAGAGCAGCAGCCTGGAGAAGTGGAATTCTCCATGGGAGCAAAGCACAGCACACAGGGAAAGCACTGCCTCTGCTCTCACCTGCCCTACCCCACTGCCTCAGACTATTCAATGTCATCTCCCTGAGTACAAACACTGACTTCTGTAGAGACTGAGAAAGGCATTGAGGAAACAGAAGAATCTGGATTTAATAGACAGGAGATAACAATTTGAGAACACTGAGGCATTATGTACCACATACCCCAGCATGAGAAGCAATAAAGAAATAAATTTCCCTCTGAAAGGAATTTTATGTTAACAAGGAAACTGCATTTCAACAAGGACATTTTTAGCCTTATAACAAAGCCAAACTGTCCAAGGACACATCCTATCACTGTACAGCATTAAATCAATGACTAAACAGTAACATTTGTTTGCATTTGTTATAATACCTTATTTACCCTTTTCTGCAACTGTGCATAAAAGAATGTTTTTGTTAGACATTTGTACTTGTTGCTTAAAATATTTTTTCATACATTAAAATTATAAAGTTCTGCAATGTACCGTAAGCCTGTGTGTAAATGTATTCTGCTCCCCTGAAAATTCAAGCCCTTATAAAAACAACAGCATTTCTATAAGAAAATGTTTAAATCAGTCAAAAGTTGCAGAGGAAAACAAGATCAAAGAAAAGAGTTACTTGTATGCAGCAGATCAGCCTTCTAAATTCTGCCTTATTTGCACAAACTAAACCATAACACCGTCATCCAACCTTAGTTACATAAGTGAGTCAGCTTTCAGGGTAAAACTAACCTAAACTATTCATTTGGGAGTTGCTATGGCTTTTTTGTTTGTTTTTAAATAGGATAAGTTTTCTTTCCATCAATAGATAAATGGAAGACTGAGAAGCAGCTCAAATATTTTAATTAATTTGAGGTTTTTCTCCCTTTCAACTTGAATTCATTGAATCACAGAATGGTTTGGGTTGAAAGGGACCTTAAAGCTCATTTCATTCCAGCTCCTGCCATGGGCAGGGACACCTTCCCTTGGGACAGGTTGCTCCAAGCCCTGTCCAACCTGGCCTTGAACCCTTATTCCAAGGTTGTGTTCAGGGCCATGCATACATACACGGAAAACAAATTTTCCAGGTGCCACAGAGCCATTCTCTGATGAGCTATGAAAAGGAAAACACAAAAAAAACCCCAACAAAACCCAGGCCTGGAATCCCTTCTGCCCTCTCTTGAACAGAAGTCCCAGCAGTCCCTTGCTGGGCACTAAAGAGGACTCTCCTCTGCCTCCCTTTGCTGCCTGGCCAGGGCAGGAGAACTGAGAACCCCCAGCCCTGGCAGGCTGAGCAGTGCTGAGGTGCCTGGGGCTGCAGGTGACACTGATTTGAAGGCACACTGAGCTCTGGCTGCATTAATAACAGTGCTCCAAGTGTGAGCTCCACGAGAAGCACGTCTGGAGGGTGTTACAAAGCAGTTCATCAGCAAGGAAGCAGCTATTTTTAGTATGTATAATGAAAGAAAATTGACAACAATTCCAGCTCTTTTGCCAAATACCTGCAGTGCTAAACCTTTCAAGTTAGACTTGAAAAGCACTGGGGAAGACTCGACTCTGACAGATGTCTGAAAACACTCAGATACACAGGTAATGAAAACATATTTTAGAAAAAGCTGAACTACTGATGTTAGAAAATACCCTACAGTGTTACCTTGAAGGAGTTTTTTCAGTGAGTAGGATCTGACCTTGAAATGTGCTGGTGAAGCCCTGTTTCCATTTCCTTTTAAATACCTCAAAATAGCGTGGGCAAAAAAGCTCAAAACCCAACCCAAACAGACATGCAAACAATCCAAGTGCTCACTAAGCCACTTTGGGCACCAACCAAACTGATCCTAGGTACTAGTTATGATAAGATCAAATACTTTCAGACTCCCTGTGAGGAATTGCAATTTCAAAGCCCAGAGGACAAGGGAAGGGATGTGAACACTTTCCCTGCAGTTGCTAACCCTGCTAACTGTTCCTTTTACTCAGCGAATCTGACTCCCCATGCACTTCATGTTGACAATAAAGTACAAGAATTTCCTGGTAGAAATCATATCTCTCTAAATTAAACTTAAGAACAGCTGAAAGATAAACAGACTGTATGGTATTACCTAAACCAGCTAAGCATTTCCCCACAAATGCCATGTACTTAGGAATTACTGCTTTTAATAAGTTAATAGCCAATATCTAAGTGTCATGAGTGGAATAAAGTGCACATACAAGCAATAGTAACTAATAAGAAGAACGCAGTAAGCAACTTTAATTAGAACAAAAGTTAATTAAATCCACCATGGAGGATCATAAAAGCAACTCAGATATTATATCCTCACGACCTCAGTGATGATGTTACTGTTTCCCAAAGTGTTCTGCCCTATCTAGCATGCCATAAAAAAATGTTCTTTCCATCTTGCTGCTAATGGAAGGGGGAGAAAAACAAGAAAAAGAAAAGGTATTTCATGATTTCATTCCCTTTTCATTCTCTGCTGCTCATTGAATGCTGCCTGTCACACACAGCCTCTGCCTCCCTCAAAGTGCTTTGGGATGAGCATACCTGGGAGGCAATGATCATGTTGTTTATCATGGTGATTTAAAGCAATTTGAGTTAAATCATTCCATCCTGATACAGGCAAAGCTCAATAAGTAAGTACAGTCAGTTAAGCTTCTTCTCCAATTCTTTCAACCCACCCAGCAGAATTTCTCCTGGATAAGAATGTGCCCCTTCTCCCTTCCTTCGAACCCTGTAAGAAGCCATTCTCTCATTGTGTGCCCCCATCTGTGCCAGACATCAAACTTTCAGCTGAAATATCCCTGACATCATTCAGACACTACCTGTTTTTACTTCCAGATAACAGGAATTGGGACGTCCTGCTCAGCAAACAGGAGCAGATTGCAGTGCTGGTGATGTTCTTCCCTCTCCTCTGCTCTGTGCTGCAGTCCCTCCTACAGCAAAACTCCTCCAATTCCCACTTTCCTTGCAAGCCATAAAACACACAGGATCGTGCAGGGGAGCCTGTGCTGCACACCCTGAGGGCACAAGTGCCACCTGCCACACCCTGCCACTGCCCAGGTGACACCACACACCACAGATGTGCCCCACAGCACACACCAAGCTCTTTGCAAATGCAGAAAGGGGAGACCCGAGGCAAACACCTCCTCCAGGGAGTAAAAAGCCTGCATGGAGCCTCTTGTTCACAACAGGGGAATAGAGAATGCAAACCTTGCACTGTGCTGATATTTCTTTAGTTTGGTTTGTTGGGGTTTTGTTTTAATTGTCTTTCCTTCTCTCGGTGTTATTATAAGAGACCTAAGCCTGATCCCCTGTGACTTTTTCTCTGCGACTTCTCTGGTTTGTGGCAAAGAATGTTAACAAGACAAATCCAGAAAACTAAATTAGTCTTCAATTTATTTTGTACAACATTCATTCCCTCAAAAAAAAAAAAAAAAAAAAAAAAAACACCAAAAACAAAAACAAAAACAAAAACAAAACAAAAACAAAAACCAACCAACCAAACAAAAACAAAAACAAACAAACAAACAAAAAAAAAACAAAACAAAAAAAAACACCCCAAAACCCCAACAAAGAAAAAAACAAAACCAAATTTCAAATTTCTATAAAGACTGATAAAAATCCTCCCTCTCAGTTGTAGATATAACATAAAATTAAGACATAAAGTAAGATCAATAGCTGATTTCCTTATGCATTCCAGAGAACAGCAATATAATCAAGGAGTATAAACAGAGCCAAGTTATTTTAGGTAAGCAATGCCTTTACAGGAGAACTATTAAATAGCTTCTAAACAATATCTTTTTTAATGCCTACTTATTTCCTTACACAGGATAAAGCTTAGAGCAGCAAAACCTGCCTGGAACAACTTGTCCACAGAGTTCAGAGTCATTAGGAGACACATGAACACACACACAGTCCTTCAAAACAATTTTTACTATCAGGACCTGACACAATATAGACACCACCAGTTCATTCCAACCTATGCACTTTTGACACTTAGCTCTTAGATCTGTCCCACTGCAGCTTCTAGAAAACTCAGAGTTACCACCATCTCTACAAAACTAAAATAAATATAATACAGGTGACTGTCAACAGAAGTCTTGCTTAAAAAGTGTATTCACTTCATAACACAATCCAGCATCTAAACTCAAAGCTTAACACTTTTCAAAGTGTTTCTTTGAAAACAAGAAGCCAGAATAAGTTCAGCAGTAAAGGTAACATCCAAATAAATAAAAAAAAGTAAGTTATTTTCCCTTTCCGTTTTAAGTGGACGTAAAGCACAGGCAAGGAGCTATTTGGTGGATTGTTTCAGATGACCTTCCCCAGACTGGAGTGATAAAATAATCCTGCACTGTACTGAACACTGTTTTCTAGGGTATGAAGCAAGTCAGTCTCCACAAGCACAGAGAACAGGAGCACTGGTGCTCCTCCCCTCCTTACCTGTTCTGCACCATGCTCATGGCCATCCAGTCTGAGGGGTAAACGTTCTTCCCAATGAGATCTTTGAACATGATGAACGTTTCCATCAAGAAGTCCTGGAAGAACAAAATGCAATCAGGCTGGGGCTGTGGAACATGCACTTGGAAAGGTTTCTGTGTGATTAAGGAGCCAAGATGGGGCGTTCCACTTTGTTCTCAGTGAAGTCAAGAGAACTCCTGGTGATACCAGTAAATCTGAGATTGGAGCAAAGTCCTGTAGAACAGCAAAGTTTCCAAATGGAAGCTAAAAGCCAGTACATTAAAGTCAAGTTGTAGTGCTTCTGAGTAAAGTTTGATATTTTTTATGAATTAGTCTCACTAAGCATAAGAATGAACAGGTTTGAAAAATACATGATTTTTTCATTTTTTTACTCCATTTAGTCCATATTTAAAATTTCAGTCACGGCACCATGCTGATTTTAAGAAAGGAAGGAAAGTGATCAGTTCTTAGGAACTGTAGATATTGCCTCCATGGACTAACCGTAGCTGTAATCCAAACCTGTGCCACTAACCTGCCTCACCTGACAGCTACACCAGGAATGTGAAAGGACACACACAGGACTATTGAAACCTTCTGGTACCATTAAATTCTGGCAGAAACAATTGCAATAAAAGGATGCACTACAAGAATAGGGCATTTATTGCATTTAGCTTACAACGTCATTTGCACCAGGAGTAGACTCAATAGTGAGAATGAAATTGGAAATGGATCACCGTGTGTGAAGTGTGGAGGGAATGTTCAACTAGTTGAGGATAAGTTTTGCTGTTGTTTTCTTGTGGGTTTATTCTTTTTCATTTCCCCTTCCTCAAAAGAGTAGAGCACAAAGATCCCATTACTTATCCTAGATCATTACACCACCACCTTGGTGCCAGGATCAACAGAGAAATTTGTTTCTGCCCAAATTTCTGATTACAGTGTTGTCCAGTGCCACCATTAGAAGAGGGAGGCTGGGCAATAACAAGAGGCAGAAAATGCACAGCAACAGAATTAATTCCCGGAAGAATCAGATAAGAAACTCCAAAACAAATCTCCTGATTTTTCACAGGAATTCAACCACTATAACTATCAACTTCACCATCACTTAGTACTCACCACTAGTTCTGAACTTGTCTGGAAAGTTTCAATGTACACTGAGTAATGCTGGTCGTTCATCTGGTTTAGGATCGCTGTCATGCACGCCACAAAATGACTCTGAAAGCAGACCAGGCAGAATCAACACATGTGGATTACTTAAGACATAGGATTGTACTCTTCCTAAAGTTGAAGCATGTGAAATGCCTGAAAAATCCCTTTATGTATGTAAAAATAAATAATATTCAAGCTCTTGCAAGCCCAGATGAAAGAAACAAACTAAAAACTCCAAAAGGATTATTCAAAAGCTGCTTAGGCAAGGGACAGGATCTTGTGAGAAAGCTGCATCATTAACGAGGCACCACATGGAAACACACATTGGAAACATTGTGACAAGGAAACTTCTTATATAAAGTACAACTCAGTATCACCTTAAGACTTCTAAAAGGCACGTGATGTTCCCTAGGACTCTTCTACTAGGAGTTAACGGGAAGAAAATACATTAGAATCAAAAATGTCTAATAATTCTGTTATTCACAGGAAGAAAAAGTGCAAGAAATGCTATTTTTTACATTCTGCAGGTGTTAAGGCAGCTATTAGAGAACTCTCAAACTTCTATAGAACATTATGACTTTCATATATCAAAACTTCTTTCCAGCTTCCTCAAAAGTGAGTATTTAGTCTTTCTCAATTCCTAAAGTAAAAATGCTGAAAGATACAATGTGATTTCTAGCCCTGAGTTTTCACTGTAAGTTACTGAAAGCCACAAAGACCTTTCCTTCCCAAGCAATAAAAGTGAGTTTAACGATTTGCACCTTTCCTTTAAGACTGTGAAGATTCCCCCTCGTTGATTCCTTTTAATTTGCTGAAGTTTTAATTCTTGGTTTAAAAACGAGCCTGCTTCCAATGCTTTGATTTTATTTGAACGAGGAAATCGATGAGCACTCAAAATCCTTTTCTGGATTCCTTGGCTCCTTTCTGCGCGCTGCTGGGGGAGTGCCCAGCCCCGGGTGTGGGGCGCTGCTGGGGATGCTCTGTCCCGCTCTTCCATCAGGGTGCCTCCCAACCATTTTGTCCCCATTCCAGAGCAGGGAGCAGCTCTGCCTGTGGCTGTGTCCCTGCCTCGGCTGCTGCCTGTCACCACTAGAGGTCTTGTACTTCCCTGCACCAGCTGCTCTTCGCTCCGTGCTGCTGGGGCTTTATTTATTTATTCCTCCGTGAGCGGAGCCAGCACACTTCTTGCATACAAAGAGTGAAATTACAACCTAAAGGACCTATTGTACCTTCCTCTGGAGTAACCTTAGTGCCAGTGGGAGCCTTGCCTACTTTTTAAGGCTACGAAGACTCATTTTCTGCAGGTAAACCAAAAGCTTTCAGGTAAGAAATCGTGTGTTCTCGGGTGCTGATGCTCTCGGAAAAGAAATGCTGGATTTCCTGCAGTAGTACTTCACTTTTACAGTTCTGGAGCAGACAGATCTGCTATGGTGTGAAATGCATAGCTGAGAGGAGTAATGAATCGCAAAGGATTCGGTTCTGATATTGTGTGGGGGTTTTCTTCTCGTGTCTTGATTTTGAAACAAGATTACCGGCAGAAGTTAGGGAATTGACACGAGAAGCAGCTCGTATTTTTAGTAGTTAAGCATTCACCACTGAATGCCTTTCTAGACTCAAGTTAAATAATCACTGTTTGAAATAAGTAGCATTTCTTCACAAGCATTGAATAGATGTATCACGATGCTTAAGGGCATAAAGACTTTAAGAAGGTTATTTCTTTTGTTAAAACCAACTTCAAAAATGTGTCTAGCAATGTCTGTGACTGTGGTACAGCACAAATGCCTTAGTGACTGGCTATGGTGATTTTAAAACGAAGAGATGATACGCTTTGAAAAGAACCATAAGCAAAGATCACATCTTGCTGGCCAGGACCCCACATCAAACCAGTCCAATTCACATCATTTGGCCTGAATGGTAATAAAAAAGGTGTCAGTAAAGGTGATTTGCTGCAAAAACTTCCTCCATCCTTTCCATTGAACTGTAAAGAAGGGAATTACAAATACTGTCTGATCTTTAATAATTTTCTTGCCAGCAATCTCAGCTATCAGAAATCATCTGCTAGCATCTTTATAGGTTTAAAGCTTGCCCCTCCCTCCTGATCCCCAAATGGCAGCAATGAATGCTGGCTTCTCAGAGGCAGCCTCAGATCCCCAAAGTGTCCCTGCACCCCCAGCACTGCCCCTCTCACTGGCAGACCTGAAGGATAACACAGTTCCACAGCTGTGATCAAACCTGCAAATAGCTCTGCCTTCACTGAAATTCTCCTCTGGGCTTTAGGTGCCTCTTACTGGAGTGTGCAAAGAGCAGAACTGCCTGTGAATACAGTAAGTTCTGCACAAGAACCAGCTCCTGTGCCTGGACACAGCCTGTGTGTTCACAGGATGGGCAGAAGAAAATCAGAATCACACAACAGTCTCTTAAAAAACTTATTTCATTAAGTCAAATGCTCTACATAGGGATTGGATGGTATAAAAAAGGTTGTGGCAGACAGTGTGAAGTTCAGGTAGAATCCTAGCAAATCATTTTAGCTGTGCTCAAGCTTTAGGACTTAGCCTGTGAATTACAGCAGAAAACATTAATTAGAACTAGGTCAAATGCATAAAAAATGAATGTATCAAAGTAAACACTTGACTGCTGAGACAATGTGAACAGAAATAAAAAAAAAAAACAACCCAGAAACAACTCTGCATGACTGTAAGGAGATCTAATAAAATATTTCCCAATTTCAATACATGAATTTCCTTATGAACACAAAAAGAACCAAAAGAGAAATAGCACTGAATTCTATTTTTAAAATAAATTAATTTTTCCAATTTTCTGTCAGACTTTAAAAAAAAGTGTAAAGAAATAGGAAAATTTGTAGTATGCTCTGCGCTGCTCTCAGGAGCAGGAACACAAGTAAATAGGCGGTCAAATGAAAATAAAACAGAGGAGAAAATATCCAGGAAACGCTTAAATTCTCTGTCCATTTAAACACCCCCTAATTAATACCACATATATATGAAATAAAGTGCTGGCTTTAGTATAAATACTGCAAAGCAGTGGGTGAGGTGAAAGAGATGCTGTTTTGGTTGAATATATACAAAGTACATCAAAAGGATTTGCAGACTTATTCTGTAGAACAAACAGGGCGTCCTGAGGTCAAGCAGGAAGGGGTGGAATCTCTGGCACTGCTGAACAAAGTGCAGCCGAGCTGTGGGTGCAGCATGTGCAGGAGCAGGGACAGCTGAGGAACATCAGGATCATATGAGTGAGATGAGAAACTTCACCACCTAGCAACGGGAGCCAGCACACTTTCCCACAGCAGATGGTGACAGGTTGCCGTAGTAACTTCAGACACAGCAGCAGCCAAGGATGAGGCAAATGCACGGGGAAAACAGCAAAAACAACACGGAATGAAGCTACATCTTGATCTCATCTAGTAGAAGGCTTTCAGTGCTTGCAGGGTAGGCAATCCCCATGCAGATGCACTTCTGGAAGGACTCAGGGGGATATTTATTCAATGTAGGCACTTAAGTAGCATTTACCCTCATTAACAGAGCACTGTCCCAACGAAGAGCCTGAGTGTAAACACAAAACCACATGGACATGCTCATTTTGCTCAGCCTCCCAAGCAAGGTCAGGTAATGGGCTCTGCACCATCCTCACAGCCTGTAACGCCACACCAGTGATGGTTCACGTTGATTAACACACAGCTTTCCCTCTGGCACAAAGAAACTTATTCAAACAATCCAGCATTTTGTGGTGTTTGCAGCAATCATAGATTAGATTTAATTCTGAACTCCCTTTTAGGATAAGCCAGAAGTTTCAAAATTCGTTGCACGTTAGAAACAGTAATTGTAAAAATAACGCACATAAAGAGAGTGACCAAGAATTTCATTGGGCCCAAAAGTTCTGTTTTGGTTGGGGTTTCTTTCGTTCAGAAATAAGTACAAACATCCTTCTGGAGGAAAAGGGATAAATATATCATCTTGAGTGTAATTAAAGAAAAACTAACCAAGCAACTATTTTAATCAAGTGTTAAAAATCATCAATATTTATGTTGTACCACAAGTCTGTTATTGAGAATGTCTGCAAAAATACTGTCTTCACAGAACGATTGAGTCATCACAGCTGCTCCTTGTCATGAGCTAAAGAGCAACACGAGAACAAGTATGGAAGGTGCTCAGTGATGCCACAAAGAACCAGAGTAGCTTGAAGCCACAGCTCCTCAGAAAACCCCATTAAACTTTGAGAACTGTGGCATATGTAGAGGTCGAGACAAACGTTTTGATCATATTATGCAAATGCTAAACAATACCGATCTGAAAGGAAGAATAAGCAGAATTTCCCGTGAATTGTTACTGCAGTAGTTCTGTTTCTCTCCAGAAATAGATGTCCCTGCCAATGCATGTGCAGCCCTAAAATGTACTGTTTTGAGCTGGAAAGGCACAAATACATAAACATTAGGACAGGCTGCTATGCAACAACCTCCAGTATCCATCACATGTGAAATGGGGAATAGCTCCCAACCCATACAGACTTGGAGCTTGCCAATGAGCACATGGTACAAATAATTCATTTCCAGTAACATTCATCTACTCTTAGTGGGTGTGAGTTTTTAATTTTCCATTTATACATTCATACAGTTCATTGGTTCTGTCTCCTTGTGTTTTATAGCTGACTGAACAGCACCCTGCTTCTGCATCTCACTGACAGCCTTGGATTTCTGACTGAAAACATGCTGGGCTGTTTTAGCTTGTTCTACCATTTTCTTTCCATTCACAAGATTTAGCTAAAAGGATGTACAACTGTAAAAGCAGCAGAGTACCAGGTAGAATAATACACAACAATTTTGTACCACAATGAGAGAGTGACAGCAGCTGCTCTGTGCAATTTTAAGACATGTTACAGATTAGACAAACACAACAATTTCGGTATTATTTCATTCACGACTTTTCCATGCATAGATAAAAGCAATAAAATAATGGTTCATGGTAGGACATAAAAGTAGCTTGATTTTCATGGAGTATATCCTTTGCCACCTCTGTTATTTTTTGCAGGGGTGTAACTTTTTACAGATTTAACTTTGTACAGATTTTCCAGAAATATCCCAAAAAGGAAGATTTGTCATTTTCTGCAATGTTTTTTTCTGCTGCTGGGCTTTGTTGTTTGGCTGATTTTGTGCCATAAATCCCTTCCAGAATTTCTGCTGCTGTCTCTGGTTGATGTGAACACTCCACCGTAATTGATTTAACTTCTGCTTAGGTCTGTGTTCAAACACAGTTGTGGAATTTACTACTTTTCCTGTAATATTAACTTTGTGTTCATCTTCAAGGCATATTTACAAATAAATTATGAATAACATTAATCATTGAGGGCTGAAGGCACTGAGTTGAGCTCAGCTGGTCAGAGCATGGTGCTAATAATGCACCCAGGTTGTGGGTTTAATACCTGTAGGGGCCATTACCTAAAGAGGTGAACTCAATGATCCCTGAGAGTCCCTTCCAATCCAGAATACTCTGTGATTCTTCTGTGGTGCTGTGATTTGGAATGAGCAATCATTGCTTGGAAACTGAACTAGTCCAGAGCACCGTTATCAAAGGGGAAAAAAAAAAAAAAAAAAAAAAAAGCAGAGCTGCTTCACCTCCTCACTTAAGCACTGCTGCCACACTCCTGATCTGCACTCTGCTCTGTCAGATGAAATCTGCCATCCTTTGCCTGCAGGGATCTCTGCAGCTTTCCCCTCCTCCTCTGCATCCCACTGATTGCCCCCCCACAGTCACTTGAGGCACTTCCCAGCCCGCCTGCATCTTCCTGCCCCGGTACATGAGATGTCCCCTGAGACACCCCAGTGTCCCAGGGCTGTCAGGCTGCTCATTGCCCTAATTTCTTACCCCAAAGCTGCTGCATTGCCCCGCTGCCACTCAAGCAGCTGGGCAGGCAAGCAGGCAGAGCGTGGCTGGTCCTGCCCAGTGTCCCAGTGCACTCATTCCCGTGTCAGAGATGATGCACTCAGCATTCCAGAGAAACAGTGCAAGTGCACACCAAGTACAGGCAAGGAAGATTAAAAATACCCCCCGTGGTTTCTTGCCTGTAATGAAGATTGGCCAATCTCTCCCATTTGAAAGGACTGGAAACCAAGTTGGGAGCTTGCAGGAAGTGAGACAGGGGCTGGGGGAAGAGTTCCCTGCCCTGAGGTGCAGCACTTAACAGCAGGAACCAACCCAGCCAGGGCTGCAACAGGAGGCTGCAGAGAACAGAGCAGCTGTGAGGGAGAGCAACCCTGGGGTCAAAAAGAGCAGATCTGAGCAAGCCAAGCTCTTCAAAGCACAGTAACATCTTTTGTTGCTATGCCATGTACTTTAAATTTACACAATGTGAAGACGAATGTCTTGGATGATGATTCACCTCCTTAAAACGAAACAGAGCCATCTCCTGTATTCCCAGAACTGTATCACTCTATTTGATTTTGTTCTTTTTCAGCTGCACTTACTGAAGACAGAAAAATTAAATTAAATTTCAACTACTTGATCAGAGATGAGACTAATAAAATATATTTGCGAATGCCTAGAACGAAGTTTTATCACAATAGTTCTGCTTAAAACTGTTGAAAATCATTTCACTCCAGAAACTTCCTTCTTACTTTTAAATTGATCTTGTGGAGAAAATAGGGCCCAATAAAAATAACTTTCCTACAAATTACATCCATTGCACTAACCAATCTACCCACAGTGTTTCTTTAGGATTGATTAATAGCAACTAACAACCTTTAGAACAGATTTAATTTGCATCTGAAATATTTTTCGTATTTAAATGATATCCAGTAGGGCTTTTATTAAGTTTTTAACTGTGGGCTCCACTTTTAAGCTTGAAAAAAAAAAATCTTGGAGTCTGGTTAGCAGAGTAACGGGCTAAAACAAAAAATTCATAGCAAAACCCACCATCTTTCTAAAGAGAGCTTTTTCAGACTGAATCTTGGATAGGTTGCTTAATGGAAAGCATAGGGAATTCTCCATGAAAGAAAACCCTTTGGAAACACATGTATAAAGATGAAAGGATAAAACTCCAAAAATTACAGACTGTCCTGCCAATAGACACAATTTACAATCCACAACCTACAGCAAATTATGCATCCTCCTCAGGTTGTGGGTCTCTTCAAGGGATGTCATATATGCCCCAGCTGATTGAATTTCAATTATAATGTAAAATAAACAGAGAATTTTGATACTCTAATAATATACAGATGGAAATTTCCCAAATAGCATTGTCTGCATCAATTATTTGTGCATATGCTAATCTGTATTTTTAGGGAGATTCTAACATATTATCCCTGGGCTCTGACAGAATAAGGAGCACTCCTTTAATAACAGCACCAGCCCAAGAGCTGGATTCATTATGTACTCACAATAAAAGTAAAGTGAAGATGAGAGTTGAAATTTCTTTGATAACTAAATCAGGGATTATTTTAGCTCTTGGTTTTTCTTCCATTTTTTTAAATGAGAGGAAAAAAAACCACAAACAAACAAACAAACAAACAAAACCAGTCAAAAGCCTGTAAAAGGGAAAGAATTCCAGAGTGCCCTGGCTCAGGCTCCATCAGAGGTGTGACTGTCCCTTGGTTGCTCCAGGAGCTTCTGAATCCTAAAATCACAATGGGACAAGACTGAATTCTTGTTCCTGGCTGTTTGGAAAATGCACCAGGATGGTAAAAGTTGGCACTTCTGCTCCCATGGCATTAAATCCCTCTGACAAAAAATTGATATCCTTATTCTGAAATTAAAACTTGCTCCCCCAAAAAACCTCGAACATAAACTACTCTCAGAAAAATGGGTGAGTAATTGATGTAACAGCACTGTGTTACAACAGGTCTTCCCAAACACAAACTGGGCTTCAAACAGTTTTCAGCAATTTCCCAAACATGATTATCAAAATATTTTGTGGTGCCACGCCATCTGACTGTCTGAACTCCTTCTGAGGATGACGACTGCGTGTCAAAAGGACACTTCTTTGTGTTGCTTTACTGCCAAAATGTTCCAGGCTATTTGCAGAGATTTCTTTTTCCTCATCTCTAAGCTAGGATTTCATTCAAATAGATGGTCTTGCGAAGAAGCCAGGATGCCAACACCTTCTCTTGGGCAGAACAAACAGAAATGATGAATGTAGATACATGTTAGGGAATTGCAATCCTAGCAGGAAACAAACAAAAGCAGAACCACACACAGAAAAAAGCAAACTGGATCAATGAGAGTGCCAGAGGAATATAATTTGTTATACCTCTGATATTTAGAGTTTGCTTCACCTGAGCAGTCTTATAGTCTCTTATTTTTATGATTAGTCACTGCAATACAGAATGTGTGGGAGCATCAGAACATATCTAACAACACACACAGAGAAAAGGTGATGATTAGAACCATTACAACCTACACCTCCACTATATTTTCTGTATTAGTGCTTTTGGGTTTAATAGCAGCTTCAGGACTATGCTGCTGAAGCTGTTCATAAAAGCTTCTTAGATCATGGTCAGCAGTGTCATCTTTGTTCTAGTCCTCCCCCGAAATGCCACCAAAGGACCTTTGTCCTGTGGTGAAGCAGGTAATTTTCTGTCTTTTTAGTTCTATAGAGCTGAGGGACAGACCTAGCATCTGGTAGATGCTGTACCGTCACTCAGTCAAAAGAACTTCCAAGATATCTGAAGAGATATCTCTTGACAACATAATCCTTCACTAATTCCATATTAGTTAACATAAAGCCCTTGACCTGAACATGCCATTGCAGCTCCCCACATCTGGATCTGGTGATCTGCTGTGTGGTTCCTGGTCAAAGACTCTCCAAACTATGGCTACAACATTATAATATTAAGGCAAGAGTTTGGGAAGCTGGAGGGACTGAAATTTTCCATGTAGATTATTATCAGTTTTCAAGGCATGTTCATTAAGAAGAAAAAAAAAAAAAAAAGGTAACTTGTTCTGTGCAGTTTTTGTTTTAAAGGAAGCTGCTAATATTTTATAGCTTAAAACAAGATTTCCTAATCTGCAGAGCTCAGTGTCAGGAATTCAGTAATGGAGAGTATTTTTTTCTTAAGTATTTCCCTTAAAAGAAAAATATTTTTCTTATATTTAGAAAATAAGAAAATAAAGCATTCAGTACTAGATCAAGGCCATTTGTCTTTTTTCAAATGGCACTGTAGTCACATAAGGTAAAAGTATCCTTTATTTGATCTCCTCTTGGTACAAGGTCTTTCTCTCCAAGACTGTTAAATACAACAAACATTAAAATATTTTAGGAATATTTAGCAATTTATTACAAATCATTGATATATATTAAAAAAAAGAGAAAGGTTACAACCAAACAAAGAGGAGAACAAATATCATTCATATGTTGATTCTGAATGAATAAGGCAGTAGACAAGGAGGAAATTTGAAATACAGGGGCAGTGGTGGAGCTCCCTTACCCCTTCCAGATCATCACAGAAGTCTGCCTGCCTGTGCTGCAATTAGAGAGTTCCAGGACATTAGGTCAGCCCTAGCAGGTTGTGCAGCTCAAGGCACAGATGCTCTGGAGGAACAGAGCATCCAAGCATGAAAACAGGAAGCCAGTAATGTGGTCCCAGGGATTTGGGAGAAGACCGAAAAAGGAACTTGCACTCTGCTGAGTTGAAAATCATTAACCAGGATTTCACAGCAGTGTGTGGGGAGCAGGTTCTGTGGTGGCAAGAAAGTGGGGAATATCAGTGTGCAGGATGTGGGCATGGGCTAGCAGAGGGTTTGGGCTGGCCAACCACTGTCAGCAGCTGGAAAAACCAAATGTGGCCCTTGCTTGGATTTCCCTGCTGCTGGCTCCAAGTCCTGCATCAGCAGAGTCCCCACAGGTCTGGGCACAGCAGTGTTCCCAGAGAAGCTAACGGGGGAGACAGTCTGATGTGCACACCTGTGGGACATCCTGGGGATGTGCAAAGGGCATGAAAAAAGCCTTGTTAGTTTGCTAACAGACATCTTAATTATTGCAATAGAAATAGCTCAGAGAATGCTGGGATTTTCTGGAAGCTCCTCACAAAACAAGTGACACCAGGATTACAAACATCTCTACCAAGATATGAAACTTATTTTTTTTGGAAAAGGAAAGTATGTTCCTCTGAACTAGGTCGATTCCTGTTATACAAGGATACACATGCCCTCAGGCTGCCAGTTAGACATTCCTGCTTCATAACTCTTTCTCTGGGCTTAGGGGAATAACGAAGCAATCTTGATAGATTACACATGGCAACATTTCTGCTCTATCAATTCTATCAATTTTTTTAAGGCATTTAGTTGTTGTGGTGTGGTGGGTTGCGTTTTTGGTTTTGGTTTTGGTTTTAATTTTACAAGACAAACAAACCAACCACCCAATAAAGACCTGAAACACACAATTTTATGCAGCTAACACATTATAGGATAACCCTAACCCAAGCCTCTCTAACAGCTCCTGCAGCTTCTGGGTTGCCTGCCCAGCTCAGCTTTGCAGCAAGGTACTCATCTGGTTTCTTGTTTAACTTTTTCTGGAAAACATTGGAAAAACTGCATGTCCATTCATGTCTGAAGTGAGACACAACCACATCTATGTGCTTCATGTTTTACTTGCCGCCTTAATAACACAGGTTTACATTTCAGTATTTTGCACGAATCACACTGCTACCTATCCAAATCAAACCTGAAGCTATTCCCATGGACACCTTTTACATTGAAATTATTCTTTAAAATAAAAGAAAAACACTACAGTTTTCTGAAAATAAACTCATTGCAGGGCCATTAAGGCAACACAGTGTTCATATGGAGTAATGAAGGAAGGAAGGAACTTCTGTAAAATTGCTGATATTTTACTAACAGGCCCTGTAAGATCATCCCAGGGGTACAAAAATGAAGAAAGGTCATCTTTGTTCCTGAGACTGGGCAGGCCATATTCCATATTATGTAACTACTCCAGAGATTGCTCTTTTCTTCTCCATCTAGAGATGATACAATCTTGTAAAATACTTAATTACTTGGGCCATTCTGCATTCTCATGCTTAGAAGAGGATCAGAAAGTACAGAGAAAGTGAGTTTAAGCCAATATTCATCTGCTTATGCAATTAACTTACATATTACTTTCAAAGGACTTCACTTATCTCAAAACATGAGGAACTGAAGTTTCTATTAATTTGTACAGAATGCTGCATGTCTTCTATCTCCTGTCTTCTTTGGAATCAATTGCTCTGACTTGGAGAAAAAATAATTTGAGCATACAGAAATTTCTTGAAGATGTTTATTTCCATGCAGCCTTTTAGTTAGTCTGATTGCAGTTCCCAAATAGAACTTCTGGGCTTCTTCAAACTGCCAGCCTCAGTAAAGACAGAATAACAAAAACCCCAACCCTGGGGGACAAGCAGGTGCCACACAGCTCAGGACACTGCAGATTTATTAGATGTATCATCAATTATTAACTTCTCTGTCCATCTACATATAACTTTGTAAGCTAAAAATAAAATCTGACTTTATACAAGGTATAAAATCAGTTTCAAGGTACCAATATTGAGAAATGCCTGAAATGGGAAAGGCAAGGAAACAAACAGGCTTTTGTTTTGCCCTTGACATCACTGGGACATGAGCTTGTGTTGTCCAGAGAAGGTGTTCATTTCTCCAGCAAGGTTCAGAGCCCTTGGAGTGTCCAGAGATGTTCATCTTCCCCTTAGTGACCATCAGTAGGTCATCAAAGGGTCACCCCCCTCCCTCTGTGGTGCCATCTTAGAAACTCAACAAGGTGAAGAAGAGTGAAATGTTTATCTACACTTCATGATTTATTTTTGTAAACCATGATTGCACCTTTGCTCTTTGGACATGTTCCAGGACAGCCCAGACACAAGATCCATGATTCTAAATGTGCCCAGCAGGACATAAATATATCTATGTGATACTTTAGCGTGTTACCAGATCACTCTCTCTCCCCATTTCAACACAAAATAAATTGTCATTATCTCACTTTTCTGCCATGGGATTGAATTCCTTTCAAACATCATCATTATTATCTCACCACATGCACTATTTCCTCCACCTAAGACCCCACAGTTTCCCAGACTTTCCTTCATCCCCTGTTTCTGCAGGAGTTATGCTCTGTGCCAAAGACCCCTAGCTACTGAATCTCAGCCCTTTAACTTGGGGGCATTGTGGCTTCTCCAACAATAACCTCAGACTGCAGAGTCTCAATTTCTCCACGTGGAGAATTTATAGATTTAAGAAATTATTCACATCAATATTTCTTGAATATTAAGAAATAACAAATACTATCAAGATTAAGAGCTGAATTTAGAGAAACAGTGAGTTACAAGGTTGATAGAAAAACTGTAAATTCATTTTTTTAGTTTCAAGGTGTTTTTAGCATGTCACCTAAGCCCTTCAGTTATCAGGGGCATTTGAGTTCCAACCAAGTGTCCAGTCCCTTTGTAACTCAGACTGTTCCCAACTTCATGAGAAACGAAACAAGCTTTGCATAAAGAAGGAACACACATTTTCTTTTAAATACCAGGAGAAAAAGTTGCTTGGCATTTTTTAAATGTTCCATATTCCAGCATTCCTCAGTACCTGTTAGTACTGAGACAATTTTAGCTTTCATAATCTGCCCCAAGCCAGCAGTAACCACAAAAAAAAAAAAAAAAAAAAAAAAAAAAAAAAAAAAAAAGTAAAAATAAAAGAATATTATTTGAATAAAATGTGAAGAACAAATTAGCCAGTTGTTTATCCTACCCCAGTGGGACAAGTTTTGACTGAACTTTTATTCTATTGCTTTGAAAAAAAACCAGTATCTAGCCATAAATATTTTAATAATATAAAATAATGCTCCACATGGTAATAATGCTGCAACTTAGAATGGGTGTGTCTGTCAAAGCATGAGCTGCAGAGAAACTTTCATTTTCCCCGTGCTCCTTACGTGGAGAGTGGTGCAAAGCTTGGAGAGCAATTGTAAGGCCAGGTTATTTTTCAGGCTATAAATAATTAACTGAAGTGGATTCTTTCAAATCCTCTCCTCACAAAAAGCAAGGCTTTTCAAAAGCAAGTTCTCTCTACCTTTAGAAAAGGTAGTCAGGCAATAATGATGCTACAATTCTAATTTAAAGGCACCTGTCCTGCATAACAATAATAATGTGTGCACCTCACAAACAGCATTAAGCTGCAGATTGTTTAAATATACAGGGCAGAAGTGGTATATAACTGACAGAATAAAGTCACAGAGAATTATGGATAAGTTGGTGAAGCAGAATTAAAACACAACTCTAAAAACTACCTTTGTAATGCTCATAAAAGAGAAGAAACCTGCTGCCTTTCTCCTGGATTTAAAGAGAAGTATTACACAACAGATCAGACACAAGTAAATCATACCTGTTGTCCCCTCCCATTATTCTACTGCAACATGAAGCTACGGAGTTGTTAAATAGACAGTCATGATACCAAGAGTTGTGTTCTTATAAAATGCTTGCAAATCTTATAAATCTGAACTCTGAATTTCCTTAATGCCTTCACTATTGATTATATGAAACATATATTTTGCAACTGTAAAGTCAGAAGAAGAGAAAAAACATGCAAAGACTTATGATGAAATTCTCCTCTATTTAATTGTAACCCCTCAAAATACCTGTGACTCTCCAACATCAGCAGGCTGGTGTATTTTGATATGAAATGACTTATAGCAGAGTCTCAAACAGAGCTTTCTCTCTTGCTCTACTCCAGTTCACTAATCCCCCTCCAGAATGGATAATTCTGGCTCCTGACAGGTTGAGGATAGGATGCAACAGAACTTACACAAGAACCTGAACTACCAACCTTATTGGCAATCATATCACAGCTCCATCCTGCAAACATTCAAAGGGGAGAGATGTGCCAAGGCATCAGACTGACTGAGCAGACTGCCCTGCAGAGTGATAAAGCCTGAGAAAAGCTTCCTCTGACGCTGAAAAGAGCTGTGGCCGTAACTGCTCAGAGATTTTCTCAGAGGAGTCCCCAGCTCGTTGGATCCCAACCTCCATTTCTCCTCCACCTGTAGCTTTTTGTGCCAGAATTTGGGAGCCTGTGGGAAGTGTCAGTCTCTGCAGACACCCTGCCAAAGGCAATAAGCACAATTCCAGTCTCTCCTGCACTTACTGTCAGCCAGTTGCTGCTAACCCAGTCTGAGCTGTTGTAATTCAATCCCCTCACACCAAAAATGTTTTTCAAAACTGGCATCTGGGCAGAGGCACAGCCAGGTGTGTTCAGCTGAGTACACAAAATACATCTCTGGAGGGAGAAATATCCAGCTGCTCACGTTCCTGATGTCATTCACTGGTCAGGAGGAACACAGGTAAAAAAGCCTCAGAATGCAATTTTAAATTCCAGCCCTGTTACCATGCTGAGAGCTGGCCCAACATTCCCACCCAGGTTCCAGTACTTCCACAGGGAACAGAAGCCATGGGATAATGTCTTTCAGAGAGCTTGGCTCTCACTGCTTCCCCAAATACCCAGGTTTGTGACAGAAGTGAGAGTAACAGGTGTCTCCTTACACTTACTGAAACTCCCACATTCTGAAGTGGCAAAAGAAGTTCTGGAGATCCTAAAGAATCACAAGTGAACACACAGTGCTTACAAGGCATTCCACTCAGCTGCAGCACAGCAGGCTGCTAAACACTTCTGCATGCAGCTTTGCCTTGTCATTCTTGATCTGAGGTGATAAATTTATTGGGAAAAAAACCCCCAGAAACCAACTGAAAGCTAAGGGGCTGCAGCAAGTACACTCAGAACTTGTTTTTTAGAATTAAATAAATAGTCTAATGATGAAAACAACTCCAGTGTTGAAGTGTCCACTGTCTTTAGCAAGCACTTTATACTGGTTTTAAATGGTGCTCGTTGCAGCAGTGTCTGAACAGGAGAAATATGCTGGGCAGTGGCAACCTGTCACACAGGAACCATGAAAATACAGCTTTTAAGTTTGCTACTCGGGAAAAAATAGTAAGTTTTGCTGTTTTAACAGGCATAATCAATATGACTGATTACCAAAGAGAAAGTTCAAAAGGTCATTTTTATGGACTAATCTGTCTCTAACCAAGTGCTGAGGCCTGCAAAGCAGCCCAAGGTGCAAAGCTGCCTATGCACAGGTTACTTACAGACCCACATGTAGCTCTGTAACATTTTATTAAGCCTGAATACAAAACTACAATAATCTGAAGTGTAAAATGCGTGCACGCTTTGGTACAAACATCAAGTACTTAGCAATATTTTTTCAACTGCTAAGATTTATCCAAGGAAGAGCACTGAAATTTTGTGCTGTGAAGCAGCTCTTTGGACACTTTCCAGCTCACCAGCCTGTCACATTGGATAACTTCCCTCTCCCTGTAGGCATTCATGCAGTTCTTCAAGAGAAATTTCTCAGTTTTAAGTACACTCATCTTTGCAAACTAACACTGAAAAAAAATCCAGCTTGTGTCTGTATATAAATATGTGACTGAAATGCTTCCCTCTAAAGTCAGTAAGCAGTTGTATCTTACCTCCTAACACTAAACCTTGCACAATTTCCAGCATATGCTCCAGAAGAAGCAGCACTGAAATAAAAATGTTTTCTAATCCATGAAGACTTTTTTCTGACAGAACAAATGGAATCTATCATCTTTTCAAAGGACAAGAACATTTATTTTTATTAAAGTAGAATAAAGGAATTTCAAGTACCACCGTTCTGAAAGTTATTTCAGAAATAAGATCATCATGGTTTTATCTCTTAGTGCATCTTCAGCACTTCATGTGGAATGGCATTGCATCATCTCAATCAAATTATAGGCAAACCACACTCAAGTTTCATCCCTAAAACTTGCTTAGCTAGGCCCATTTTCTGCTGCAGTAAATATAACATCATCTTCTCTACCCAGTCTCACCAACCTGAAGTAATTTTCAGCTCTTGCTGTAAAACTAATCAGAGACAACATCCTATAATTTCTTCCATCAATGAAATGTTCTCTTTCTGAGGACAGAAGACTCCATCCTACCCTGTATTCCTCAGTTCTGTTAGATCCTCTTCTCCAGTCACCTTGATCCCACCTGGAGGTGCCTCACAAAACCCACCAGCAGGATTTGTAAAAAAGTTCTTGCCTTTTTCAGTCCTTTTTGCTCAAGCAAAGTTCCTTCAGCATTTACCAAACCACTGCTGTAGGGGAAAACGGAGCACATCCAGGAACATCCATAGAACTCCTCTGTGGCTGTGCACACAACAGAGACAGATATCCTGAGCACTGCCCAATTAGAGCAAGAAATAGAAGAATATTACACTAGACAAGCTTTGCACTGGAGAAAACTCCAGGTACAAAACTATATTCCACAAATTACTCCATCTATTATAATAAACACATTTACTTTCATAAATAGCTTTGTACTTTATTCTGTGGGACCCAAAGCAATAAGACTCCTTGTTGTGATCAACAACAGGCCCCTGTACACAGAAGCCATTTAAAAGTCTCTCTCAGCAGTTTCATCTTTCCTGTTCCCTGCCAGCTTTTCCTGTGTATCACAACAAGCTGCAAATTTGCACTTCTGGGGGACTGTTTCTACTTTATAGGCTCTGCATCTGTCACCCATTTTCATCTGAAAATATTCCCTTCAGAGGCCTGCTTGCACGCAGTTCCTCTGGAACTCTGAGCACATTCCCATCCATTCCCCTCTCCAAGAAAGGAGGACAGGAAAAAGAGGCAATTTTCAGCATCATCCAATTCCAATGGCTGCAGACCCATCTCTAGCTCTTCATGCTAGCTGATGATGTATGTTTCACTGCAGTCCCCAGGGATTTCAGAATCATATCTAAACTTATCCTCAACATCTCTCATTATTTTGAGGGAAAAAACCCAACATGACTTTCATGCAAAGAAGAGCTAGGACTAAATTAGGCAGCTTGGCCAACAGCTATTGCTGAAGGTTCTGATGGAGACAGAAAATGAAGGGGAAGAAAAGCACCAATCAAATCAACTCACTTAATGCCTTAATTTGGGCTTGTTAACTGAAATAGGTGCATTTCAGATATTCTTTTTTTGTTTTGAAAAATGAACCTGCAGAGAAGAAGAGCTCTGCTGTGGCCAGGCTGTTTGCAGCCACTGACAGGCATACAGTTCACAACAGCCCCCACATGCAGCCTCTGATCCCAGCAATAGTTTAGGAACCCTGGAAAGATTTCCAACATGAAGGGAAAGTTTCTTAGAAATTTCTTAGAACCTGAGAATCTCCCACCAAGAAAACAGCTTCTTATAAAACACAAACCATAACTAAATACAGCAAGCTGCCTCTCTAAACTGAAAATGTCCATCAAGTGTGCACCATGAAAACCTGTATTCTACAGGACAAACCACAAATCAGACATGACAGAAAACTCCAGAGTTTGAGTACATTAGCTTGCAGTTATTACAGCTGTCACCTACCACAGAATCAGAGCAGTTTATGTTGGACAGCACCTTAAAGATCATCTTGTTCCAATCCTCTCCCATAGAATGAATGGGGAAATTTAAAGTGTGGATGCTCAAAAGTGGAAGAAAAATACATTAATCATCTAGCTGTTGAAAGTCCCCACAAAATTTTACCTAGTTCCTTTATTTATTGAAAAGGTTCTGTCCAAACATTTAGTTTCAAGAAGTATTGTTTTTAAAACATGCATAAGGGAAAAACAAAATTCTAAAATACATGTCACACTGTTACTGTAAGAAAAACATTTATTTTTTGAACAAACTTGTCAAATGAAAAGTTAAGGTGTCCAACTGCAGCTGAAACAGTCTGTAAACCATATGAAATAAGTAACTGTTGCCACAAACTGCAGAAAACCCCCAGAACCACCACTCTCACACATCTGCACTCGTCCAAAATCCCCACTGTCTGTTGCTGCATGGTTTTTCACTCCATGGATTTCCCTGTAATCTCCATTTATCCTTACCATCTGCACTTCTCTACCCACAGCTTCAGCCATTAAACCAAAATATGAGCCAAAAATAAACCGTTTGACTCTCTTGAAGAAATTGGGAAGGCAGAGGCAGGAAAGATGGAAGAAAAATTGTATTAAAAAATACCTTTGTCTTCTTGTTAAACTTCCTCTGCCTGGCAGTCTGACTGAGCTGTGTGTGCATTTCTAAGAGCTCAAACTCACAATCCCCAGATTGGAAAAGCAGTTGGAGAGGGTAGGCTTTGCACCTGAGTGTTTTCTAGGGGGTTCACTTGTTCTGCCCTGGGATACAATTGCAGTGGAGTGAGGATAAGTTTACACTGAAGAGTAACTACCAGCACTAGGAGCTGTGTGTGCAAAGCACGTAGAGACCTTAAAAGTCAAGATTTTCTTTAACAGTATCAGCCAAGCCAAAGAGAAAAAAAAAAAATGCAACAACATCAGTGAGATTCACAGACTCCAAACATTGGAAAGAGGAGCATGGAATGTGCACCATTTAAAAATCACAAGAACCATCCAGCACCTCATGGGGCACTTACCAACAGGGGCTGGGGAGATGGAACAAACCCCCGGAGCTCAGGGAGCAGAGCAGCCAAGGCACAAGGCAGTGCCCAGGGGAGGGATGGGCAGGAAGAGGCTGCAGAGCTGGATGCCAGCTCATGGAACATTAAACCCCAGTAAGTTTCTTCTACTAACACTGTTACTATTACTACAAGACATTAATTTAAAACTGACTTAATCTTTTCTTCATGAGTGAAGTAAGTTAAATTAATGAACTCAGAGCATTTCTATGAAATGGATCCTTAGGATTTTTCCTACTTCAGTCAATGTCAAATCATGAGTAAAACAAGAACTTTAAATTGCTGTGTCAGGAAAGAATGAAGAATTAGGTGCTGGGCAAGGGAAAATGTTATTTAAACTTAGTAATTGCCAATGTTGCACTTGATTTGTTAACTCAAGCACAGACACCTATAACTCATTGAAATTCACCAGTCTGGGTTTTCAATCCAAATACTTGAACATTCTTAGCTATATATTATTTTTCTTTCAGCCTGATATAATATAAACAGCAGCACCAAAATGCTTATTACACTTCATAGTAAACCCAGAGTATTGGATGACAAGGTAGCTAAAAATCAACATAGTTAAAATAGCAATTTTCAAATTAAGAATGCAGGAATGTAGCTCAAATGCCTCTACAGCCAAAGCAGAGAGCTCTCATAAAACCCTTAAGGGCTTTTTACTTTTATTTAAAACACAAAGGATTAGCTTTCTAAAGCTTCTTTAGGAATTTAATTGGGCAAGTAAGTATAACTTTTAAAGTAGTCCATCTGCCTGGAGCACAGCAGCTGTGATGGGGAGAATGCTACTGCAATATTTGGATAAATTCTCCAACAAAACCATAAAAAGTCTCTGGTAATTAGTGGATGAAATGAGGACTCAGAACTTGGCACTGGAATGGTGTTTGCAGAAACTGTTGGACTTGTTTACTGTGATTCTTGTTTCAGTGCACAATCAGCATAGACATTTCCATGACTTCATGCATATCACAAAAGTAAAATTTCGTATTAATGCACAAATCTATTTCCTCAGTATCTTATGTGACATTTCTCTCTGCAGTGAAAGAACCCAACACTCATTTTCTTCTAAAGCTTCATAATAGAGTAATATCCCATTATTACTTTGTTTAAATTATATTACAGTGCCTAAAGGTTACATGATGCTACATGACACTTTGCTCTATTCTGTAAAAAGATCTTTCCCACTGCACCCATCTCCTCAATTCTTGTAAATTAAATATGGTAAAATCTGTGCAATGCTTAAGTAAAAGGTTCTGAGCTAATGGAAGTACTAAGGCTAATGAAATGACCAGTGAATTAAAAGGGAATAGGATTAACAGTAAATTAGCACTGTGTTGGGAATTTAGCTGCAATTTTCTACTCAAATCTGAACACTCGAAAATTATCAACTTTAAAAAGAAAAAAAAAAAATCCGAGTTCTGTTCAAACCTCAACTTGCCTCCAGATTGAGAAGTCACATTTGTATTGTTCAGTTTTGGATATTTCATCCATAACAGGATTTAATGGCCATTAAATGGCATTTGGGACGAGATCCAGGTTTATGATATTTTGTATCTGTTGTATATAAATATATATATCCATTTTTGAGCATTGTATTTCATATGAAAAAAAACAACTTAAGTCACTTCAAAATTCTAAAACATTTTTCAGTTTCTGTACAAGTATCTCGTTGCCAAAGTTACAGAAGCAGGGACGATGGGAAGTCCCAGGAGACAGCAGAAGAGAATCACACCGTTTGCCAGTTTGCTCAGCTACAACTGTTGTCTTTTTATTTTCAGGAAACACTTCCCACTATTCTGCTTCTTCTGGTTATTCAGCCTGGACCTCTGTCCTGTTTACAGAACTGAGGGAAGCCCTTGGATATGATCTGCCTTGTGTTTGCAAGAAAGGCAGCAGCAACTACGCATCAACAATTTTCTCACTGAATCCCACTGGATGCTGCATTTTGCCCTGGTCATAAGTGGTTACATTTTCCTCACCTGTTTAAGAAGATTGCTTTCAACTGGACATTAAAAAGATGGATGAGGAAGAAAAACTATCTCTAAAGAAAGCAATTCAGTTTGGTATTAATGGGTATATTCCATCAGTACAACTATGCATCAGAAATGAAAATGCCCCCAAAAGTTATTATGCTTGTTTAGACAACATGCAAATAAAACACATGTGACTGGTCCATCAGAAAAAAAAAAAAAGCTGGATCCCTAATGTCCCTAATGGAGAGCTGCTGTCAAATGAGAGCCACCAGGAAAGCCATAGACTCAACCTTACCTTTAAACTAGTTAACTGAAATAGCCTGTTGCAATTTTGTAAGACAAAGACCATGCTAGCTGCAGGTAAAAGGATTTCTGCATTCCCGAGCTACAAGAAATCTTTCCTTAAATTTTATATTTAATTTATCTTAGGTTTTGGTCTAATCAGCAATTAAATTTGAAAGAGGATCCCTAAAGAGAACATGCCAGTTGAAAATATACACAATAACAAGGAGAAGAATGGTAAGCCCCAGGAGTAAGCTGTTAATTTGTGTCTTAGGAACAATATTAATATACAGGTCAAATGTCCAGTGAAATGGGTCGCAAAGAAACACGTTACTTACAGACTCTAAATTGCGATTCGACGGCCCAGCAAGACATGAAAATGCGACCAGTGCTACTGAAAAGGAACAGCCTGGACTCGGCAGATTTCCTGAGACAGCCCCAGCACCGCAGGACCAAATCCCAGCAGGTTCGCTTCAAGGATGATGGTGTCAGCACCAAGGCAGAGCTGGAAGCTAATCCCACCCGAGACACAGCACTCACAACTGCAAAAACACAAATACTTAGGGATCACAATTTTTTGCTAACTCAGTCCCCAACTTTTCCAAGGGCTCAGAAGGGGCTTCGGAATATTGCCATACAGACTTCTCCCAGCCTCAGGAAACACTTCCCGGTTTTCAAAAGGAAAAAGCTGACAGTAAGCAAATCGCTGACAGAAATGCCAGCCGAGCCTGCAAACTCTCTCCAGGTAAATGGCAATCTTTGTGAACCGGACATTCTGTCCTCAGAGCTCTGCTACTTGAGGATAAGTAACCACTCGGAGGATGGATGCAGGAATAGAGAGGTAGGCTTGGGTCAAAGCTCATCAAAAGCACAAAGCAATGGGCCGAGGTACTCGGGTGATTTCTCAGTGTCAGACAAGACAACTGCGTCTACACAGGTGCCTGAATACATTCATGTGAGTTTTCCACAAGACAGAAACATTCCCCTGGATGCCCCAGACACAACCACAGTTTTGAGTAATTCACCGCACTCTTCTACAGTCATCAACAGCAACGAAAGTCATGAGAACAGCACACTGTCATCTGACTCTGAAAGAGCAGAGCCTTGCCCAAGCAATTCTACTAACTGCAGCGAATGTAACCCCCACCCTGCTGCTGGTGAAATGCAGGAAAGTGATTCTGAGCTGCCTGTAGCCAGTAAAAACAGCAGCAGTAAGGAAACGGCTCCACTGTCACCCCCATCAAACCATAGCTCATCTCCTTGTTTCCTCAGAGACTGTCACCAGGCAGGAGAGCACAAGCCAGGTTCCAGCTGCACAACGTTACCAAGTGCTGATGACCCAACAGTGTCGCTGACCAGCAGTAATGCATCAAAACCATATCTGCCATGCAATACTGAAATCCAGAAAAATTCCACCCAGTCAGATGTTTCCCAGTGTAACAGCTGTTTAGAAGGATTTCACATAAAGTCTTATCCGCCAAGGAATGAAATAAACCCGCAAAGCAACAAAGAGATTAACGAAATAAATCAAATTCACTTGGCACATGGTGAACTCTGTGCCCTACAAGGCAGGCTGCAGTCTGTAGAGGAATCCTTGCAGTCGAACCAGGAGAAGATTAAAGTCCTTTTGAATGTAATCCAAGACCTGGAAAAATCCAGAGCCCTCAGTGAAGGGTATGGTTCATTTTTAATATTAGCAATTCATCAAAAGTGTAAAGTAGATGTTAGCACTCTTTTAACCTTTGCTACTGAAAAACACAGCTCTTCTGATATATAAAGATGAGTTTGCAAAAATCTATCTTCCACCCTTTTTGTGGTATTTGGGCCTCAGCAGAGTAGCAAGTCCCTTCATTGCTTGGCTTTAGCTGACACTGCCTTTACAAAATCCAGTGCAAGACCCAGCTTAACAACTCCCTTTTTCATTCAGATTTAGGGTGTTCAAAGCACAGCAAGGTCAGATACACAGAGTGCCAGACTGAGAACTAAGGTCAGAGCATGTGGAGGCTCTCAGCAAGAACTCACTTCAGACTCTCAGCTTTCAGAGTGGCTCCCTTCTGCACCCCCATAACAAAGTAAAAACCCCCTGTGTTTATTGTCAGTATGTGCCAAGGCTGCAAGCAGTGTTCATGCATTATTATGCATTATAAATAACAATACCATAAATGCAACTAACATCTAAAGATTGGACAAAGTTAAAATAGAATTTTAAATATTTTTATGCTCAAAACATGTTTTAGAATATCCTAATAGAGCTTTCCAAACTATCAACAGCATCTCTTACTTACAGTAATTGCATCTAGGACACACTTTAAAGTTTTGTTATAAAGTAGTATATCCTTCAAACAATTTATCTTTGAAAAATTCAAAAATAAGTCAAGGGAATAAAGGTTCCATTTCATTTTCCAAAGAAAAAAGAACATGAAGAGACAATTCTACCATAAATTTAGTCTTTAGCACAGGCATCTCATGCATGTAGATGAATCAATTACGCATGCAAAACTGCACTCTTCATTTTAAAATCAGATCATGTGTATCAGTTGTGTTAACTGATTACAACAATGACCATATCAGGTAATCCACATTTCCACAAACTGTGCAAACAGCACAGCAAGAAGGCTGTACTGAGGGTTTTGTGTCAGTGCAGCTGCAGAAAGAGCCCAGAGCCCGACGCTGCTGTGCTCACACCACCCAGCACCAGGGCTTTGCACTTGTTCCCATGTGGGCAGAACTCTCAGGACAGAACTAACCCAGGCCACAACTTTATATACCCCAATTTTCTTACAACTTCTGAAGGAAAAAAAAAAATATTTTAAAAAAAATCTTTTTTGGAGATTTTTTTTCTTTTTCCAAGTACTTTAGCTTGGAATTGAAGTTAACTTGAATTTCTGTTGAATAACTTTCCAATGCACAATTCAAATAAGAATTTACACTCATTAGAAAAATGAAAATAATATAAATCAAGTTAGCATGTGATTTTACTCCATATATATTGCCTTTTTTTTTTTTTTTTTTTTTTTTATTTTGTAAATTTTAACCATTNTTTTTAATCTGGAAATGTTAACCAGTAATGTCCATCTGGCTGTTAGCATGAAAATACTTTCATCAGCTTCCACGCTGCCCACATAAATTCTTGTTCTATATAACACTTTCTCCATACAATTCAGCTCCAGCTACCCTCCCCCTCAGAGGCCTGTTTCATATGATTTTCTAGCACCAAATTTGTAATAACCTAAACACAAGAGACAAAATCCATTTAGACAGACTAACAGCAAAAACACAAAAAACATTTACAACATTCCAAACCCCCAAAATTCAGGTAAGATTCGAGGCATCCAAGTATGTCTCAAGCTGAAGCAGTCATTTCTCTGTTGTAATCTTCATCCAGACACCACCTGACTGTGGCTCCTTAGGAAGAGACAGAAAAGAACACCCACTCCTTCTCCCCTGCTTGCAGTTCTCTAGGGGAGAACCTCAGTTTCAATTACATTTGCAAGTCTGCCCATAGCAAAGACTAATTTGCAGTGAGGCGTGGTCAGATTATCCAGTAATATTTATAATCCCTTTCTGTTCAGTTACCGTGTGGTTGAAAAGAAAAATAATTGTTTAATATCTTGAAGTGTCACTCTGAAATTTAATGAGAAGCTTCAATCCACCTTGGCAGACTTATCTCACACTGAATGTTCCATGTACTTGCTTTGATAGCACAACAATGCACATGAAGAACTCCCATTTTTCCCAAAACTATTAGAAAATTATGTTGGTACCAACTGAACTCCCCTAATTCAAACAAAACGTGTTAAATACAAGTGTTAAACTTTCTTCAGACAAAATGAGCCACTATTTCAACTTGTTTCTAATGCAGATTTCTCCACCATAAAAATATTTCAGCTCTAGGTGGTGTTAAGCATGAAAAGTCACTTTTCTTGTTTTCTCAATGCTACAAATTTGTAGCTTATCAGCAGTAAAAATCTGACTTGGTTGTACTCAAATAAGGAAACATGAAAAGGGAAGACTGGAAAGCATAAGGACAGAGATCAGACTGATTCAGCAAATTTCATGGATTTTCAAATACTTGAAAGTGTGTCTGCTAGAAGCAGTCCCATTTCTAAGAGTTTTCAGAACAAGTATCAATGCAAGAACCAACAACCAGAACTCTTAACAGCATGAGGTGGGAAAGGTGCAAGACAAGGCTCATAGGTTTTGTGTGTTCTTAAAGAAACCTTCCAACTTTGAATTTGATACCAGAAATTTTTTAGTAGGGCTAACAGAACTGGTGACCAGAATGACTTTTGCTCATAAAAGATTCAGAGCTCTGTTTTCATCTATAACCTCACATCTCATGGACTGCTGTCTGTTCCAGGCGTAACTTCTACCACACTGGGCAGGACCTCAACAACTGCAGCACCTGTCAGAACACGGCGTGCATCATTTACAGGTACCTCCCTCCCTCCCTCCCTCCCATCTCTCCTGCCTGGATGTCTCCTCAGCTGCACAAAAGAGCGGTTTGCTCACACCCATAAAATGTCTCAACTGTGACTAACCCAGTTAAGAAAAGACCATGTAGTTTGTGTGAGATGCTTGGTTTGCTCCCCAAACAGGAAACAATTGACAGTGGTGTTAGCTGAAAGGAAAGGGGGACTGGCTTGGGAGAATTCAAACAGAAACTGCCTTCTAAAGTTTCACAGGGTTATTACTGGCATGCTTTGAAAACCTGTGATGCCATTTCTGATGATGAAATTCCTCTGTGTGATATGTTTTCCAAGCTCAGGTTTCTGTAATAATTTTAGATCTTGGAAAAGAAACTCAGTTCTCTGAATGCCAGTGAGCTACAGCTACAGTTCATGTTAACATGCAAAACAACCCCAAAATTCCCACACTTTTCACCTCAGTTGCTCATTTCAGAGTGCAGTTTGAGTGTAGGCTGCTTCAGATTTGAAGTGCAGTTTATGCTAAACCCTTTTGGCCAGAAAGCTTCGCAGGGCCGTGTTCTGGGAGCTGAACATGTTCCAAATGCTGCGTCTGCCCAAACACACTGGAAAAGCCTTCAGCTGTCCAGACACCAACCCCAAAGCCAGCAGGTACAAAGTCTTCCTTGGACTGCACGTGTATCTTGTCCACTCAGCAAGGGAATTTATAAAGACACGATCTAATCTCTGCAAGCTCAGTTATGAGGCAGAAAACCCACACCTTGGGTTACTTGATTGCATTTACAAAAATAAAGGGTAAGAGAATTTCTCTTTGAGGCTGAAGCCTTTTCCTTCATTTCAAAGAACACAGCAGACCGTTATCTTCAACAGTTTGTAATCACTATAACTTTAATTTTTTAATAGAAATAATTAATAGAAAATACTCACATGGAAGTGTTTTTCACACTGCATGTTCTGCAAGAATCAAATTAAGTAAAGAGCTAAATAAACAGCACTGGAACCTATTGTTCAACATGCAACTCAGTCCCATACTGATGTTCTAAACCTCTGGTAATGAAATTTCCAAACAATTAAAATGCCACACCTCCTCTGAGACAAAGCTATAGGTCTTCTTCACAGCTCCCTGGATACTGAGGGAAGTTACACGACTTATCCAAGAGGACAGACTCTATTCATAAAAAAAATAGTATTTCCTTTACTTGATCATTGTCTCTGAACAAACAATCTCTGTGTGTTTTATGGGACTGGACATGAACTGGTCACTCCCTAGAATTTGTATACAGACCACCCTTGACCACAGGATGCCTTCTCTCTTCAGAAAAATACACTGTGTTTTTAAGTTTACATGGCTTCAGTGCAGGATAGATCTTGAACAACAAGCACCATCATTCAAAAGAAAGAACAGAGGAAGGAAGAAAACAATCAGGGGCCTTTTTGATTTACCAGGTAGTTTGCAACAATAATGGTGCCTGGAGGCTCACCCTGCAATGATTAATAGAACATCTACACAACACAGGTGCTCTAAAAAATCTCTACTTTTAAGAGGCAAAAAGGAAACAGTAAGGAAACAATAGTTTTTGATTTACAGAGGCATTCCACAGGATGTGGTTAGGAGAAAAGTCTTCTGAGTGACTAATGTTTGAAGTTGATTAGACAATATCCTGTGAGAAGCAATTGTTGTCAGTGTTTGCTCCAGACAAACACGAGCAGTTCCTGGGTTCCATGTGGCCTGAAATGTCTGAGCAATTTTCCCCTAAGACAGCATCCCAGTTGTGATTACAAAATCAAGTGTTTTATCTTGCTCCCAGTTTTCCTCACTCCTCACTGATGCAAACCCTGCACACGCAGAGTGCTGGGTTGCTGTCACTGAACCATCTTTTATCACACACAGTCCCTGAGTCAAACAATGCATTAATCTCACAGAAATCCCCGTGCGGATTACACTGATCACTAAAGTAATAAAGAGCTTCTCAGCCTAACAGTGACTGTAAATTTGGCTTTATTAACTACACAGCAGGGATTCCAGGCTTGGGATTTTCCATCTAGATGGTGTAATAGAAATGTTTGTATTGTAATAAACAAATGCAAGTAGCAACCAAAACCAGTTATCATGGGCAGTATTAAATGAGGACTGAATTGACCTCTTGCCTCTGGAGATGGTATCTCCAACATTAAATTAAAAACTCTGAAGCAGGGTGGAGAAAAGGAACATGAGCAGATGCTACCCTTATGTATTCTATAAACCCAACATTTCGTTCTCCAGCATCCTTGGTCTGTGAATATTGAAAGGTATTAAGTTGCAGTTTTAGTAATAAGCTGATAAAATTCAAGAGGCACTCATTTTATATCATTTCCTTCTGCATTTTTTTTATATTTATTATGCATTGCTTCTTGTTTAAAAGATCCTTCTACTCTTTTCTAAATGAAAATAATCTTCTTGCTTTCTTTTTACCCTTTGATTATTATAATATACATATTATTTCATGAAAAATCCCAAGACATGTGAGTTGAGGGAAATTATCTTGTAGTTAATTTTAACATAACAATGATGTTTATGGATTTTATATAAAAATACAATTAAAGGTTTTTGAAGATTTCATCTGATCAGTGTCAAAATCAGTTTCAGGGCCTTGAAGTGACATTCCTACCCCCTTAAATGATGCTCTTTGCCTCCCATCATGGCAAATACAATCTTTCCACTCTCCCCTAAAACCTCCTAAAGCCTTCACAGCAGACACGGTGGATACAGCTCATTCTCCTGCCCAGAAAAGATGATTGAAATAAGGAAAACACACACAATATTGCTTAACTCCGTCCACACTGGCTCTTTTGAACCTTACATTTCTTTCTGTGCACTCATCTGCTGTTATCTAATTAACATTTTGGCTCTGGTTTGACATCAGTAATAATCAGGGCTTTCAACTGAGGAAATGAGTTCTACTTTCCTCTTAACTAACACCACTTATCTCAAAGACTTCCACACTGGCTTAATTTCATATCTTTTTGTCCATAGCCTGTGCCCTAGTGGGAGACACTCCCAGTTAACAAATTTAAGCATGTGAAAGGTTTTAATTATGATCATGTGACAGATTATGTCATGTGATTAGATTACGTTAGATTATGGGATCAAAATCTGACTTTTGAATAAAATGTATTGAAAGGTCATCCAGTACATTTTAATTTTTATCCCATTGCTTTGGCACAATGTTGGAGTTCTTAACTTGCATGAAGTAAAATTTTTGCTCAAAAAAAATTAAGGGGTGAATTTATTTTCAAAAGAGCAACCCCTAAACCCCTGGTGTTTACCCCAGGCTGCAGCATGGAACAGCACTAAGTTATTCTGATGAGGGAAGCAGCCTTTGATGTGTTCTTTAAAGGGGGAAGTTCTCACTACCATAGGTCTCTCCATTTTTTCCACAGTGTGGAATATGACTTCAGACAACAAGAAGGAAGATTTCATCAGATTTTGAAAACACTGGATAATGCAGAGCAAAACCCAGCTTCAGCTTCACCTCAGAAGCCGCCACCTGATCCTCCAGCTCCCGAAAAAAAGGAGTTAAGGAGAAAAACAAAAAAGGTGAAAAGAAAATGCTTCTGGTGGATTTGACTTCCTCATGCATCCTTTTACATTTCAAAAGACACTAAAACAGAAAGAGCTTGAGAGTACACACCTGAAAATGTGTAATTATGAAATCACAAAGGTTAAGAATGCTTAATTAAAGCATCTGAAAGTATCTGAAAAATCAAAATAATTGAATTTAATTAAATCAGCTCACTGAATAAAGGTGCATGAAGAGACTATTTTCAGGAAAAGAAATTGTTTCTTTCAAAAGGAAGTTCTCATTTTTTTCCAAGGACACTTTCATATGCTTTGTAAAGACCTTTTTTTCAACTTTCCAAAAATAACAAGGTTTAAATCTCTACTTTAAAAAACAGTGGTAGACAAAGCTAAGCATGTCACACAGCCCTCATTTCCCATTTATACGCAACACGAACTAAGAGGAAAAAACTTCATTGAGCTTTGAAAAAACCACATCATCAAGAACAAATTCAGGGAAACCTAAATTGTTCAAACAAATCTCTCCTCAAAGGTGACAATTATAATTATTTCACACCCCCACCGAAATATTTTTTTTGCTGTCATCTAACATTGAACAACAAAAAAAAAAGAATTTCAGGTTAAGTTTTAACTCTATCCTTTTCTTTGTTCATTATAAAAAAACACCATTTAGAAGCTTCAGCCATTTAATGGACTTCTCTGAAAAGAATTGGGGAGTTATAAAGCAAGAGAATGCCACAGTAACTCTTGTCATAAGCCCCTGTTCAAGCAAGGTCCAGTTCAGTGAATTTGAGTTGTGAGTATCTCCAAAGACAAGAATCCTCAGCTCCTTGGGGCAGGCTGCTCCAGGGTTTTTTCCTAACATCTAATCTGAATTTCCTGCATTCTGATCTGTGTCCATTACATCTTGCTCTGTCCAAGCACACCTGGAAGAAGAACTCCATGGATAATGAGACCTCTCTCCTAAGTCATCCCTTCTAAAAGACTGAACAAATCCAACTTCCATTGCCTCTCATCTCCCACGCTGTAGCCACAGCCACTCTGTGGTGTCCCTCCACTGAGCTGATGTCTTTCATATACCTGGAAGCCTAAAACTTGATGATCCCTCAGAGGTCATCACACAATTGCTGGATAAAGAGGAGTAACTATTTTGGCTACTGTCTTACTGAACCATTTGCCCAGTTTATCCATTTAAGACCTTTATTGCTGTACCAAAATATCCCAAGATCTTTTTTTTTGCCTTAAGATGTAAATTAATATATGATAAAAAATTGAACATAAAAATAATATTTAGTGAACTGATCTGCATTACACACACACAGAGAGAATTATATATGCTGAAAAGATTTTATCAAATGCCAATGCAGCTACTCCTTCCCTCCAAAAATACTCAAGTTACCATTAGCACAGGGTGTGCCAATGGAACCCAATTCATGATTGGTGATCCCATTACTTTGCTCATGAAAAAATGGTCATCTTTCATATGGGGGGCAGGGGGGAAAAGGTTTTCAAAAGCAAATTGAGTGGAATGTATGCAGACCTTTTCTTAGAAGTGGCCCTGGTTCAGGGTATCCTGTAGATTAATCCCTGCATCTTATTTTTCTAAGTCATCCTGTATTAATTGTGCAATGTTAGTTTTAAATGTCTGTACACTTTTTGTACACTTGCGTTCCTTGAATTCTTAGAGTTAATTACACATTTGAAAATACATTAAAAACAATTTTGCACAGAAGAGTTTTGTCTGGAGGAACTAATTTCTTTATAAAACGAATCTTTCAGAAGAAAGTATGCAATATGCCATGGCTTAATTTATCAAAATTCTAAAGGACTGACACTTAAAACCCATTTCCATGTTAATTTCAGTTAGCACAGAAATGACAGGAACAAAACTCTTGTTATTTTAGAGGCTTTTCAGAAGGAAATTAACTTTTTACTAACATGTCTCTAGATGCCCCTAGTGAGACAGAAAAGCTCTTCAATAGTAGGTTGTGGTTGTAAAAAAAGTAAGAATTAAATGACTCCAACAGAACACATCACTGTGTTACACTCAAGTACATGCACTGCTTGTGCCGCTGTGCCAACTGCATTCCTTATGCATTAGTCTCTATAATTGATGCAGTGAAGGATTTATTAGTGTATAAGTTACTCCTGTGTATAAAAATAACATTTTGAGACCAATATCCCCTGTGGTAAAGTATAATAAGCAATACCAAGAGCCTAAACACTAGTAAAACCAGTAAGGTTGGTTTGCTTTTTTTTCCTGTATTGTACCCATTTTTAATACTTTATGATTCAAAAGAAATCTTTTTGCCTTTCTTTTTGCTGACAAGCACAAAAAGTGCTCACTTTAAGCTATCTGATTTTGGGGTTACCCACATAATGCATATGATGCCTTCAATTTCTTTTCAAAGGATCCAGATCATTTAATTTAAACAAACCACAGCACTTTGGTTCACCACATAGCACCAATCAATTCCTGGGGTCGGGAGAACTATGCAAAACAGAAATACTCTTTTCAGTTTAAGAAAGTCCAACCCAAGGCAGTTATAAGTAAGGTATTCTTACGACCTGAAGAAACATCAATACCATACCAATCTGAATGATTTAAGTGCATACAGGTTTCATATTTTAACATCTGAGTTTGATGGGATTCAGAACTGTAACCAATTTTTAATCCTTAATCTCCCAGTCACAATTAGCTTCTGTTTTCCACATTCCTGAGTTGGTGGGGTTTGATTTCTCTCCCAGTCAGTAAAGTCTGGATCATCCATGTGTGGATATGAAATTGTTTGTGACCTTGTCCCACAGAGCAGCAGGGAACCCGGGAGTTTCCAGGCCAGCCAAGGCTCAGCCATTCAGGAACATCCACTTCTCTCTCAGCCTCCCCTCTGCTCAGAGTTTGCACACCCATCCCCTTCAAGGAATCTGCTTTCCTTGACAGGAAATGTGGAATTCCAGTGCTGTGAAAGTGCTTTCCTTCAGGAAGGCTGCAAGGAGTTTTTACCCCTACAATTCCCTCAGTGCTTGACACTCAAAAGATTTTCTACATCAAACTTGAGAGAGAACATTGGAACAAAAGGCTTTTGTCCCCCTAAAAGGTGATGGTGTGGAGGTGTCAGTCGTGGAAACACCAAGAACAGGAACAGGGGAACGCTGCTTAGCTGCTGTTTTGTTCAGATTTTAAAATGTGCATATCTTAGCAACATCAAATAATTAAATTTTAAAGCATTGTAACACATAATTGGAGAATGCTGGCTACATAAAAATATGATATGAAAGCATTGGGTTTTTATTTTTTAATATTTTAAAAATATTTTCGTAACTTATTATTAATTTCTATAGGAAATAAAAAAGTGCCAGATACACACTATGCAATTTATAGTGTGAAGATTGGAAGAGCAGTAGAAATTGGAAGACTGCTGGAAGATAGAAGCACTGGCTACAAAAAACTTCTCTGGTTTACAAAATTACAGTATAATCCCTAAAAACAGCTCTCAGAGCAGGAAAGAAATACTAGAAATACAAAAACTTCCTTAAATAAAGTTGAAAAACAAGCCACAACCCCCTCATAAGTTGTCAAAAAAACCCACCAAAAACCCCAAACCACAGCTACTTGATAGCACTTGATTATGAAAATATTGTGGGCTTCTGAGAAATACAGATTTCAATGATATATGCTATATATAAAACATTGCACAGAATGCAGTATATTCCAAAATTTCTGCATTTGAAATTGTTGTTTTATGGAGTCAAATGAACTTTCCTTAAAATTTAAAAACGTATGAATAAAATACTGATTTGTCTCCTGTAACAGCAGCTCTGAGGGCTTCTGAGGGTTCTGTGCACTATAATAACCCTGCCAGCATAGACACACAACATCTTCCTAAGGGCACTTGATCTCCAATGTATGTTTGAATTTGAAGCCCTTTAAATGTGATGCTATTTTTGCAATAAATGTAATATTTTTATTAGGTTTCAGGAGTCAATTAATAATAAACAATGTTTAGATTACAAAGGAAGGGAACAGCTCTTCTTTGGGAAAAGAAAAATTACTGGAAAGCTAACAGGCATGTCATGGAATCTTTCTGCAGCATTGCCAAGTAGAGCAAGGATGTCAATTTGAACACCAAACAAAAAATCTGGAGCTTTTAGCTAGACCATGAGTATAATTGAATGTATCAAACTCTCCAACCACAGCAGCTCTGCAAAGAGCTTCTGTGGTCATTGTCTGCTCTAGAGTAGCCTTGCTTAACAGACTTCACAGATATCTTTTTGGCAAAGTTTTATTTGTACAATATTATACATAAATACTTCCCAAAAACATCTCTGTGTAGCACAGCTACAATGATTTCATCCTGTTAAACTGACACTGTGAGCAAAACCAAGTTTGGAAGTACTAAAGGGAACCTTTAAGATGCTTGTGGTGGATTTATGAGATTTCTATTTACCTAACCAAGCCAAGCCTGAAAACAAGTATTTCTGTGTTCTACATGGTTTATAAATTTGACTTCTATAAATCCTGTAGGAGGACTTCACTGCATGACAATGACCTTTTAACTAAAAGTCTAAATCTCATTAAGTACTCAAGGAAAAGCTTTACTAGCCAGTTTCAGACAATAAACTTGTTCCTCTTCATGAAAGTGTAGAAACCCTTCTACAGCTACCAACAGTCAAGGTTTTGTGGGGTTTTAAGAGTGAAAACAACCAAGCAGCTGTTAAAGCCTTCAGCTGCTAAAACACCACAGTGAAGGCAAGAATGGCATTTAACTAAGTCTTCCCTGCAGTAGCTGCAGAGAGCCAAATTACCTTTCCACCACCACCTCCTTCTCCTGGGGAGTTTGTTTCTTTCTGAGCCTGACTCTTCCCAGTAATTACATGAACACAGCTCCCAGCAGGCACTTACCAGCTAAGCCCAAAGCAGAACCCTCCCTTTCCCTTTCTCTTTCCCTTTCCCTTTCCCTTTCCCTTTCCCTTTCCCTTTCCCTTTCCCCTCAAGTGGCATCACAGCACGCAAAGATCCTGGCAACTGCAAACCCAGATCTCTGCCAACAAGCTGGAAGATTGTGAAAAGTACCCCTGAATATGAAAATTAACCTGCTTATCCCTGTCAGAAGGCAAAAAAATCCCTCAGGTAAATCAAATCCAGTTATCTGTCAGGTGCCAGGCAATTAAACTTACAAGGAATTACAGGTCCTGTAAATTGTAACCATTGTTCTTATCAGTAAAAATCAGTATCAGCATTACTTTCCATAGCACTTTCAAGTTACAGTAAATTACACTGCAGAAGTTCATAAAAATACTTGCAATGTTCACAAGCACAGTAACAGATTTACAATCTAAAGAATAACCTTCTGTCCTCCTGGAAGTGATAGATTTAGCCCCATTTGAAACGTCACTTACACCTGCATAACCTCAGCTACACAGTCCAGCTTCCACAGAAATTCCACATGTCCCACCTGGACTTGCAGAATTCAACACACTTTCAGCAACTTGAACTCATCTAAGCATTCTCCAGGACATGATCATTGAATATCTGCTTCATTTTGAAAAGATCAAGCATTCAGGCTTTCACAGAAACTTTGACCCTCTCCAAAAAGTTAAAGCAAACCTGAAAATTAACTTGGGGAACTAAAGTAGCACACAGTGCATGGAAAAAGCTTCTTTTGCCATTTTTTTCTGAATACAAAAGTCTCTTGTTCCTTAAAAACAATTTATTTGCATGTAAAAGGCTATTCTGTTAAGAAGTGTTGCTTCAGCTGTAGGAAACGTAGCAATTTATTGGAATTCCACTTCAAAAAACCTCTAAAGTGCCCAATATACACATATGCAGAGGTGCTCGTGAACATAATTAGAAGCAAGAGAACCTCATTTCAAAATTCCCACTGAATTTGTTCTTTTCAGGTTAAAACAGCTGAAGAAATTACAGTAGATAGGAGGGGGAAAAAAAAGAAACAGATTTTCCAAGCCATTTCAATTTACTGTAACCAGTAAATGTTTCCTACTGGTTTCCTAATGGATCTTTTAGGCAGGATTAAAACAGCTTCATTTTGTTGTTTCATGTGCTGTTTATCCAGAGTACTCCTTAATAGACTGGTTTGGTCATGCACAACATTCAGATCAGGCTCTCCTTGTAGAGAGAACATTTCCCAACACTCCAGAGAACTGAAAGGGTCACTGGTCTTCATTCCAAACCATTTCCTGTTGTGACCATGGATGAGCCCAAGGGCTCCACATGAACAGACTGGAGCTCAGATAAACAGCCACAGAGATGTCTCAAACTTGCAGATGTCCCACCAGGGCAACCAGTGGGAAATATTTCCTCTGAGGAACTCAATTAGTCTCCTCAATTATTAGGAGCCTAATCATTAGGAGGCACACATGCTCTGGCTGGCAATGATCTAAAAGTGTTATTTTCCAATAGAAACAAACAGGAAAACACAGGACATTTTAAAAGGCACACAATGCACCTCTTGTGGCCAGAATTGTCAAGTAAATGATGCTATGATTTTGTAGAATAAAATACGTTTCCAAAGACAAACCATTAGAGAGCATCTTCCCATAAGTGAACAGTCTGAAGGGCAAGCTCTGAATTCCCAGTGAATTCCTTGTATTCTCACAAATACTCTAAATGAAGATGAGTGCTCAGTAGATGCAGACTTAAATCTGAATAAATTGCAAAATCAGTCCTCGACTATAACTCTTAAATCATGGAACCTCCACAAAAAAAAAGATCCGGTGAGTGTTTAGTGCCAGCACATGTCCAGATATTTTTTTTTTAGATTTACTCATACTATTTCCCTTTAGATTAGTACACTTTTCAATGTATTAAACCATCTCCTTTATGCAGGTTTGTAAAACTTTCTTCTTTTTTTGCAAATATCAATTAAGTTTCTATTTATCATTTATTCTCGTAAAGAATGCTCAAATCTTACAACTACACTTCAAAAGACTGTAACTTCAGTGTCATACCTGAATGAAAAAATGAGTAGAGATTGAGATTTTTAAATTAACAAAAAATAATTCACAAGGACTCCACAAATGCTACATATGCATTTTTCCAGGATAACTATAAAATGAGTTTCAAAGCATTGAAAATGCATTAAAATATTACTCACAATTAATGGATCTCGTCCCATTGTAATAACAGTTCTGTTCACTGTGCGTAGTAACTGCACCATTATTTCCTGAATATGGTGATAAGTTGAAGCCTGCAAATGAAAAAAAGAGAGTCTTGATATTAAAATCATATCTCTTTGGAAAGTAAGAAGAAACCAATTATTTCCATTTTGACAGTTCAAGTTGTACAATATAGCAGTCCTATTGAAAGAGCAACACTAATTCCTCTTGCTTGCACTGCTCTTTAGTTCCAGCAATTCCAGTGGAACACTCGTGTCCAATTTCAGTCCAATTTCAGCCCAATCTACTCCACAACTGGTTTTTGTTTCAGTCACTTCCCATCTCTCACTCAAAGGACTCCTGCTCACCCCCTAACTGAGCAGTCTGTAGCTTAACTCTGGCACAGCTAACTTGAGGCAAATTCTCCCACAGCTCCTCACATCTGTCAGTGCTCTCAGGGCAGGCTGGAGCTCAGGAATATTCTTAGCTGGCAGTCACAAATACAGAGTTATTAAAGGAGAAAGTTGTCTTCATTTAGCTGAGCTGCTCTGGGAGGGCACAAACTCCAGCCCAAGCCGTCAGCCCAAGTACTGCTCTTGCTGCCTGAAAGACATTTGATTATTTATTGTAAAACCCTGAGCAAATGGAAATGACCTTCTGTTCACCACTTTCACTGACCTTACTCTGATCACTCGACAACTTGGGAAAATTGCAACAGGAAAGAAAACGTCTAAACAAATCTCTAGTAGAAAAGGGTATTTAGCTTATGCCTATTTCATGTCAGAGAGAGCATGGAAAGAACACCACAATCACAGAAGCCATGGTGAGTTCTCAATAATGCTTTCGGTAGCTGAGCCCCAGTACCATCCCAGGAGAAACTGCTTCAGGTTCTGTTTTTCCTCTGAGTCAGCCAGTGTCTTCTCCTTTTTCTTTCTCCTATTCTGATTGCTCTGGATCAGGGCACACACCTCAAAACAGGGGCCTTCCTCACATCTGGCAATTTATTTACTATCACCATTTAGTCCTCCTGTATCCTTGGACAATGGTACACACAAGCTGAAGTGATCTCCTCACCTGTCCCAGCATTTCTGAAGTTGTTCTATTCTATAAATGAAAAATGTAATCACAGAATAATTTGTGTTTGGTGTTTCCTTCTTTAAAATGTCACTTTCTCTGGTACAGTCTTCTGTTTATAACACAACTACACCGAAAGTGGCTACACAGAAGACACATGTGTTGTTTTTATAACATTGTTTACCACTATAATTTGAAAAAATATTATCAACAGCCAAAACTGATAAACTATGTAGTAGCACTTCACTTAGCACAGGGATGTAATTTATTCATTAGTTTCCCTTTCTTTAAAATTCAAAGATGAGGGCTCATATAATGTAAGTTCATTTCCACATTTCAGTATGTGCTATACCATAATTAGTAACAGTTCAGAACATTGCATAATGAATTTGAACATTTAGCCCTGACTCCATCATTAAAGATGAGCTCTATTCTTAATTCTCAAGTAGCATGTAACAAACCTCTCCTGGAGAGACTATTACATATGCTCAAGCACACAAAGGTTATTTTCTGCTAGACCTTTGAATTTTCAGAGAAACATTAGCAAATGAAACTGAGACTCCCTTTCTTCTTGATAATCTAAGAAACAATTAGGCATTCAATACTTACATTGCTAAATTAACAAAAATTGTTCTCACACATTGTCAATACACGAGATTTCAGCTTTTGTCTTACAGCTTCTAGCTTCAGAAGATAGTCTAACAACCAACTGCAATGTGCTTTTTCAGATCATATTACTCTTCACAAGGATGACATGGGAAAACCCACTATCATTTGGCTTCAGTCCATTGATAAAGCATAAGATTTTTTTTAGGAGCTAAATTAACTACTTGTATCACATATGAATGTTCCCTTGGAAAACATTAATTGTATTATTCCATTTAATTAAATATAGTGATTAAAAATGTTTGTCTTCCCCGTTTGAAAAGATTTGCCAAGGCATGGAACAACCAGTGTTCATGCTCTGCAGGCGGGTCAGCAGGAGGGAGTGTTCTCACAGGACTCAAACACCTTCAGGCTCCTTGCTGGGCTGGATGGCACAGATTGGTACACAGATTAGTTAATAGAAAATCCAAACCAAACAAAATTCCACTCTCTTTCAAAAATATCTGCATGGGGCAAAAGCAGAAAGGGTTTGATTTAGCTTTCATCTTCTTTTTTAAACTACTACAGTACTGGGGCAGAAAAGGCAACTCTATTGTTTCAGAGTCAACCCTGCACTTCAGATTCTGATGGAGTGTTCATTTATTTGGACAGCGCAAACAGGGACTCACTGAATGGCTGCTTGAGGATTACAGCATTACACAACCTGTACTTGAGACAGCCACTTGGAAACACTTCTGTCAGTGCATTTCAGCTGTCCCTGCCCTGTCCCAAACTCTCACCCAGCTCTGCCCTCCTCCCTGGCGTGGGACTCAGTGAGGAACACAGCAGGCCTTGGCACTGTGCAAGCAACATTCAGCAAGAACTAAAACTTCATTGCTGCATTATCAACACTGGCCACAAATCTGAACCGTGGCACTGTATGGGCAGCCACAGAGGAAATGAGCTCAACCCCATTCTGTGTGCTCACTCTCTGGTGCACCCAGTTCTGTAACTTGCATTCCTTCTCTGACACACAAAGAAGGCACTTAAAAAAGGATAACAATTCCTTTTTTAAACTGTAACTCATAATCCTGCATTGTTCTGGCTGAAAATTCTCCACAGAAGACCTTAAGGTAATTGTCCCTGAAAGAATGTCCAGAATTCCTTACTATATTCCTTTGAAATTCTCTTTTGCTAAAGCCTTAAGATCTGCCATAAATTAGAAAAAAGCTTAAAAAATTTCTTTACAATTCTGAAATGCTTGCAGGCTTGCTTGCCAGTGTTTGTTAAACAGCTTAGAATGCAACTGCTGCCAATTACTAACAATGCATACAACAGGAAAAGATTCTTTATCTCTCTCGTAGATTTCACAAGAGAAAGTATTTACCATTACATTTAATTTTGTAAGCACTATAAATAAAAGATTGTTCTGATTCAATAAGTATTAAAACATAGCATATATGTCACATTAGAGACAAAGTCACCTCATGAAGGGCTGTCAGATTGCATGAAACAGTGTTGTAAAGAGGGAAAAGGGAAGTGGTTTAATTAAAACAGAAACAAAAAATCCCTGATTTCACCATCACCTTCATCAATTACTTACTTGCAGTTCTGAGATTTAACTGCATTTCACAGGTGCTTGAAGCATAATCTCAAGCTTCAAAGCTAATTTCAGAATTACTAAGTCAAAACAATGCCATTTTTATCCAAAAGCTGTTTGCTGGAGAGGAATCTTAAAATCAAAACTAAGCATCTCACTGAGATGCCCAACAGTGACTGTCTAGCCATAAAAATAAACACACAAACACTACACAAAACAGAGATTTTAACAACACGCTGGCTACCTGCAGAACCCAGTAGTGAGGCAGCAGCTGAAGAAAGCAGCATTTGAACACAAGGATCTGATGATTCCCATGTTCCCACTCGTGAAACAATGTGAGGCAAAACAGCAGAGCAGAGCTGGTAATACCAAAATATCCTTTCCTTTGACAAAGAAAATGCATTCTTCAAAAATTCTTTAACAACTTCAAAGATCACTTCAGAATATAAATTTTCTCCACATGAAACAGAACATCTACTGCTGTTTTTTCTTCCCTGTCCTTTGTGTGCGTTCTATTTCTGGTGATGTTCACAGAATAAGCACAATGCAAAAATATCAAAGTTCAGTTTCCAAAAAGTTTTGAATACTAGTCTGAAACCAGGTTTCTCTACTGAGATGGAAAAACCAGAAGATAATAGGGACAAGACATCGGTGTTATTAATATTGTAACTGATTCTGCTACCAAAGGCTGAGGCTTTCTCCTCCAGCAGGCCAAACCACCCATTTTCTTAGAAAAGGGCTAAGAAATGCAGAGAATTTATTGTTGAATAGAAAACTGCATTAATTTTGGGGTTCAAGTGTAATCCCAGCTGGAATAATTTGGTTAATTACCAAACCAACTGTCTGGATCTAGATCACACTGAATAAAGGCATCCTGAAGGACACTACCCAAACAATAACTTGGCCATGTGTGAAGCCTTTCATTTGCCCAGGGCTTACAAAGCACTTACTGCTGCAAGGCAAAGACAGCCTTGAAACATTTCTCACTTTAGCTGGAAAACAAATGCGTGGTACGCTCCGGAGAAATCTGTAGTGGCTCTTAAAGACAAATGACTGTGTGAACCTTGGATGCCGCTGTGCTCCCTTCCTTTGCCCCTTTCTCCTTCAGATAAGTCATCTCAAGAGAAGATTTTCAGTACTGCAGCAGGATCAGTGTCTGGTTAAAAATCTGAGATAACAATCCATGGATTCCTCTGTCAAGGAAGGAAAAAGCTACGAGTGATGGTCACACATCTGCTGTTGTGGTTACAAAAGCCCAGTGTCACAGTTAATGACACATAGCTAATATATTCTAAAATCCATATTTTCTCCGACCAGCAGTTGTATTGCCAGGGGCAGGCCAGGCATGGACTTTCTGCAACAGAAGCATTAGGTACTTTTGTTGATATCCCAACTATTCTACAATATTTCTTAGGAGTATGATGCCTCTAGAGGGCTCAGCATGTTCTGATACCACAGTTGGATTTAAACTTACCCCAAGGGACTTTTCTCCTTATATCAGAAATGCATCAGTATTCACTGCAAGCACAATCTGTAGATAACTGTGACCTGAACATCTCACAGAGAATCTCCCGTTTACCTTCCTTGAATGAAACTACTGCAGCAATGCCACTTCTATTGAACAAATGTCAATATATTTTTAATGCATGTTTTTTAAGTTTTAAATTCTCTGCAATTCTTCTGCTGTTCTGCATTATATTCTCACTCACACAAAGATGAGCTACAAACCCATACTTTCAGGAGGCTTTAATAAGTCTCTTATATGACAGCAACTGCCTCTATGGACAGCAACTGTTAAATTCAAAAATAAACTTTGTTTATGTGGTACACACAGAGAAAGTACTACTCCCTCTTGCTTTACAATTGTGTTTTACCTTTTAAAGGATACAGTAACAAAACTGGTTACTTTGCATTATAGCCTTATGAGATGATAACTTCAATTTTTGCCCTATCATGCTTTCACCATTTATCTTAGGAATTACATTTCAAATTCAAATGTTCCAATATTTCTTCTGTATCCCCTTGGATCAATCCCTCCTGAGCTGCTTAAGTCTAAACCAATGAGGCAAATAGCTCATAATACCCATGGAAAGATTGCCCTGTGCAAACTGAAAAGCCCCAGCAGTATCAAAGATTTTTATGAAATCAAGATATATGCTGTACTGATTTCATTTACTAGGAAATGATCCAAGGAGCCACAGTGCTAAAAATTGCTAAAATGACAACTTGCCTTAATCCAAAGTCTGCAAAGTTTGAACACATGTATCAGAAAATTATAGTTGAGGAAGAGTCAGCACATATTCACAGGTTAAAGATTTCTTAATGTAATTAATGATGATGTTTTCTCAGAATAAATTCCTCGAATTATTGAGAAGCTTCATTGAATAACTTTCTGCTCATTAAAAAGTGAGGGACTAAAAGGTCAATTCAGCATTCTTTCAAAGAAGAAAAAAAAAGAACCATCCAGATGAAAATTTCAATATTTCAAAATTTCAGAAATCCGATAAAGAAACTACAGTGTCTGAGTGAAATACAGTAAAGAATAATCTGTTTTACCCAGGCACTGCTGAAGCAGAAACCATACCCTACAACATTTGTACAGGGAAAAGCATTTGTTTCAGAAACTACAGGGATTTTTACAAAAGGAGCAAGATGAAATTTGAAATTTATCCCATATAATTAAAATAATTATAGAATAATTAAAAAGTTGTGGTTGGAAGGGACCTTGCAAGGTCATGTAGTCCAGCCCCCTGCAATGAGCAGGACATCTTCACCTGGATCAGGTTACTCAGGATTCATCTTAAATACCTCAAGTGCCCTTTGGTTTAAGTTTATGAAAAATAGGAGGAAAGTTCAATTTGCCACTGACTTGTACTAAATATTTGAAAGAGATTAATCATAATCAATAATTTACTTCCTAATCAGCTCAGGCTTTCAACAGACTTGGGCTCTCTCCATCATCATCAATACTTACAGGGTCTTGACAGCTCAAAACCTCCAGGATGCTATGAAGTAATTCAACACAGTACTTCCTCTCCTGGACCTGGAGCTGCTGATCCTCCTTCTGTTCCAGTAATTCCCTCAGCTCTTTTGTAATCACAGGAAGCAAAATGTCCCTGCATTCTGAAAGAAAGCAAATTATCTTAACAACAAATGTGAATGAAATACTATGGGCAAAGAAACCCTCCCCAAAGAATGAAACAGGTTATGCTTTAACAGTCCCAACGTGGAATTGCTGATTTCCCAATCGTGCCTCAGGAATATTCCAAACTTGTGTGGTATTCTCATAAGTCAACAGTGTTTTCATATATCAAAACCAAAAGTTCTGATAAAAATAATTTTCTTCAGTCAAAATGATAAAAATAAATTTCTTCAGTCAAATTCTGAAGGCTCTTCAGCTTATGTCAAACACTTGAGGACAAATTACTCCCATACAAAGCATCTTGAAATTAACTATGTTTAAGTAATGACAGGATTTTAATATAAGAAAATTACTGTATTTATTAACTTATTTCTGACAATAAGACTCAAACAGCAGAACAGAACTATGTTCATTATTTTTGAAACATATCTTCTAAACATTAAAGAAAAGACTAATTAAAGGCCTATCAAGCCAGTGATAGTGAGAGCTCTGCATATATTCATCCTTATCCAAATTTACGGAAGCTGACACAAACATGAAGTTACATTCCAATCTCACATGTACATTGACTTTTTAAGAGAGAGGTGCTTACAGGAAATATCAGGAGTACAAAATACACAAATTTGAAATAACTGTAACGAGAGCAATATCTATCCAGGAATAAAAAAAAATACTTTTTTTTTTTAAAGAAAGATTTAGAGCATCTGGGCACACCAAAAAGAAAAAAAAAAGTTTATTCTATTTTTCCATCTGTTGAAACCAGTTGGGGAGATGTTTTCTTTATCTGGTGTATAACCTATTCCTCATAACTCCAGGGGGGAGGGCATGGGAGCCTTCTGATAATGGGCCAGCTGTTCAAACCAGGTGGGGCAGTGCTCCTTATCTCTCCCACAAGCCATCCTCCCTCCAGGGGATATCTGCTGCTGATGGGCCATGGAGACTCAGCAGTGACAGGACACATTCCATCATCCCAGTGGGAGATGCTCCACCCAGGAGGGGAAGCCAACCATTCCCACCTGGATAAAACTGAGACACAGGAACACCAGGGATCTGGTTCCACTGGATTCCCAGAGGAAGACCACACCCATCTCACCACCACTGAACCCTTTCTACAGGATCATCTCTGCTCCAACAGAACCACCTCTGCCACTCCAGGAGGATTTATTTTGGACTGCTTCCAACACCCTGACCAACAGGGTGTCAGGTTGTAGCTCTGACTCTCAGGGTTTCTAGGATTTGTTTGTTTGCTTGGGCTTTTTTGTACCACTACATTTGTATTCTTAATATTCCTGGTAAAGATGTTATTCCTATTCCCAAATCTTTGCCTGAAAGCCCTTAATTGCAAAATTGTAATAATTTGGAGGGAGGGAGTTTACATTCTCCATTCCAAGGGAAACTTCAGCTTTCCCTGGCAGATACCTGTCTTCCCAAACCAAGGAAGGAAAAGTAATTATTACTGTCTGAATTTTACAGATGAAGCAACAGAAGCAATCCATGCAGATTATTCTTATTTGAAGTAATAGCTCAAAGCTACACGAAGCCAAGAGCTTTTAATCATGTCTGAAGAGCACCACAATTTCTTGCCTCAGAAAGTATCTCTACTCTTGGTAACTATTTCTATATTCCAAGCTACAAGACAAATCTAACCCAATAACTAAATTACAAACTCACCAGTAAGACAGCAGTTAAAGAACACATATCAACACAAGACCTGTTTGAACAGCAGCATAAAAATGAATTTCACACAGCCTACAGTTCCTTTACATGCCCAATTCTGCACAGACACGCTGCCTGCATTTCCTGCAGCCACAGACACCCCTTGGCAGCAGAAAGCAAAGGGCTGCACTAGCAAAACACAGAGTGGAGCCCAGCAGCAGGGGATACCAACACTCCTAAAGCACTCCTGTGTGGATTTGTGTCCATGGACACAGACAACACCTCCTTCCACAAGTCAGGACTGGCAGCTTCATGGTCACCAGCTGCAGACAGCAAATGTTATAAGTTTTCTGAAATTGAGATGTCATTCAATACCTGACAAATACTTTGTTAATTTGCTCATATGAACCACTTCTAAGTAATTGTCAATGCAAGAAATGCAGTGCTATTAGCTTAAGCCAAAACTAAACCAAAGAAACATCATTAGCAACAAAAAAGTTACATACAATACCTAAAAAGCTTGCTGAAATGTGATAGGGCCTTTTAAATAAAGGGTTTATATATTCAGTCTACAAATAAGAGCGAATTATAAAAGAGATTATTACCTCATTACTTTTGAAAAGGCTAGTAAAAAAATCTTAAGTTTTGTTCTCACTGTTACCTGTGGAAACTGTTCTTCAACCATCTAAGGTTATCCAGGGGGGAAACAGCTCCAAGAACCATCAGTTCACATTTTATTCATCAAGACCCTGGCCACTTTAAAAATGTTTAAGCTATATTTTGGATATAGCACTTACTGCAAACCAAGTTCCATTTAATGGTGCTTAGCAGAAGGACCATAAGTGTAAGAGTCTTACTGAAAGATTTGAGACATTTTAAAGTGGATCAGGTGAAATAAAAAAAATGGACTCACATGCCAAGCAAGCAGTTCAGGCTGGATGTAAGGAAAAACCTCTTCCTCATGGGGACAGCCAAGCAGCAGAACTAACTGATTGCACAGCCTCTATCCTGGAGCAACCTGGTCTGACCCCAGAGCTGACCTGGAGGTTGGAATGGACCCATTCCCAGATTCCTTCCAAGTGTTCTTCAACTATTCTATGCTCCATGATTGCCAGAGCTGCTTCTAATCAGTGCTAGTGTGGCAGGAGCTTGGTGCACTGCAAATGACCAGTTTATAATGCTCAGGAACTGAACAGAGAGGACAAGGACAGTGAGTAAGTGCCACCACACAGCAGGAAATTTACAGGAGATCCTGGATCTCTGGAAAATGAGAAAGTTAGGAACAAAGTTACATATGTGCCTGTACCTAAATAATGACATTTTGGGGGCTTGTTATTTTTTTATCCATGGACTCAAACATCAAGGTGTCCTATATCAGAAGAGATGACATCAAACTCATTACTCTAAAGACAGATAGGAGAAACCCATTGCTTGTCATTTTAATCCCTAGCACTTGCCCAGCTTCTGTAGTGAGGCATAAAAACTGTTTCACATGTATTCAACCTGTATGGAAATACACATCTAGAAAAAGTTCTCTTTTCTGGTCTCCACTCTGCTCCATCCCTGTGCTCCTCTCCAGATTCTCTGACTGTGTGCTGGATATGCTGAAGGAATGACTCAGCACCAGCTAAGCCCCACATTTCTCTACAGCATTGTGGATCCCATGCACCAAGCAAACCCTTGGCAGTAAAATGCCTGCATCCCTCTCCCTCCCTGTCTGCAGCTACAGCAGAGTTCTACCCATGGCAACACTTTGTGCCACAAGTTCTCTGCTCTCAACCTGCTTTGCATAAATTACACTTTGAATAAGGATTCATAACTTACTCTAGCAATCTGCAACAAAGTAACAGCTACAACTAATACAACATGAAGATGAACATATTTAGACAAACACATTGAACCTTTAACTAATCTGCAATGACACACAGAAATACAGATTCCAAATCAACAGCATGTGAGAAATTCAGCTGGCAACTCTTTCCCCATAACTACCATTCTTAAAAATAGTGCCTTGAAAACACTTCCACTTCAAAAAGCATCAGTAGGACGTGCTATGCTACCAGGCTGTTCATAGCAGCAAAGTTCAAAGTCACATCACATTAGGTGACATCTCAGCCACTTTTCAGCTCTCACAAAGATGATGGAAGGTTCTTTGCACATTCCAGTTTCACATCTGCCAGGATAAACATACTTATCGCTCTCACTCCTTCAAAATAATATGCAGCTAAATTTTAAGCTATTAGATGTCCCTTTGAACTGTCTGACAGTTAGCAAATACAAAAATTCCTTTGGGGTAGCTTTCAAAGTTACTGGGACCAGCTGGATAATAAAACCTATACCTACCTAATGAGCTTTATTTCAAAAGCAAAGTAAGCCATTGATCGAGAGGAACCCTGTCTTCTAGATAAAGTACATTTTTAATTTGTCCTCATATAGAAAATAAAGCCCTAGGATTCAGGGTGGGTGTTATGGGTATATTTATCACCAAATTACATCTGACTTCACATGCCAGTGACACCCATTTGATCAGTAATCAGGAAGCATAGATGAGATCATAACCAACAAGTTGCACCAGACACCTTAAAGAGGAGAGGAAGCAAACTATATTGAATTTAAAACTTCTCCATACCAGCCTTCAGAGGTCACTTAAAGCTTCCTACCAGAATGCAAAATGCCTGCTGCTGTCTATAACTCATTAAAAAAACACACACATATATTTTGGTAAAAGAATCAAGTCTTTAGCATAATTTGTCTTCCATATAGACTCATTCCATATTTTTTAAACATAAAAAGTCTTCCTGTATAGACTAAATTTTCTTATTGTACTGGGAGAACAGCTGAGGTAGAAGGTACAATTGGTTTCCTCCAGTTTTTAGAGCTAATTACTCTGCAAGCTTCAGTAATCCCAGTTGTACTTGGCAATATACATTAGGATTGGATCCATATTTGATACATACAGAATCTCTTAAAAGGACTTAACATGTGCAGCTGATCAATTATTTACAGGGCATTTTCAGATGTCCACAATGTTGAAGTGTCAGGCTACATGGAAATTCAAAGGTTCTTTAGTCATTCTTAGCTATATTATTTCCTTTAAAAACAAAACAAAACAAAACCCACAAACTTGCCATTGCTACTAATATGAAAAAAAAAATCAATAGATTTTAGAAAGAATATTCATTTTTTGGTGTTAATTAGTTTGGTTAGTATTAATGCTTTACGCCTATATTTTTAACTAGCTGCTAGATAAACTCAGGTTGTTGATTATGCAGGAGAATGACTTAATTTTTTAATGCATTACTTAATTTTGTAATGCACTTCTAGGACGTTATTCATAAATAGAAGAAAAGGAAAAACTAATTAGGTGTTAGGAGGCCCCTACCAGTTGAAACCATCCCATATGAGGATGAACTGCCAGCTATTTTGAAAAGCACATACAATCAAAGCAACTGAAAAAGATTGGTATTGTAGCAAGGAGGGCCTGACCTCAGCCTGAGCCTGCAGGTGGACTAAAGTAAATCTGTAAATATATAAATATGTAGTTGTTTCTTTGTATCTTTGAAAACCAGATAAAACTATTTCACTAGAATATTACATAAAATATTAAATCCTTGCACTATCTTGGGACAAAGAAAAGTTTATTGAACTAGTATATAAATTTCTGATTATAATACTAAGGTATTGCACAAGTTACGTAAGGAAAATGAACCAGGTGTTTGTTTAAACAACAGCAATTCACTGGCCTGGGAAAAGGAGAAAAAATTAAGAAAACTGCAGAAGATTGTACTTGAAAAATCAGCTAAAGTAAAACTTTATATTGTAGTTGATGATTTAGACTCATTCACTGGATGCCCCCTCAGCAAGGCTGCAGATGGCACTGAATTGGGCAGGGTGACACCTGCCAGAGGGCAGGGAGGCCCTGCAGAGGGACCTGGACAGCTGGATGGATGGGCCAAGGCCAGCAGGGTGAGCTGCACTGGGGTGAAGTGCCAGGTCATGGGCTCCAGGCAGGAAGGGACCTAGGGGTGCTGGCTGAGCCCCTGAACATGAGCCAGGTGGGCAAGAGGCACCTGGCCAGTGCCAGCACTGCTCTGGCAGCAGGAGCAGGGCAGTGCCTGTCCCCTGTGCTGGGCACTCTCAGGCCACACCCCAGGCTCTGTCCAGCCCTGGGGCCCTGAGGCAAGAAAGGCACTGAGGGGCTGAAGCGAGGCCAGAGAAGGGAACAGAACTGGGGAAGGGGCTGCAGCTCAGCCTGATGGGGAGTGGCTGAGGGACCGGGGGGTGCTCAGCCTGGAAACAAGGAGGCTTCGTCCTCTACAACTCCCTGACAGGAGAGTGTAGAGAGGATGTTGCTCTCTCAAGTAGTGAGAGAGAAGCAGAAGCTGTCTCAGGGGTTGTCCCGTCCTGGCATAGGCTGCCCAGGGCACTGATGGAGTCACCATCCCTGGGGAAATTTAAAAGATGTGTGGACATGATTTAGTGGCAGCTGTGGCAGCATTAGTTTTACTGTTGAACTCATTCTCAAGGGTCTTTTCCAACCTAAACAAATCTCTAAGTCTCTGAGGAAGCAATTCACATTCTCACACCTCCTTCCATGCCCCAAGAAAGCTCAAGACAGAGAAGGGAGAGACATGGAGGGGGGCAGATGCCTATTTAAATACTAGCTGCTTTCTTTTCTGCTTGATAATAATGTAAGAACATTGCCAACAACATCTATTCTTCTTTAACGTTCAAAAGCATGAAAAAGCCCAACTGTTCTGACTGGCTTTATTCTAGCTGCCCCAAACTTTATTTGAACACATAAAACATCAACATACAGTTTGAGCATCTTGCATTTTCTTCATCAAGGTCTATCAAAAGATTTAGTATTATGCATATTCATCAATCCCAACACACTTCTTGGAGAGGTTCCCTGGCAGCACCTTCCTGAATACAAACAGGTAGATTCATTGCTGTCCACGATCAAGCAGTTATATATTTTCTCTTTTGCGTTTGGTTGGGGTTTTTAACCCTTCTATTCACCTTATTCCCTTTGGAAGATACCTAATGATTTCTTATGTACCAGGTAAATGAAATTCAAGCTCTTAAGTCATTAATGCAATCATGGCATTAAAAAAGACATTTGGGTCTCCTTCAGCAAAAATCACTGATGGGTTTCATTCCTGACTGCCTCATATGTGCAGCCAAAACGGTAATAAAGATTTAACACCACTTTTGTCTCCCTTAGGAAACACTACTCTTGATTCCCTGGCATGCCTGTAGTCATATCCATCTGTTAGGATGGCTTCATGCCCACTTAAAAACTGGCATGCCAATTTAATAAGGACATAGGTGTCATCTGAGTACAGATTTAGAACAAAGCCTCAAAAATAAAGCCAGTGAACAACATTCTTTCAATGAGGTGAGACTTCTGATGGCAGCCAGTGCTCCATTAAAGCACTGTGCTTCTTCACAAAGGACATCTGTTCACAACTGCAGCAATCTTCCTGTTAAAAGTCTTCCCTCTTTGTTATTTGCAATTTAACTCCTTGCTTTACCGGGAAGCCCTGAAGTAATGATTTTAAAATGGTATATTTTTCATTCATTGTTAAATCTAAATTAAAAATCACAGCTTGAATAAGAGCCACAGAAAGGAAGGTACCGTAGGTGACTTACAGATTGTGACAGCACTGCAAGATGCAAATTCTCTTTGTCTCCTGGACTCTAACAGGAACATGAAGGAAGGAGAAGCCCAGGGAGGCTTGAGGCAGCTGCTGGCAGTTCAGTGCCAGCAGGTGAGGCAGGACACAGAGCAGGGACAGCACCTAGCACACCACTGACCCCAGCAGCAGCCGCACAAGCCTGCACCTCCCAGCTTCCAGGTGTGTGTTCAATGGTCTCCCCTCCTGAGGGGCTGAGTAATGCCAGGAATTCCAGGGCACTCAGAACTTCCAACACAACCCTGCTCTAGCCATGACAGCATTTCCAGCACTTGGTGCCTTTTCCAGCTGGCAGTCATTGCAGCCTGCCAGTCTACAGCACAGCCTGTCAGCACATCCTCTCTGGCACATTTGGATCTTTAAGGTCCCTTCCAACCCAGGCCATCCATGATCCTGTGAATTTGATGTATTCCAATTCTCATGTTTCCTCATTTCCTTCTACTGACATCAAATATTTGTCATTATCAACTGCCTTAATACATTTTTGATCTCTCTTTTCTGTTTGAAGTAATTGTAGACCACTTTTTACATATATATTTAGAAGTTCATTGTTAAAACTAGTTCACCTAACTTGATTTCCCTCCACATAACAAGATTTTTTTAAAATGTAACTACAAAAAAGCCATAATGGGTTAAGTCTAACAAAAAGTTACCAGTTGCAATATCAAGCGTGTCTCCTACTCATCCATAAACACAAGTAAAGGCTTCAGTCTACATATGTTCATCACAAATATATGCAGATAAATACCCACAGATATGTTTCTGCCATACTCATCTATATCAAAACATTGAATATTTGAAATACACGACTTGAAGTGATGTTTTAGAGGTAATGTACCCCTGAAAATCCCCCTCAAAATAAAAAATCTAAATACAAAATTCAAGACTGAATCTACAGGACAGACCGGGTTTCTATATAGAACCTTTTCAAATGAATATATGAACAGTGACTAATTTCAATATTTTCCCAGTATCTAAAAACAGCAGAGTCACATGCATTGACAATCTCCAAGTATTTTTAAAATGTTGAGAAGTTGTGTTGAACACAGGGAAGGGGGGAAAATATCACAGAGAACCCCCATAAAACCCAAAAAAATTTAGGCTTAGGGACTTTTGTCAGTTGGAACCAGATTGTAAGATCATAATGGTAAAAATCAATAACTGTAACTCAATCCTGACCATAATAATTAAACTGAAAGATGCTTAATCAGAAATTACTCCTCCTTTGGCTTTATTTTTTTAAACCTTTTTCTTAACCCTGAAGGTAAAAACAATACACTATATCAACACAAACTAGCAACAATATTAAATTTGTGAAACGAAATGAAGTATTTCACAGGTAAAACTCAGTAATGTACACAAGTGTTAGGAAATCAGTGTGATTATGGGTGTGTGCAAGTACTTCTCTTGTTTAAACAGTAATAGAATAGAAAGAGTTCTTCAGTGAGGGAAAAAAATTGCTACAGTCTCAGCATTTCTTCTGGCATCTGGCAAATTAACCCCTGGTGCTAACATATGTTACTTGCTGCTGTTCTTCCAAAATCAGCAAGTGGTTTGCATATGCTGAACATGCAGCAGCCGTGTCTGGAGTCCCAGTGAGCACAGAGCCTGCATTTCCAGCCCAAACACCAACTCCATTCCCACCCTGCCAGTGCCCATCTCTGCCCTGCTTAGAGCTCCTGCTCTTTGGGGTGATCTCTGAGTTCAGCTGCAGCACAAACCCCTCACCAGGACTGGACCGCCAGGGAACACAACGACCAAAGCACCACGATCAAAACATACACATTTCACCATGTGTTGAAGCACTTTATATTCCTTTCACACCAATAAAAAACAGTTCTCTCAAGGCTACTCCTTTACAAGTTTCAGCATGTCAGTAAATATTCCAGGCCCATCTTAGAGTAAACATCTAGCTCCAAATACCATAAATTCAGCAACACTAACTACAATAAAAACTCCATGTGATTTATGAACAGCTCTATCTTAATTTGTTATTTTTATCAGAAACAAAAAGATGGTGGGGGAATTTTGGCAATAAGTTTCCTAAAAATAAACAAATGAAACAGTAACTCCTGAAAAGTAGTTTTACATAGAAATTAAGCAATACTAACAAAACTTTTTCACAACAGGGAGAGAATAATCCATTACATCCTACTAAACAGGGTGACAGATATGACAGGAGACAGTTTCTTACATCATAAAAGAGACTCTAAAATCCCATTAGAGGTGTTTATATGAGACAAGGCAATAGTTTCTTTCACTTTGATATTTTAAAATAATAAAATATCAAATCATCTAAAAGCCAAGTGTCAGAAATCAAGCAGATTTCTCATCCTCTGACCAAAAAGGACTTAATATTTTCTAAAGACAAAACTGTATAAAAGTCTGCTGACACATCCTATTAGAACATTCCTAAATGCTACAGTGAAAGTGCACAGGCAGTGGGAAACATCCATCATCCTCCACCCAGCCCCTCAAATACCTGCACCCCCATAACCTCTCCAAGCTGTGTTACAGTTACAGAGTGGGAACAAGAAATCAATGCCTCTACAAAAAATTGGCAATGTAACTTAAAGACTTCTAAAAGTGCTTCAGTGCTGCAAGGCCTTTGAAGATCAATTACAGCAGAGGTGCACGGGACCATTTCCTATCTGATGAAAGCACTCCATGAGTCTACAGTGGAAATTATGAATGCCTGGGAATACATAGCAATAAATTCAGTTTACCCTCCAGGTTTCCAGCTTCAGGTTCACATGTAACTTATTTAATAAAGGCAAATTTCACTGCCTTTAAATTTATTTTTTTAAATACTTTCCCATGTTTTCAGAAGTCTGTTTTGTTAGGAAATGCTGTGAATATCAATGGGTCAAAGAACAGAAATGCCAGATATGCAGTCCAATTGAATTATAAAGATAATACCTCTGGGAATGGATGTACATTAATTGAACAACTGCAATGAATTACCTGGAAAGAGACTAAAGACTGGAGGAAAAATTGATAATCTGAGACATACGCAAAATCATAGACTTCACTGTAATTAGCAGTGTGGTTAAATATATTCCATATTCATGGCAGAAAAAATACTACCTGTTCCAGATAAATGTGAACTTTAGTTAATGATACTGCTGGCAATCTTACCTTAATTATCATGCTGCGTCCTATTCTGAGATAGCCTACATGTGCTTTCATTCTTGTAAATGACCTTCCAGCTCATTGAGTGCAGTAATGAATCAGGCAGCACCTACACCCTACACACACTTGGTTCTCTACCCAATTAATTGTAAAATCAATTGTATTTAATGTAGAGCAAAAAGGTGCCTTTAGAATTTTCTATTTTAAGCCACAGCAATGTAAATGAAAAAAGATTTGTTTGCTATTTGCCGTGCACAGTATTACAATAACACAGTACAGAAATGTTTTCATACTACTATAATATTATATAATAATACATCTAATAATAATTTAAGAATATTACATTACATATTATATAATAATATAGATACTTAATTGTGTATTGGTATCTTTCGGTAATAAAAGATATTGGTAATATCTTTTCACATCCTTCAGTGCCTGCACTTAAACATGATGTGAACTTCTCCTCCTATGGTAATTACAACACTAAGGTTGAAACCAAAACATAAATGAAAATAATCAAAAAAAATCATTTAGGTAAAAACCCAGCCTGTAATTATTAAAAGGATGATTTGCTACTGACACGCAAAATGTTTAAATGAATACTTTCTAGTAAGCAAAAATATTCTCTTGTTAGTACTATCGTAACATTAGTCATGATATTGTTAAAACAAAATGCCATGACAAAGTTAAAACAAACAGGGTATATTTCAGTTTTATTTTAAAATCACAGCAACTTCATTTCTCTATTTTGGGCAACTGCTTCTTCAGAGGACTGCTCTTGTTTTAAACTATTACCTGAAAAAAAAAATCAATCCATTTCCCCAGACTTCTCTAAAAGGAACACAGCTAAGTATAATTATATAATTATATACCAAGCATTATAATATAAAGTATCACAGTAAAAACATTTTCAGGTAGATCTTGCACATGTAATCCCCACAAGCACATGAACAAGCAGCTCATTTGTACATATTATGTAGTGGATACACTTTAACTGGCAATTACTAATGCAGGTTTGGATCACAATACCCAGATATACTGGACATAAGTGAAATAGCAGGGCTGACAAATGAATCAAGTGTGATATGCTGCCTTCATGCTCTCAGCTGCTTGGTTCTGCTGTCAGGTGTCTGATGTTAGCAAAAAATAGAGGAGAGCTTTTAGGCAATACATTTTTTCATCTATGAATTTAAGACTAAATGAATCCACAAACTGCCTGTCGGGGAAAAATTAAAATGTATTAATTATCTGGTCATCACTATGCAAAACCCACCATTTAGTGGTTTTATAAAAGGTCCCTTGAATTAGAAATCTTCCTAGCAAAATTTCTTATTCATTATTAGCTAAAAAATACAGAAGCAGAAACAGTGTCCTCTTTTTAGAATTCACAGTGCATCCTGAGATAGACATATCCCATGATAGACCAGCTATTTATTTCAAGACATCAGACAAGCTGCATTTACAAGCAACCAGCAATCTATTATTATTATTTATCTGCAAGTAGTAAAAGCTTTACAGAGTATTTTGCATTAACAGATCTCAGCCAAAAGAAAGGCCTGTTAAACACAGGGAACAAGCACCACTGTAAGCAGACTATAACGAAATCTTCTTGGGAATCCAAACCCCTCTCTTTTCTCTTCTGGAATACACAGAGCAATGGAAGAAAGGAGCTGTAGGATGTACACTTGTGAATAGAACAGTGAAGCACACAGTTATTGTATGCTCAACTGTTTTCCTCCTGAATCTTACTCTTATTAGATGCCTGGGATCTGCTGTCCTGACCCTGATCTGTGAACCAATAACAACTGCACTTCAGAGAGACAAGCTTCTTTAAGGAAGAACTATTGAATCAAAAAGAAGTTTACAGTTTACATCTAATTTCTCAGTATTAAACACAGGGTAGCTGACTGAGCTCTAGTAGTATCAAGAGTTCAGGAGAGTGCCTTATTTACACCCAAGAGTCTTCCACTCTCGTGAGAGGATATTTCTCCTTCTGGTCTAAATTCTGCTCACCACAAGCACCACAGATAAAACTAAGTCTGGCACTTCTGATTTTAGAAGCAGCAGCAGTAAAGGCAGCTCATACTGCAATGATGTATCAGACTCTGCTTGTAAAACAGAAATACAGTCAACTACCAGAGCAAACTGTGAATGCAGGACTAAATTCTGTTTGAAAATTAATTAGGATCTGCTCTTAATAGTTTGGCTCAGTGTCTGGAGATACCTATGCTGCAGCTACTCATGTTCCACCAACTCCAAGCAAATGTGAATTTACACATAGTCAAAAAAAATCACAGCAGTTGACTCTTAAGGGTCTTAACATAAAAATAGGTGAAAATATTACTTAATTTAATCTAAACAATAAAACCACCCACATTATTTTCCTGACTTATTTTTCCAGGAAATCGACAATGGTCTTAAAACACAACAGACACAGCTAGTTATTGTTAAAGCTTACAATATACAATTCAGTCTCTATGGAATACAACACAGGTCTGAAAATAAAGTGTAATTTTTATCTGTCATGGCTAGTTGGGACTGCATCACTCTCCTGGCAGCTCAGAACGAGGTGAGCAAAGCAATCCTGTCTCAATCTACTCACACACAGCACTACTTGCAACCCACTGTTGTACTGTCAAGCTCCTGGAATCATAATCTTTAAGTTGTCAGAAACTGGCATTCATCTGAGTAGTCTGTGTGCCTTTCAGGTTCTGAAGGTTATCTACACAGCAAAAAGGTGAGAGAGAGAAGCAACCATCTCATCCACAAGAGAGGAGTCAGAACACTTGACACTGAGGTGAAACTAATCATGTAAAACTTGGCTGCTCTGATAAGATTCCTTCAGCAAAAATTCACTTCTTGTGATAATATGAAGGCAAACTGAGCACAATGGTGATAAAGGCATTTCAGTATCATTATCACTCCTGAGAGCTGAGAAAGACACGAAGTTCTGACAGAGGTTGAGAAGCATCATAATTCCTGTACGTGGAAATGCTGCATTGCAGCTGAATATACCACAGCATTTTGTCCTCTTCCCAGGCAGAGGCCTCATATAACATCTCTGCTCACAGGTTTCACTTCATGTTTCTATTCCATTATAGACCTTAAAATGGGTTGAAAGGATATATAGCTCACCCACCTAACCACTAGAACATAAAAAACCACACAAAACTGTTCCTCTGAGCCCCACCTGTTCCTTGCTCTAGGCCAGCAATCACACTTTGCACAGCTCTTGCCATCCTGTGGAAAGAGATGAATCCCCTCCAGAGCTCAGGCTTCTAGCATTCACACTCCTTCAGTATTTGTTTCACTCAATTGCAAACGTGAATTGCACAACACATAAGTCATTGAAATTTTTCACACATTTATTTGAAGCCTTAGAGGCATTTTGTCCTTACCCTGTTTCTTAAAAAGGTTGCTGCGAACGATTTCCTTCATGGACTGCACTTTCTGCTTCTGTAGTTTCACTGGTGGAATGCAAGTATAAAATTCATATAGTAGTTGGCTGCATGAAAAGGAAAAATGTCATAAATACCATACAGATGAATTCATCAGGTGTTAATAAGGACAAAGAGCAAAAGATCACATATTTCTAAACATTTATCACTTTTTAAGACTTGTATTTATTTATATATCACGAATATTGACGACAGACCAGTAACAAACATATCCAGGGACCAACCACTGTCTTCATCAGTAGGAACTGGTGCAGCTTTGTAGACCTAAACTGATCTACAAGAATTGATTGCTGACAATTCAAATCCGCTGACAGATAGTCAAAAGTGACTCACCTCAGTAACCTGGCATCAAAAACCATTTCAACATCGTGAAGAACTGATGGTATGTACTTCAAGGCAGCAACCTGCACATTAATCACACATTAATCACATTAATCCTATAGGTTTATACATGTACATCAACAGCACAGAGCACACCACTAAGACAGATACACACAAAACAAACTAATAAACTCAGGCTTCTTTCCCCAGACTGAAATTTTACATCACATTTGAATAAATATCACCACAGAGTTGCATATTCTGAGGATTTGCAGAGGAACTTAACTACTTTAACTACCATAGTTCCAAGTGGATCTGACTCTTTGCCAACCAGTGAAGGGGACCAGGCTTTGTAGGTTATCTCCTTGCAGACCACTAAAAGTGTCATTATGATGCAAATAAGTAAACCAAGCACTGATGAAAGCAAGAGCTGTATCAATCCCACCCCAGAAATGTGCCATGCAGGAGGCAGAAGTCAGGGGAGCACCCACCCACCCCAATGCCACCCTTTCTAGAATAGATGAAAAGGGGTGTCATGTCCCTAACCAACCATCTGCAGCCAAGCTGTGGCATGGTTTATCTCCTCCTATCAATTCCTGAGGTATGTTTTGACAGCATAGTGGGATAATCAAACCTTACCCTGACAAGGCTAAGAGACAAGTTACTATTCTTACATGGACAAGAAAACTCCAGCAGGCAATTTCAGGCTCAAAATCACCACTAACACTTCAAGCTAATATGCATAAAAACTAACTTGCAGTACTTAACTTCAGTGTGCAGCTTTAGGGTATAAATTCCTACTAACATTCTACTAAAAAATAAATTACAGTGATGTAAAGTTTTCTATTACTGATCTATCTGATAGAAGCCTATCTAGGTTCAATATTTCTCTTACCTCTACACAGCAAGCTCCTTGTTAAAAACTTAGGCTCTTTCTAGAGAGTAGGGGTCTTAGAATGAAGACAATCAGAGCACAGCTTTCTTTGGCTCTCTTTTAGACCTTTTAAACACAATAAAGCTATAATTTTATTTGTATGAGCTTCCACTGCAGTAGGCCGTTAAAAAAACAACCAACCAACAACAACAACAACAAACTATGTCTGGATTGAAAGAGAGAGCTTAGTCTGCAGCAAGAGTGAATACAGTATTTCAAAGAGACTCTGCTGGTACTTTCAGAAAAGTCATTCTCGTGCAGATCTCATCCTACACTCATACACAAACCCAGAAAGCTCAAAGGAGCTGTTTAAAAGCTGTTACAACTTCAACAAAGAGATTGTATCTTCTACTGATCTTGGGAAGTCCCTGGGCTATTGACAGCACCCATACAAACACCTGTGCTGGACTGGAAACTGCCTCCAGCTTTCGTTCAGATGCTGCTGCTCCTCACTTTTCAAGCAGCAGATGAAGAGACTCCACAGCAGCATCTGAATTTCATTTTACAGCAATTCCCGGGTACTGTGAAAGATGTTTGATAAAAAATAGAGCCACCAGTAGCCACTAAGTATTTCAAGCAGTACTCCACTGACACCTGGACTATTGCACTGTCTGACTTTCACATATCCCTGTTCTACATGTGCATAGGACGCAAGTGGGAAGGAGAGAGCTGCAGCCTCTCTGCAGATCCACAGTTCCAGCTGAAGTACAATAATGAGTATATCCCCTGCACTATTTTAGACTCCCAACTTTCATTTGCAATAATTGCTTCAAATGATGCACTATGGACACAATTGAGCACTGTCCTTAATGAAGTCATAAAAATCTCCTAGTCAGCAGCACAAGATGTTCTGCATTCTTCAAACCTTAAGAGATTAGTTTTTTAAGCAGGATACAGATAAACCCACAATACTGCAGAAAATTATTTCTTACATATACAATGTACAGTTAAATTTATTTTAACCTTTACTCCTGACCAGGCTTATTTTTAGCTGCCCTCTTTTTGCAGTATTACATTATACATATTCATGAAATTCGAGTACCCATGAGATGAAAAGTACATTCGAAGAAATCACTGGTGCTCTGTTTCTTAATCTAATTTTGCTTGCCATCAAGGCAACTTTAAGAAGTTACTGTGCCTTTGTCCACCACAAGCAAAGCATTGTGGCAGTGCCTTTCTAGGCTTATTCTCTCATAAGAAAACTGTACAGAGATGCATGAAGTCCTTAGAATCCTCTGTTACAGTAGCGTGGGTCAAAATTGCATGGGGAAGAATGAGAGAAAGGCAGCAGCTTCATATTCCATTATTTTTCAGATATCTCAGTGCCACAGACAATTTCTTTTTCCTGTTTCAATGACCTTGAGAAGGTGTCATCTAAGGTTTCTGAAAGCACGCACAGCATGGGGAGTTATGCTTTCTCAAATCAGTGCCTAGGAGCAAGCTGGGGAGAGCTGACATTTGCAGCAGACAGGACCATCTGTAGGTCAAATGTGGTGTGTCAGCTGGGAACAGAACAGTTGGAAAAGGAGCAGGGGCTTGATTTGTAAAATAAGGTTGAGAGCACAAGCTGGTCAATGAAAGGGCACACTCATAGACTACAAGTCAGAAGTCAACAGTAGGAGGATCTAAAAAATATATAATACGAAATTTTAAAATAATTAATTCAATTTTATTCCCCAGAAATAAAGGGTGATTTAAACAGACTCAAAACACATCCACTAAAAATTATGTTTTTTGACCTGAGTGCTCAAAGGATAGAAGGTACTTATATCTTCCCTATTCCCCCTCATCCCCAAGCCTCCCTTCACCAAACTCTTTGCAGTTTCTGGAAACTGATTTCCAGGTTTCCAGATTTCAAGGATTCTCTCTTTCAGAAGTACTGACTTCATGAAAAAAAATCTTTCTCAAATCTACAAAAGTCACCAGCAATGGCTACAGAGGAGCAACTGATAAATGCAACAAAGTTGTAACATCATCCCCTCCAAAAGAAATTAAAGAAAGGTTTAAGTCTAGTGCCTAGAAAGCCCTACCACTGTAAAGACAGTGTAAATTCTGAACTGTTTTAAATAATTACAAGAGTAATCTGTAAAATAATTCTTAAAAGAAGGAATCCTTACCCTACAGCTGCACATTGATTCCTGTACTGGTGAAATGAAACCACTCCAAGCTCCACTCCAAGGGCCAGCCTTACAAAGCACCATGCCAGGACCTGCACCCAGGCCACTCTGCAGCTCACATGGTTGCTCTTAGACATCAGCACAGTAGGGATACTGAAAATATAACCCTAACTGTCGTTTATTACTTCATGCAATGCTGAAGTTGAGAAGCATTCTGTCTGCATCTTTAAACAAAAAAGAGAACTGGACCAATTCCAGAAGTTTTGGGTTTTTTTAAAGACTTATTCTGGATTAACATGTACATTTCCAGTTTGCCAACAAGAAATTAATAATTCAGTCTTCAGCTGTTCAAGGCTTACATGAGCAGTACTACAAAATAGAACTAGATATCTGCCCTTCCCAAGGCTCAGGCACCACAGTAAGTCAGTCCACATCAGTCAGCTTTAGAACACGGACTGAAAGAGATTTTTTAGCTTTTTGTAAACGTATACAGCATTTAACAGATCAGGAAGTAAGATTGCACTCAGTAGATAAAGTTAAATGGAAACAATAAAGTGCTTCTGGCACAGATGAGGCTGTTCCATATAACACATAATTTCATAATAAATCCTTTCCTGAGTGAATTAATTTTCAATGCAAATCTGAGTGTGATTCTATCAGTAAAAATGACTGGCAAATTACTATTGGCTAAAATACTGAGTTCCAAATTTAAAAAAAAAAAAAAAAACACCAAAACACCACAACCCAAAACAAACAAACAAACAAAAACCTACAAAAAATAAATAAAAAAACCCAAACCCCAAGGATGAAGTAAAGAGTTAAAAATTCACATTCAACGGCTCTGCCGTTCAAGTTTCAATATCCTGAGAAACCCAATTACTTAAACTTTCTTCAGGCTTCTGAAACCTTCTTCTCTGATATCTTCAGACCATAATCTACTTGAACACATTCAATTGATCCTACCAATCTATGTTCCACTTATCAATGATAATTCTAAGTGTGACAGATTTAAGGCAGTTTTAATGTTCTGATTATTCCTGTATTTTTCCAACAGATTCTCTGAACTTCCCTCTCTGGGTACACAAACTGTGTATGGAGTCCCGTGTGTCTACAGAATCACTGAATAACCACCTGTCCTTTACCCTGCAAAGTTAATTTGTACTACTACAACATCCATCACTGTCGTCTCAGATCCCCCAAGGGAAATCAGTGTTGGATTTAGACAGAGGCAGGTATATGAATTTCTTTCTACTACTTTCTCCTCCCTCTCAGCAGAAATTATCTCCATTTTCTGGCCTGCATCCACCTACCAGAGCAGGAGTCTCAAGTATCAGCACTGAAGTCTCCTCCAAACAGGCACAGAAATACTATCCCTTGTGAAAGCTGTGGCTGCCTAGGGATCTCATGATGAAGTGGGAGGGAGTGTTAATTTTATTTTTTTTGCCCCCATTAAACTTATCTCCAGCAGCCAGCACTAAACTACAGCTGGACACTGCTCATTCCATGCCCCTCCTATCAGAAGTTTATAACATTAATACAGTATTTTTTATTTACTGTATGTAAAGCAATCTCATTGTAGGCTTCTCTCAGAGACACAGCTGTATGAGTCATGAGTATTTGCAACAAGAGCAAAGATACGACATAAACCAGTATTTCACATCTGACATAAAAGGTTCCTGCTAAAAAGAAAACTTTAAGTACCTTATGCAGATTCAGAGGCCCCAAAGCCTACTAGTACTTCAGGGTTATGAATAAATAGGACTAATTTTGCATAACTGATGGCACTCATCAGAAACCAAAAATTTTGATTTTCAATATGGTATTGATCAAAGCATACTGTTTAATAACTGGTCTGTTTATGAAACACAGTAACGTGCTCTTTAAAATGAGCGTAGATTTCTTTCCTTTAAGTCCTTCTCAGAGGTGCTCAGCTCTGTTTCCAAGGTTCTGTTGTTTCTGAGGAACACCAGCCAAGATGCCATGCATGTCTGCTAAACAGACCCAACACTAGGAACTAGCATTAAACATGGAAATATGGAAATGAGGGTAGGCACAGTCACGCTCATCAGTTCCACGCAATGTCACGGTGCCACTGGCACTACAACCTGTTCTGAAACACTCCCAGTGGCCTTTCAGAGGTACCACTGCCCCTTGCACACCCAGCAACTGTTAAGGAAGAAAAAGTTTTCTATGAGCCCTTCTTTCACTCTCAAGATGAAACTGCCCTGCTCATCAGAGGAAACTGTCTGGGGTTGCAATGCAAGATGTAACCAGCAGTATGTGTTCTATTGCCAGCTGTTGAAACTGGCTGTGGAGATGTTTTCTTTATCTCTTCCCTGACCCATCCTCCCTCCAGGGGAAATCTGCTGTTAATGGGACATTGAAGCTCACTGCATGGCTGATAAAATTCCATCATCCCATTGGGAGATGTTCCATCCAGGGGGAGGAGCCCAGCATTCCTACCTGGATAAAAACTGAGATTCAGAACAGCAGGACAGCCTGTTTGCACTGGATTCCTAGAGGGAGATCAGACCCATCTCACCTCCACTGGACCTTCAGAGGAAAACTACACCCTTCTACAGGATCACTGCTTCAACAGAACCACATCTGTCACTCCAGGCCTTAACTGGACTGCTACCAACATCCTGACCAACAAGGTGTCAGGTTGTATTCCGATTCTGTCAGTGTTTTCATATTTTTGTTTGCTTTTTTTGTACCACTACATTTTTATTTTTAGCATTCCTAGTAAAGAACTGTTATTCCTACTCCCATATCTTTGCATGAAAGCCCGTTAATTTCAAAATTGTAATAATTCAGAGGGAGGGGGTTTACATTCTCTGTTCCAAGGGAGGCTCTGGCTTTCCCTGGCAGACACCTGTCTTTCCAAACCAAGACAGAAATACAGATGGACAATCCCACACAGCCCCTTTGCGACCAGGCAGGGCAGAATGAAGCAATGTGACTTGCTCTCCCCAGGGAGCATCAAACCCTTCAAGATCTCTTTCTTAATTAGTACAAGTACCATAACAGCAAACATTATTATATAAACTCTTTCAGTATTACTTTAAAGATTTTTTTTTTTCTTCAGAAGCTACTCTTGCTTCTGATGCAGTATTCAAATGTAAAAACTATTCCCAGGAAGCTCTCTACAGAATCCTCAAGTAACAGAGTATCTGACTGATTTTTAAATGCATTCAGAATGTTACTGTAACCATGGTATTATACAATTAACTTGGTATTTACTTCCTCAGCTCTTTTGCAGTTGCACATTAAGCACTCCATGCAAAGTGTCAGCTGATACAAATCTTGAGATCAGCCACCTGAGGTTTTATTCAACACAGGCTTTTTCACGGGCTTCCACTTCTAATCTAAGTCATATCAAAAGGAATCAAAACACAAAACCAGAAGAAAATTCAAGCCCAATGCATACAATGAGTTTTTAATAAAGAATGTATGAAGGCATCAATATTGGCTGTCCAATAAATCTTCTATATTTTACTCTATAGGAAATTTTGATAGTTTTTAATCTTAATACAGTACTGCAAATTATTTGTTATTGATGATGTTAATAGCTCCTTGTTTTCTAATTTTCTTTAAAACATTAGGTTCTGAAGTGTCAGAATAACTGAGAATGACATGAATGGCAAACCCTGATCCTATTTTCAGTTTAAACAATGTAACTCCCAAAGAGTGAGACAATAAAATTTATTTTCCCAATTAAGATGGTGGAACCTCTGCTTAGCATTATCTGTAGAAACTCAAGAATTAAACATTCGGGTCCCACTGGAGGCTTCGTGTCATTAGATTGCTTGAAACATTCCAACATCTGTGTCTTGGTTCTTTCCTTGACTACATTCACAGAATTTCTGTCAGTGTATCTTATCCTGACCTTTTCAAACTAGGCTCCAAATTTATCAGAACAACCTTCCAATAGAGGGCAATTACAAAAGAGACATAGAGGATGAATTTCCTGAGTGTCTTTTCCTCGATTTAAAAAGAACAAAAATAAAAAGCCCATGTACAAAAACCATATAGAAAACCAAGTCCAACTGATTTCCAAGCACACACCAACCTGCAACAAAATGGCAGTTTTATGCTGGCTTTTCATCAGGTTGTTGATGGATTCAAAGAGCCTCCTCATTGATTCTTCAAATTCTGTTTGTTCTTTGCCTTCATATAATCTGTTGAGAGATGCATGAGGTTTCCTTTCAGAATCAGAAAGTTTCATTCTCCCAAATGCAACAGATTTAACATAAATATACATTTCAGAAGTTGATCCAATATTATGTACAGAGCTATTTCCCCAATGGGTTATAACTGCTGTTCACTGTATCATGTGGGAATTCTTCAGTTTGAAGACTACAATAACCATTTTCAATTGTTTTAAAAGCATCTAAAGCATGACACCTCCCAGACTGGAGTTTATAGAAATAATTTTACTTTCAAAGTAACTTATATGCAAAAAAAAAAAAAAAAAATTGTTGGTTTTTCCCCCCACTGCAACTGAGCTACTCTAGGATATTTTTCACAATTATGACAATTTCTGTCTTCTGCTGCTGCTGCCACTTTTTCCAAGAGCTATTTTTACTGGCCCCATTAACCAGTCTGATTTTTGAAAAAAGTCTCTAGTTGACAATTGAAAGTTTAAAAGTACATTTAAATGGAGCTCACTCCATTATTTCTCCATTCCCTGTCCTAAAGTTGGAATCCCTCAGATTATCTCTTCTGTATTGTTCATACTGGCTCTTAGTACTAAATGCTGCCTACATAAACAGTAAAAACACTGGTGACATGTGAAATTAGTTCTGTGAAACAGCTGTCAAGAGTTAAAGAAAAACAAGCTAAGAAAAAAGCCAAGATGACAAGAGAATCCTGAAATGTGAGTAGAACACTGTGAGCTAAGTGCTGCCTCTTCTGCTCCATTGGAAGAGAAAAATCTCTTTTTAAAGTTATATATTGCAGTGTCATTTGCTTTTCTTTTCAATTTGAAATGTAAGACTGCCTACAATAATAATAATAGTCCAATGAATTTTGAGTTTCAGACCTCTAGTTAAGTAGAAGTAGATATGTGTAGGTAATCACCTGTCCAGTGAACAATTTTAGCTGCCAGATAACAGGAAAGATTAAAATGAGGACCAAAGTTGTCCCTGAAACAAACCCCCTTCTGCTTTCTGACCTTCATCCAGACAAGAAATTTTCCATAATCCTCTACAGAATGCTTCTTTCCCTAAAACTCTAATGTACCCTTCTGCCATGACACCTATGATAAAAATATAGATCAAGTTGTATTCTGTTCTCCTGAGCACCATCTCCTTCCTTATACAGCTTTACACTTTGTTTACCTGTGTCCATCTATAAATAGGAAGTTCCTAGAGACAATAATATTTCCAAGGTACTATCCACAGCAGCAAATTCCTTCTGAATCTACAGCTTCAACCAAAACAACATAATCCATCAAGTAAACCTAATTTAAAAAAACTATAAATCTACATGGATTTTTTTTTTTTTTTTAATGGACAGTGGAATATCAGAGAAAAATTGTATTAGAGCTCCCACTGAGCACAAGACAGCTAGAAAAGAACACCTTCCTGTTCTGGTGAATGCCAGCCACAAACACAACACCCAACTGCTCACTCTCCCTACTGGTCTGAGCCTGCCACTGCCATCCTTCAGCCACAGAGCTAAGGGAAATCAGAACAGGCTGCAGGGGGAAACCAGCTTAGGATAAATGGAGAAAGATGAAGCAGAAAAGAATTGAGGGGATGGTTTATGGTGTATGAGGAGAGTACAGTTACCAGTGTGTAATTTTTCTCCTTCCACTTTTCATTTCCTTCTTTCTCCCCTCCTCCTCTTCCCCTAAACCAGAATTCCACTTGAAAATACTATGCTTCTGTCTGCCTGAGCTACACACATCCAGTGCATTGAGTCTTCCCTATAAATTCCTTAAGAGGAGGTCCAAAACTCTAAATTCAGAGTGGCCATGGTTACTGCAATGACACTGCTCCCTGCACAGTCTGAGGGGCTGGACACGGTGTTCTCAAGGACAAGGCTCCAGCCTCCAGCCATCTGTTGAGACGTTTGGCCATTCACTGGTCTTAGGCCAAGCCACCTGACACAAAGAATAATCACCCTCTGAAACCTGCTGCTATTACCAAATCCATCTCTGGAACTTACACTGAGATTCAGAAAGCAGTTTTTTGGATCTACAAAAATACAAAACATATCTCAGCAATATCTGTATTTTAGAGCAGTTGCCAGTTTGTATGTTTTATTTGTAAAAATAAATAGAACAGCTCTATTCTAGAACCAACTTTTTCTACTTCTCAGGTCTCCTTCTATGTCTGATATTAGACAGCTAATTAAATTGCAATATCTGAGTACTTACTGGGAAAATAATGTCCTTGATCTAACAATGAACTTGAAAACATATTCCAGTGCTTTCAGAGTTCTGAGGATAGGTTCACATTGCTCCCCTCGGCTGGAAGTATCCAAGTATGTTTTCAGAACACTCATTAATTTCCTGAAGTTTAAAAACATTTTTTTAAATAATTTTCATCATTATTTTTTAATTACCCTCTTTAGCTTCTTTGGCAACTCTAAATATATGTTCGTGCTTAGTCAAGCACATACAAGAAAACAGACCGCCCGTATTTCTGGATTTATGCTGCACAAATTCTGTCAGTATAAACAAATGAGGAACAAATTCTTAGCTGCACAAGCAAGCAAGAGAGAAATCTGAAATCCCAAAAGAGCAGCATGACTTTACACAATCCTGGAAGCACCTTCACAGATGTTTATAATACTCATGCACAAAGTAACACAAAATATTTCTTCTGCCTACCTCCACTGAGAAGTGATTAAACACCACTGCATGCTCTAATTAAAAGCATGTAAATATTATAATATTCCAGTACACAACAATATCTGCTTACATTATTTACTTTATTTAAATACATTATTTACTTTATTTAAATACTTCCTTACTCTGTATCTAAAAGCAACTTTTCGCTAAAGACACAGCCAGCTACAAAAGAGAAGCTCATCTAAAACGAAGTCCCTTAATTTTCAGTTGTAGAATCATCTGTGATACAAAGTGATTAAAGCAGTACTAATGATGCAATGTTGATATTAATGCAGCCATAAGAACTAAGATGAGGGGGGTTTGGGGTTTTTTCCCCTATATCTCTACAAAAATGGAGACCTACTGTCCCCTGCCCTAACAAACAAAGCCAAAACCCAACTCTCTGTGTAACTAATACACATCCCCAGCCTAACTCACATTTCAGGACCAAAATGCTGGGTTTTCAGCCTCCCAGCCTCCTGGACATTACACCCATTAGTGTTTCCCTTTTCTCCTTTTTACAGCTTCTGAGTTGGACCAATATTTATCCAACTTGTATGTAGGGGTAGTGCACGTTAAGCCCTTTGAGAGCTCTCTAAAAGCCAGGAGAAAGGATGACTCAACAGGAACTGAATAAATAGGTGACAGTTTGGCCAACCAACCATATCATAACATGGTTATAATACATCTGGGAAACAGTATTTCCCTCCTAGCTAGGAGTTAGGCCACACACCCTTGTTTATTTCATAAATTATTCTGGAACCACAGTAAATCTTCCATGATGTGCACTGCATCAATAACACCAAGAAAACACATGATGTGGGGAACAATCACAAACATTATTTTTTTGCCTCTACCACATTGATTAAGCCACCAGAAACTCCCAGCCAGGTAGATCTTTGAAATATTTTATGCAATAAAGCTGTCCTGAGAGGTTCTGTGCCCTTCCTTTTCTTCTTTCACAGTACTATAAAGCATTAAATTACATGTGTTTATTACTTATGGAGTGAGAGAGGATTGAAGCAGAGCACATAAGTTTGTGCTTGAGTCTTCTGAGCCCGATAATGCTCACTTCAATTTCACTGAGGTGTGAGAAAGGGCTGATTTTGCACTGCTGCCTTTCAACTCTAGGAAACTCATGGTCTAGTGCATGATTTTTGTGACTTTTTGTGTTAAGTTAGAACTAATGTAAATTCAGCACAGACACTAGAAGATATTCCCAACTATTCCAAACCTTCAGCTCAGGTCTTCCATGTACTATTCATGTTCCAAAATAAAGTTCTGCTTCAATCTGACACTGCATTAAGCTGCCAGAATGAGATGTCAGGTAGATTAAAAACTCATATCTATCCTCTTAGAGCACATCCCAGAGATCAGCACCAGCTGAAGATGTTACCTTTCTTCCTAACTCAGTCATTTTATCTTACCATCATCTGCAAAAATGATTCTAGATATTCTAGATAAAGTAGGAATCCAGGATTAAATTTGGTGTGCAACATGTCTGCATAGTTTTTACTCTCTTCTATGAGTCCATGTCTTCCCAGCTGGGTGTTAAGTAGAAGCTCCAAAAGTCGAAAACAAACAAACAAACAAATAAATCCACTACAAGTCCACTACAATTACTACAATCCAATGGCATGACCATGTAACAAATACTATGACTCCATTTCACAGCAGATTTCACAGCAGGACACAGAACAAATACCAAAATTCCAGCTCACTGCACTGAACCCCTCCTGATGCAGCATCAGACTAAAATGCATATGAAGACTTGACAGTTCCCTTATTCCCAAATAATCCTTTTCCCTTTGAGTTTGCTTGATGCGAAAAAAAATGTGGAAATCTATGTAAATGGGTTAAGGAGAGCCTCAAGTCCTCACTCGAGGCATTTCAACTTAAGGCCAGGGGAATAAATAGAGAGGTTTTACAGCAAAGCATTTTTGATAAATTTGACAGGATACAGGTGAAGTGCTCAGACACAGTAAAATCCAGGTGACAGAAAACAAATTCCAAAGCATCATTTAACCCCAAATCATTTGCTATGTGTTCATTAATTCCACTTATAATCAAATGTGTCTCAGAGGCAGATAAGCAAACGGCAGCATCAAAACAACAGTCACCATAAATTACATCAGAAAAGTCACAAGCAGGATTTACTTCTTTTACATGATGGTGGAGGTTCAGGATAAAAGAGAAAGAAGAGGAAACAAACTTACTTGTATGCCAAGGTTGCACTGAAGTGCTGTTGGATATATGCTTCCAAAACAGTGTTAAAGTGCTGAAACTTACGGTCTGCAATGAGCCCTATGATATAGATCTAAACAGACACGGACACAATTAGCCAGAGACACATTGCAACCTTAAATATTAACTTTCTAAAAATATTTCTGGTCATTTACTATATATTTTTAAAGAAATTTGATTTTCAGTCAATGAGTAATACTCCTTTGTTCTATAGAGACTTTAAGACTAATTCTCTGAACTGAAAAACTTGATAGTTCGTTCAGATTTCTAAGGTTCTTTACTTTGACAAATAAATTCGTTGGTGCTGATTCTTACCAGTGCATCAAAGACCAGGATGTCATACTCATTGCTGTGGGAATGTTCCATCATGATGTTAAACAGGGCATCCAATGTATCCTGGAGAAACTACAGAACATGACGAGACAAACTGATAAGCAATTCACCTTGAAAACCTCACAAGAAAATTTTCTCACAGTAGACTTTGTTTCCCTCAAGTTAGAATTTCCCTACCTGTACTGAAGCATCACTTAAATTGAGAAAATATTTTGAAGAGTTTAGGCTCTAGTTGCTTTAATTTTGAGAACCTGCATCCTCAGACACATTAGCAATCAATAATACATGTTTAACTCAAAGCTTATGAAAAAGATAAAAATATTATATAAATGACAAAACTTGTTAAAACTACGTTCCTTAGTGATACAGATTAGTGGTTGCTATTTTCACATATACATGTTGATTAAAAAGACTTTTCCTGCTTCTGTGGTCTGATTCAAATTATGCTCTAAATCAAAGAAAAGTACCTCAGTGACTTGGGACACAAATCTTTGGTTAAAAAAATCCACTTCTCCTTCTTCTTCTTCTTCTTC
>VWYO01016735.1:170144-231146 GCA_013400275.1 Rhadina sibilatrix
TTTTTTTTTTTTTTTTGTTAATTCTCATTGTTTCTCTCCAGAGACATCTAATGTTTATGTTTAAAGACCCAAAGGTAATGGTATCTGCCATTTTCCAAAATACTGACAATTTTTATTCATATAATCATTAAGTTAAGAAAGTGCTTTGTTGGGTACATAATACTTCTTTGATTTAGTATCAACGTGTAAATTAATTTTACAAACTGCAAAGAAAGCAGAAGGAATTGCTTATGATACCTCAGATGGACAAAGGGAAACAGATGAATAGAGATTGTGGAAAGCATGTTATCATTAATATCTTCATCTCCTAGTAATAATCTTGGAAATCCCCCAGCCCAACAATAGCCAATACCAGAGACATCTGAAATTAAAAAGCAGGAGGAAAGCTGGCCAGCACTGTGAAGAATCCCGTCCAGGTGTTGGCTTTCTTGCTCCCTCTGATGAAGAGCTTTGCTCGTGTCCTTTGCACACTAACAAAGGCACTATGTATGAAGGGGCCTGAAGAATAACTATTGTTAGAATAACGATTTAAGATTTACCTTCACCACTTCCTCTCCATCCACAATCTTCAGCTTTTCCAGGTTCTCCCGAAGCAGCTCTGGCTTCATGCGCCACTTCAAGAGACCCAGTAAGCCCACTAACAGAAAATAAATGGACAGACATAAAAGTTAAAATCTGGTTTATCAATTTGTGCAAACGTTTTCTTTCTTAAACTCCCACCTGTTTAGGAGGTACATACCATTCTGAGTTAACTTTGTAGAACAAACAAGAGTTGAGATGTAAAATGCATCTCTTGAGCTGACTGAAAGCCCCCCAGCAATACTTGAGCTCCTGGCTAAGGTTGCTCCTTTGATTTCTGTGTGCAGACGTGTAGAAGGCAATGTTAAATAAGCACCAGCATCCTCCATTTTTTTACTGTCCCCCTGAAAATCAACACACCATTCATTCATTACATATTTCACATCACCAGATTTAAAATTAGACTTTGTACTTTCTAGAAAAGTAAACAAAACTGAGGTGCAGGAAGGGACTTTGAGGGGTGACACTCCGGCAGAGTAAAAGCAAGAGCCATTTTCACATTAAAATGTCAGTGGGTGTGGAACACTGCAGAATACTGAGCATCACCTTGAAGACTGTATACACAATATAGACAACATGATTAGAATGTCTGCACACAACTTCAAAGCAGAAAACAGGACTGAGTAAGGAAAGAATAGCAGCACTGTTTTGGTATCCTCACTATAACTTTATACCTGGACTTTGAACATAAAAGATCAGGGCATGGTAAGATTTTATTTTAAATCAGACAGTATGCTGCAGTAACTAAATGGTGTAGAATGCTTTTCAGTAGAATGAACAGTACAAGACCAGAGAGCCAAGAGATTTTTCCCTCCTCTCTTTCATCAACTTCTGTGCCACGATCTCACAGGTTTTCTGGGTCTTATCTTAGGATTTCCCCAGATAGGAAGTGAGTTTTAGACAAAGACAATAAAAATCATGCTCCTGACTGTTTAGAGATTGAATTTGAGATGTCACTTAAAGCTACAACACTGTGACAAGGTATGACTCAGTTGCAGACCTTTAGTCTACAAACGTGCATGAACAAGGAGCTGCAAAAACCATGATCTAGAAAGACATTTTAAAGTTTTGCAGTTTTATCTGGTTCAGTGACAGCAGATGTGCAGTTTCTACTTTGTATCAAAGAGGCAAGGTTTAAAACCGACTGTAAGAGATCTAGACAGACAAGAAGCAAAACCTTTATGCACCAAAACATGCCGCAGTACCAACATCTATGATTGTATCAGGCTTGCTAAATAATTACTTCCCAGATTTCTGGAAGCAAAAAAAATCTTGACTGCCTCTTTTTGGGACAAGTGAGGCAGACAATGGGAAAAAGATGAAGTTCTGATCCAAAAGCTTCTCAAAAAGATCCAATGCCTAAAGACAGTTTAAACTTATCAGCTTTCAAATTAGTTATTTTGAGAAGCCAGGTGTATGACTGCTTTAAACACTTACAGCTTACAATTACTTTTTTTTATACTAGAATAGGCAAGCATATGTCAGAAAATCTGTCTCTTTCTCACAACCATAAACTAGGTCAACTCCATTTAGCATTTCTCCTCCATGCTATCACTTCAAAAAAAATTACTGAGCTAATGCAGAAATGAATTAGGTGGAATTTTATAACCAACATTAACCACCCAGCCCACAATTTTCCTTCTAGTCTCAATATTTTAAATGATAGTTTCAATGAAGGGAAGATAAATAACTATACACTGCCATTAATCTCTTTTGGTTTGCCTAAGCAACTTGATTTAGTTGCATGCATCTCACTTGGTATTAATGATACAGCAAACTTGCTTACTAAGAAGAGTGCTGAGAAATAACTTAAGTTTCCTTGGTACTGGAAGTGGTTTCTGGTTCTTAGCTCCTGCTAGACACCATTCTCCAAGAGGGCAAATAAAACAAAAGTCAAAACAGCTGTCCCCTGCTTCCTTCACAAAGTCAAAGATGCTGTTTCCAGCTAGAGCTAACTAAAGCCATTCTTCACACCCAAAACCAAATTGCTGAAACTTTCACTTTTGTACCTGAGGAACTCACAACAGTTTAAAACAAGCATTTTCCTAAGACTGTATTGCCAACTTATTCATGAGATAAAGATTCCAAGTGGATCAAACACTTCCCATATCCAGCAAGAGGAATGTTACCCACCCAAATACAGAGCTACAGCACAGCTTTGTCTATACTACAGAAGGCCAAAAGCACAAATACCAGTAAAAAAGAGCAATCATCTCTCACTGTGCTCACCTTTTCATTTTGTTCAGAAGAAAAACACAGTATTTCTCTGACAGAATAATAAAATCAATCTAGCACTAAGTAAATGCACAATACAGTCAAAGGCAATAGTGTGGGAGAGGGATCAGAGCCCATACCTTTAGGACTAACAAATCGTGGATGCCATCATGGAGAGTTGTTCCATCCTCCCTCATTAGTCTTATGTAGGCCATTGCAAAATTCTTTTCTCCCTTATCTTTAGCTGCAAAGCAAAAGATTTTGGGTTGACTACCCATCAATGAATTAAAATTCACGAAAGTAAGAATTCCCTACTTACACTCTTGAGTTGACCTGTGCCTGAACATGAAGCGCAGATGAATCCTCTGCATGTCCTCAATGGGGACTGCTACCTTTTGTAAAACCAGAAAATAATGAAGAGAGTTATGAGGGATGGTTTCACATGTAATGAGCCCCTATTTTAGAATAAATAAGCCCCATTTTTTCAGTTTCCACAGTGCCTTTCACAGGCCATTTCAAACTGTTGAACCTGATCAGGGCAGCAAAGTGGTGGCTGGTAAGCAATGATCTATTAGACTTTGCTCAAAGTCTGGCACCAGCAAAGAAATGAAGCACAGAACCCAGTCAGTTAATGCACACAGGTGCTAGACAATAATCACAGGGCAGTCCTACTGCTCACTCTTTTAACCACAGAGAATTAAACACCTCTGCATCAGGCAACTCCCCTCTTTCAGATACAGAAATTGACAACCAATCTATTAAAGAGGTGAAAAGGGTATGAAAATTCCAACAAAATAAATTGAGGATATTTTAGTGATTAAATTTAGCTTAAAGCCTTGAGGAGAATCACAGGAACTTGCAAGTGCTTTATTCTTAAAGCAGCATACTTTAGGTCAAACATGCAACAAAAAAGGACCACTATGTAAGGGAAAGCACATTTTTTTCATATTATCAAGTTTATAGTTCTAAAAATTTAAGGACTTGCACACCTTTGTGTGCATTCACAACTTCCCTTCACAAATCTTACTGAACAATGCCTTAATATTGACTATGCTTTTCAACAGAATCTACTGTTAGTGGTCCTGTATTCAAGATTGAATTATGGAATAATTAAAAAAAGGAACTAGTATAACAAGCAATAAACAGAACGAATCAATGTTTTCAAAACAACAAATAAGCTTCTGTTTGAAATCACACTTCCAGTCCCTCCCTGTCATTCACCATCATAGGTAACAGACATTAAGGCAATAATTGCAAGCTTATCTTACATGGCTATTTCGTCTTTAAAAAATCATGCAAGCTGTCACTGCTTTGTAAGAATTATTTCTGGCAGCTTCTGGGCATTTTCCAATCACAGACATTAAAATTCAATTAGGTAATTATAGGTGTGTCTCTAAAGAGAAGCAAGGCAGCTTTTTCTTTTTGCAATCAGAAGAGGGGGTTGGTATTTTCATTTGGGTTTTGGGTTGGGCTTGTTTGTTTTTTAATTGAAGCTCCTCATCTCCATTGTTTCACCAAAATAGAAAAAATGCAGTATTTCATTTTTGATGAGCCCTGTTTGAACATAAGGTTATCTAAGATGATCTCATTTGTTTTGCTGAACAAAACCTACACATCATTTTCTAGGCCAAATTTCAAGCCTCGGTGATCATGTATCTCTAATAACTGATGTATGACTAAGACTTCATGCTTCAGCTGTAGTCAGGGACAAGATGTTTCTTGGAGGAAGCTGATGCTGTGCAACCTTTTTGTGTGAGGCATTAAGAAGTGAAAAAATGAAGTGGGAAGTACCCACGCCATACCTTCAATGTCTCCATCCATCGTGGCTGTTTGACCTGATAGTAAACAACTGATCTGTACTCACTCACGGGTTTGTCCCCTGCTCCCAGGCAGACAGCATTCTTACAAAAGGAGAGAAGAAACAGTGCTTAGTGCCTCATTAATATGGGTAAGTTTTGGAGCAATTTTGGGTAAATTAACTTGAGCCAAACCAAAGAGTCACCTGAGAGCTTTTCCTCAAGGTCCTGGCCTGGGGATTCCACCCAGGCCCTGGGATACAGGTCCCCCCTCACGGTTTCCCCCTCATGGCTTCCTCCCATGGCCTCCCCTCACTCCCTCCCCTCATGGATTTCCCTCACAGCTTCCCCCTCACTCCTTCCCCTCACGGCTCCGCTTCCCGCCCTCACAGGGGGTCTCAATTTAGATATGGCACCATTCGAAATTAAATTATAATGACAGCACCAACAGAGGGGAAGCACTAACATGAATACACTGCATTTTCTAAGCCTCTGAACACAATGGAAATAAACATTTACTATAATCTATGGGTACAGCCAATGTAATTGCATTATACAGGGGTCACACACAGTGGGCTCTAAGAGATGCGTGAAGAACATAAATTTGACTTGATTTCTCCATCTGATGAATTTAAGTAACCAGCGTCATCCCAATTAGTAGAAGTACAAAAGGAAAAAAAAAATCTAGCTTCATGATTCTGTTTATTTCTCCATTTATTTCAAAATACTTTCTTCCAGCAGAGTCTCAGAAGCTCTAGGCCACACACCAGAGGTGACTTACAAACTGGACGTTGTAGAGGCACCAACAATAAACAATTAGAATTTCTCATTCTTTAAGGACTATCTGAACTAGGACAGAGCCAAGTGAAAGATTTGATCAGCTTCAAAACCTGTGGTTTTCCTTAGTGAGTCTGTGAGGGCTCGGCCTGCATCTGTCTGCTCTGGCTGACTGCAGCTGAGCTGTACATGCAGAGTAAAAGCTCCCGCTGCACAGGGAGGCACCGAGGTCCTGAGACCTGCCAGACATGAAACTAAAGCCCCTGAAGAAAACAAACATTAAAATCTCTGCTGAAGGCACAGATTCAACTAATCCAATCCAGGCTATACTAACTGCTGCAAAGGTGCAATAATTCTGCGGAAAATCCAGTGAATCTTAAAAGTCTGCTGCAAACATCAGAATGCCCTGTGACCAGAAGGGTATGATGCTGATACCTGAAGATGATTTGTATGGTCTGGTCAGAGGGATTTAAGGGCAGAAAGCAATGTCTCATTGGCCTGAGCAGAGATTTTTCAAGGTTTATGCACCTGCTTGTTTGCCATCTCTGTGACATTCACTTAGAACAAAAGTCCTATTCCTTGTAACAGTAAATCAAGGGCTGGTTCTGGAACTAGTTTGATACCTAAACAGAACCAACCAGTTTCCTGTGTAGTGAACACATGCCTGTTATGAGAAACACTAATATAGCTTCATGGGTTTGAAAGTCTATTGGTTTGGGGTATCTTAATAGACTAAAAGGAAAAACCACTCACTTTTGTTATTACTTGCATTCAACAGCATTTCAATTAACTCCTCAAAATTGTTGTTTAAATATATATAAGGCATATTACCCAGATAAAGCAGGTGTGACATTTCATCTCAAAGACAACAAGACAAATTCACTTTCTCGTAAGATTTGCAGGAATTATGTATCTGCAGAACGGAGCGTGTATAATATTGGAATGCAGGATTTAATGGACCGTAATAGGTTTATTTCCCTAAGGAATGTTTTTGTTTATATGTGAATAGACAGAATAGAGAATAGAGTTAACTTCTGTGCATGTGAGTCGTGCTCAGGTGCTGCCACAGGTACAGGCAGTGTTTTGTCGTCAGGGCTACAGTTTGTTGTGTGGACCTTAAACGTTATATGGGATTAGAATTTTCTTTACTCAAGCTTTCAACTTACATTTTAGGTCAAGCAGTTACTTGCAGTTCATAAACAAGTCATGAACCACAATGTTTTGCTCCATCTTTATTTTATCTCAAGAATGTCTTTATGATTTCACCCTCACAATCCCAACACTATAAAGCTCAGAAAATGACAGGTCAAAAATCCCCCTGAGCACCAAACTGGTGATAAACCTTAAGGAAAAGACAAAGGATCTTCAAAATGGGAATAGACAAGCAAAAAGATGTTGTAAATATTTATGTTGCATATGTAATTGTCAATAATTTCATTCTTTGCTGTGTACTTAATTCAAGCGACAGCTACACAGACTTCCTGGCACAAATCAAGCATTTTTTATGTAGCAGAAATGGTATTTCTAACATTTCAGTGTGCAAATTTCATTCCTCTGGGAATTTCCTCAAGAAAAACCCTAGAGTGAGAATGCAGTAATTGTCAGAATCAGCATTTGTTCCTTGGCACAGCTAAAATAGGTCATTCAATGTTATTCCTTGTTACATTTTTATGCAAGACTTTCATGGGGCTTTAATAGATCACTTTAAAAATCATAAAACTTACTTGTCACAGGATGTCACAGGATGACACAAGTATGGGAATTGAGGTTTTGAATAGTGCTGTTTCATTAAACGTGTAAATTAAGCCTTACATCAAAAATGCAGCTCCTGTTTCCATGCCCCTCATGCAGGGAAAAAACCCAACAACTTACTGGCAGCACTTTTCCTTCTTCATCACAGACACACATTATCACTTCCACATTTCTCTGAGTTGTTTTATTGTATTTATCAAAATCTCCATACAGCAATGTAATATATATGTCATTTCTTATATCTCCTAAAAGAGAAATTGAAAGGTTAAAAAGCAGTTAAAAAGCAATTACAATGCTCTGAGAGCATAGGATCAGCTGCATTGCACAGGAATACCTCACTATTTGCTGCGAAACGGAAATAAAATATTATTTTCCATCTGAATCTAAATTTTCACCTGGTTATCTTTTCTAAGGTAAAACTACGATGTGAGGAGCAGCAAATGGGAGCTCGGAGTGACTCGAAGCAATTCTCGTCCTGCCCCGACACCTGCTGGTGAGGTGGTGGATGATCCCAAATTGGGCATTTTCCCCAAATACTCATCTCTCTTTCTGAAGGGAGCTTCATATTTTAATTCTCTCCTCCAAACCAATTCATATGACTTTTAAAAGGATCGATATTCTCCTTGAGTTGTGGCGAGGGAGGTTTTCATTACTTGTTTTTTAAAAAGGAGCCCGGCAGACAGTGAGTGATTTCAATTGGAAAATATGTAGTCATATATACAAATGAAATCAAGATATTTCAAATTCATTTGTTTATTGTTATTAAAGGACAGCAATAACTTACGATAAATACAAGGTTAATTTAAAATTCAAGTGACATCCACAATAACCTACTTGCAAGATAAGAAAGTTATGTACAAGGAGATAGGTTTATCCCTATAAAATCCTGTCAGGATTTTATTTTTCCTGTCTAAGTATTAGAAACTGCTTTCCAAGGATTTCACTATTTTATATAAGCCTCTAATATGGGAAGAAAACTTACCATGAGTGAATTCTAAAGATCCTCTGAGCTGCCCATTACAAAAATAAGTAAGGCAGCAGCTGATGCTTATTAACATAGGGAATGAGAAGAAATCCTTTTGTATCACAGACCAAAGAACCTCCTACCTGGCATGATTATTTCAGGGAATCCCAGCTTTCTAGCAACAACCGTGGTTCTGTCTACAAGGTGTGGGTAATCCTTTCTAGTCTGAATCACGTCTCCAACCAGCATTTTCACAGTTACCCACAGACCTATTAAGTACAAACACACACACCAAAAAAAAAAAAAAAAAAAATTATTTTTGGTAGGAGGGAAAAAAAAAAAAAATCTGTTTTAAGATGATTGCCTCTTCTACCCACCAAAACAGGGATAAGAATTTCCTTTCCCCACTTCCTGTAGATGAAAGTAAAAGCTCTATAATGCAAAACTGTCACTACTAATTTAAACAGCCCCTAAGATTCTATAACAAACTCATGGTTCCTCAATTCCAGCCAAAAAGCTGACCCACCTCCATAGTGGTACTACAGCTCCAACATAAAATGAAGTTGGAACAAAAAGACCCTATTACTTAAAAGAAAATAATCAAAAAGTACTTTACCTTGTCCACCACTGTCTCCTCTTGATGCAGTGATTTTGCTTAAGAGACTGTGTAAAAAGTCATTCTCTGCCACTACCCTGCAAGAGAAACAGCAATGTCTGCTCAGGAATTAAGTGCTCAATATTGCAGGCACCACCTAGAACACAAGTGACTAACAGCCTCAGTCTTTGCAGTATTGCCTGATTGTGATATATTTGGTTTTTTATCATCTCTCACTCAAGTTGCAGCCCGCTCACATTCAGTTGGGTGTAGACTGAAGTGAAAAAGATTCAGTCAACCACCAAGAGTGGTGTTTTGTGACAGTGAATGCACTCACCAATGTGCCAGTCCAGCTCAATCCACTTTCCCTGACAAACAGCTAGATAAATTACCTTGGAGTTTTTATCAGCTACTTTTGAATTTAGAAATGAATTCTCACATAGCAAATATGGTGGGTCAAATTGGAAACAAGTGGAAAAAATAAAGCAGTGTGTCATACATGGGTCTCTAAGAATTAACTTTACCCTCCATAGTACATAGCAGCAGTGCTATGTAGGACACACAGAGTTATTTCCAGTATTTCCACTGGTATCTCTGCATTTGATCTGTGAGCATCACATTTTTAGGCAGCTGCTCCGGCATTTCTTCTGAAGATAGTATATGATAATTCTGTTACATTTTAAAGGAAACACAGTTTCTTACTCAGATTTTTCTCAAATTCTAAACAGAACCAAGCTCAAAAAATAGCAGTCATCCTTCTTGTAAATCTCACTTGCGACTGGTGGACTTGGGTTTGTGAAATCAGGCATGGTACCCAGCTGTCTGAAGGAGCACATTCATGGAATTACTTGTTAATTCAATGTGCTCTGGTACCTCTGCAAGTCTTAAATGCCATTTAAAGTCGTACCTAAATAATTAGCAACATAAAATTGCGAAAGGAAAACTTTCTTATTATTTAACCATTTCACAGATTGTTACAGCCACAGAGATAGATAAATAAATATTTTCTCTGGCATATAAAAAAAGGTATCTATGACACACTTACGGATGAAAGGGAATGAAATGCTGCTTTTCTTCATCACTTTCAGATTTTCCTTTTATGATATCTGTAATGTCCATGACTAGAAGAATAAGGGAAAAATCATTAGAACATATAAGAGCATCTCAGAATAGCTTCTCTTATCTCTGACCATTCTTGTGCCTCAAGGTAAATGTGGATTTTTCACCAGCAGGGGTGGGTTTGTGGGGCAAGCATTTTGTGCAAAGGCCACACTACAACCATGCTGCTGTGGAGAGGGAGAATTTAGACCAGTTTTAGTATAAACTTGTGAATGCAAGTATTAGAGCTTTGGTGGTGCTTTTGGAACATAATCACTGACTTTATTTAATCTGCAAGGGAATCTGTTATTAAATTGGTTCTGTGTTTTCACTTGCAGAGCTTGGCACTCCATGAATAATTAGGAAATGAAATTCAAAAGCACATTTGTGACTTGAACTAAAATGTCAATGTAGTTGCAGTCTTTACAGACTTAAAAAATTGGTAGAGCTGATGGGTATTCTGACAGGCCTTGGTAGACATTTCAATAGTCCAGAGCTGGCAAAAATCACTGATATCCTGACCCAGCCATAGCACAGGAGACACCAGGTACCTGCCACGCCAAAGGGCCGCCGCAGCCCTTGCGTGTATTTCTTGGAGTTACTGTCTCTCAGGTCCATCCTTCCCACTCGAACTATTTGGCAAACTAAATAAATTTTGTCTCTGCTAAGGTCTTTATTTCCAAGATCCTAAGATACAAACAAAAAAGAACCATAGTGTTATGTGGGGAAAAACAAGTTGTGAAATTGAAACAAGACCTTCAGTAACAAACTGAATCTTACCAATCAATGGGGAAAAAAAAGTAAACAAAAGACCCCCAAACCAAACAAATCCCCAAAAACTCAACAAACAAACAAACCTGGGCATATCGAAAGGATGAAAAAACTGACAGTTTAAAGTTTGAAGGAAATATAAGGTAAGATAAATAGAGAGAATAGTAACAATCCAGAGATGCAGCAGAGAAAAACAAGTAAATCAAGTCATCAAGAAATTCATGAGGCAGCAAAGTAACCTGAAGGAAGGCCACTGAAGGATTGTCACTGCCTTAAAGAACTTTGTGATCGATCACCTTGCTCTCTAAGATTACTTATGTTCCCTTCATCTTGATCACTCTTTATGACATCTGACAGTAAACACAGAGAAGAGAATTTCATTTGCAAATACAAAGAGAAGTAAACTGGAAAACACTTACTGTGAACACCACTTTAAGATTGTTGAGCATATCAATTTCCTTTGGAAAGCCTCGGCTCCCCCATCTCACCAAGTAGTTCTCACTGTTTGGAAGATAAATATCTCACTGTCAAGTGATTTAAAAATTCTCCCTTTACACAGTACAAAAGTTGCATAACAGAAGTCTGGTGATGATTCAAATCTAAGACCAGATTAAAAGGAAAGGAAAAATGCTATACCAGTACCTTTTAAAAGAGTATCTTGAATATAACACAAACAGGCACCCTTTTTTTGAGACAACTTTGCTGTTGTCATAGTCTTGACATAGTTTGATGGGAATACTCAACAGAATCTTAATCTACCCAGAAATTTATAAATTTAATTCTTTTTTCCTCTCCTCTCCCTTCAGCACTTTACTCCAAACACCACAGTATTTCCATCTAGAACAATCTCTAAAATCTGAAATGGGCTCAGGCCTTTTCAAACTTCTGAAATGTTCAGTCCAGGAATTACCTGTGAAAATATCTGGAAACTTAGAATCCTTTACTAGCAGACAGCAAACAAGATCTGTCCATGCTTCACTTTGCTTTGGTTTCATTCCTTTTATTTCCACATTCTTTGCATTATTGTATTATTACAGCACATTGGTAATTATTTTACTTCATTTTAGCCTGCTCCATTTGCTACTCTTCTGCAGCCAGAAGAGGAAGCTTTACCTTATAATTGTTGACTTCTGTGGGTCATAGAGGGACATAAAAAGCTCTGCATCCTCTCCAATCCGGCAAACAAAATTCCTCACAAAGACATAGAGGCTGTGTGTGGGGGATGAAGACATTCGGCAGTAGGATGCATAATCTGGCTGATCCTTTGACTGCTCGGGAGGAAAATCAGTCAATAATAACCCACAAGTTGAAATGGTGCTATACTACAAGCAGTTTTACTATCTAGTGTTTGTAACAGTTACAATTGAGAAGGAGAGCAGGGAGTTGGACTCAGTAATTATCATCATTCTCTTCCACTCTGAGCTGTTCTATGACTCCCATGTCTTAGGCCAGATCTTCAGCCAGTAAGCAATGATGTAAAGGGGGAAATATTCTCCCCACTCTTAAAGAAAAGAGCAAGTATCAAGATGTCACTACAGAGATAAGCCTACAAGCCTGAAAGAATTTATTTTTGAACACACTATGCTGTAGCAGAAGGCCTATGATCCACATCACAGTGGGGTTGCAGTGTGCTAGAGCAATAGCAGAATGAAGTCAGTCTCTTTGAAAAGGAGAAAAACAACATGCAGAGATCAGGACACAGCTGAGCAGGTTCACTGATTCAAAAATAGTCTCCTGAATTCTATCTACCTCTCATCTTAACCACCAAGAAGCAGCTTCTTAACACTTATAAACCCATTGTTTGTCCCTATTTTTAAAATAACTCACCACAGTCTACCGCAGACTCCCAAGTTTCATTTTCCTAATATTGTCAGTTAATTACAAGGTGTTTTCCAGTGATTTGTCATGGGTGTCATTGAAGTGTCATCACAAACCAACTAATTTCTGTTTAGTGTTTTACTTGCTGTTTTTACAGTTGACTTTCTCATAAATGGAGAAAAGAACCAAAGAGGCTTACCAAGTGCTTGAAGAGGTTTAATACTGCAAAAGGTCAAGGAAGTGTAGTCACCTGCTTTGCATTTAAAAAGATTTAATTTATGCACTTGTTTGCTTTGGCACATGAACTCTTGGTGTTCAAAAGATTATGCTGAATTCACCCAGCTCCTCTTCAGTGAGCTTAAATTCTTCAACTCCATCAGACCAACTAGCAAGCAGTAACACTTAGCAAACAACCAGTGCAGTCACAAGATCTTGTGAAAACAAGCTGTGGTCAGTGCTGCTTTGCAGCTGAACTCCAAGTGTGTATCTGTTCTAAGTGTGTATCTATTCCCTGTGCAATTCAGACTACTGAGTAGTCCATGGATGGATACATATTTCCATGTAGGCATTCAAGAACGGATTTAGAACCAGCTTTAGACATGAGCTTCCAGCCCAACCCACAACCCAAATCCAGTGCACAAATGCAGTTCCATTTGAGGCTTAGCCACAAGACTGTGGATTTACTCTAAAGTCAAAGAAAAAAGTTTCCACCAAATTTTATGGTTCCATCCTTCAACCCTTAGACTAGTTTTTGTTTGGATTTTAGCAAAGGAAGCATCAAGTTCAGCCAGCCGTTCCTACCATTTCCTCCTTGATTCGCTCAGTAATTTTATTAGTTGCTTCTTCATGTGCGTGGAAAAGGCTGATAACATTGGTTTTATCAGGATCCAAGATATTTCCATCCTCATCTCTAACTATCATGTCTAGCTCAAGTACCCTGTGAAAATACAAAAGGCATAATGGCAGGGTCATTTTCTTCTATAGAAAGAAAGAATAGAAATGTAACAAGGAGGCACTTGAAGATTTAAAGTTATAAAATTTAAATATATGCAACAGTATTTCACTGCAGAGAAATTTAACTATATCCCATGATTTTTTTTAAATTGCTGTCTAATATTTAGGAACTAATAGAAATGTCACCAAAGCATTGAAATGCTTCTCACATAAAATAGATCCACCCTGTTCAATGACTTCTAGCAGTCTTCATCGCTTTTAGCTTTTAACACTCAATGTTTGTAATCAACATTTTTAGGGTCTTCCTGTTACCTTCTGCTTTTATGTTGCTCCCTGACCTTTTCTGTCCAATACTTAACTCTGCTCTCTTCTGCTCTGCTCTCACACAAATCATGCTTTTTTTCCTTCTACCCTTTTCCCCTCTCCCACAACGACCCCCTCAGCCACCACTGTCATTTCCCCTTCATTCTTTCTCCACAGTTTGGCAAGTTTCCTTCACACCACACAACTCAACCCCACACTTCCAGGAGCTTACAAACACTTCCCAGCTTGCAATCTAAATAATTTTAAACATCCCCTTCACCTCTGCTCTTCCAAAAGAAGCGCTTTACTATCTCATAAAACAGAAAGACTGTAAGAGTGACAAAACAGAAGTCTGAAAGCAAATGAATTTTAATGTTGTCTTAATCACAGCTGGGCTTCTTTGATTGGAGAACTTCAAAGTAAATTCTGTTTTTGAGTGAGCATTCAGGTCCATATAGTGCAGTAGGATATGTGTATTCCATAGTGTGCTCTGTATGAATACCATTTATTACAAATCCAAATCACAGTGAACAAATTAAAAATTTCATAATACCTTGTGGTCATTTTTTATGTGCAGCCACAGGTAATTGTAGACTTTGAGCTGCACAGAGGTCTTCAGGCCACAACAACCACAGTCACTTAAAATAGCTAAACACAGTTTATAAGCAGATTCTAATGCCTGTAAACCAATACTGTGAAGATTATTTTACCAAGCTTTTTCTCCTCCCGCACCCTTAGCAGATAGTGGGGCACCATTAACCTCACACAACCCCACAGGTTTGCCCAAAAAATATGTTGTGTTGCAGTGACTTTTTATTAGCAAGGAGCAGAGAAGACACTTTGTCAAATAGCTATTCTGTCCCTAGTAGTTTCACTTCCATTAGCAGAAGCAGAGTTCTGCCTGGGAATTCCCTAGTGAACTGGGTGTGGATGTGTTTGCAGACTTAGTGCAGTTTGTCAGCCACACTTCTGAGGGTCACTTACTGGACACAAGCCATGTTTGTGAGAGACAGACAAGTTTTGGGGCCCAAGTATGCTGGTGATACATGTACAGAGAGGCTGATTATCTGACCTCAAATCTTCCCAATCGACAAGCTCATGTATTTATAATGAAGAAATAAGTCAATATTTTGAAAAAGCATTTTGCTATGAAAAGCCTCATCATGGTATCCACTCTCAGCACAGCAGTTACAGGCAGAAGTTAGAAAAGGAAGATTCCATATGAACCACCAGAATTCCAACCTGTAAACACGAAAACTTTATCATCATCATCTCTTTGGTGCTGTGCTTTAAACTAAATCATGCGTCCCAGAAGCGGTGTAGGCCACTTACTTGTTACCATAGTCAATTTTGGATGTGACTTTCTGTTTGAGTTCTTTGAGCTCATCTTTTGGCAAAGTCCCGGACAGGAGCTGTGACCGCCACTCCATCAAGTCACACATCATGGACTGCACCTGCTGGAACCTGGCTTTCTTATTTGTCTAAGAGAGAAAAAAACCTCAATAAGTTTCAGGCTTTGAGTTGAAGTGAAACACTGTGCTTGACAATTAAATGCTAAATGATAGCAGGAACAAGAGGTAGATAAAATAATGATGCCCCATCCCACAATTTTTTAAGGACAGACTATCCCACGTGATCATAAAGAAATAACATAAAATTTTGTGTCAGGATAGGGAATAGTGTTATTTTTGTTTTATTTAATGGTGGTGTTTTAAAATTTTTAACAAATTCTCATCAAGAGAAAACACTACAAAAGCTATTAACCTCTGTATGAGATATTGATGGGAACAACAACAGTTGATTGTGGTATTAATGCATTTAAGAGAAAAATGAGAGAATACACAGAAGTGACTAAAGCAGTTCTAGTGTCATTTACTGAAAATAAAGAAGGGTTTTCATTGCTGGATTAATCAAGACTAAAATGTGACATGTTTCAGAAAACTACAGCACAGTCAAAATCCCTTTGCCCCAACAGAGATAAAGAAAAATCCAGTGCCTGGGATCCTGGAACAGTCAGCACAATTCTTGAAATTGCTAATTGTTAATAGCTACTTGCTCTCAGTTACCCTTGAACAACTTCTGCTCTAGCAATCCAAGAGCACCATGAATCTTTTTCAAAAGCATCCCAGTTATCTTTTATACTCCTATCTGGAGACATGTCAATGCTACAGATCAAAATTATGAAGAATTTATCATGCACAGGACACTCAAGACATTGAAACAATATAGGCATGAAGTTACACCACTCCTAGCAATGTCAGCTTTCCCTTTAGAGGATCCTCCAGGTTGGAAGAGACCTTCAAGATCATCCAGTCCAAGGCTGATGGCTGGACCAGGTTTAAAGTCACTAGGCATTTAAAGCCACCGAAGAAAATCTAAGTAGTGAGAAAGCAATTTCTTAAATCTATGTAGGAAGAGACACTAACTTGAACAAGGCCCAGGTGTGTGCAAATAGGACTAACAGTTAACAAACAGCAGATAAAATATCTACCACATAGAGCTGCTTCCAGATGCTTCCCCATTCCCAGAGAGTAGTGGTAACTTCTTGGACTAAGGGAATCTCAGCAGGTATGACATTTTCTGTATGCCTAGGAAAGAGAAGGAAAGATCACCAAGAGTGTCTGCATTTCATAAGTGTATATTATACTTAGTGCAGGTGAGATGCATAAACAGCTTAAAACTCATTCTTGAGCAGACAAGCTCAATAATGTAATAAAACAGATAAATTCAATACCTTTTCTTTTCAGCAGCAGCTTCCTTGATGTGGATGAAGGATTTAGGAAATATTCCCTGGGGAAGGAGAAAAGGATTATAAATCCACTCTTATCTCCAAAAACATTTAGATGACAACCATGACTGTGAACATAAACTGTAATGACAAACTGTAATATCCAAGCTAACTCCTGGTTATTTAGTTTCTGTCCAGATGGATGCACTTCTATTTGACAGGCAAATAATAGAAGTTCGTCATATCTCTTCCAATGTAGGATGTATAGGCATCTTTTCTCCTAAGAAATACCACTTTCCACCCCAGAAAACAGTTCAACTAAATACAATTTAATAAAATATAATTTAAATCCAGGAAAGAAACATTGTGTCTGTACATCATTTCATATCTATTTTAACTGATCTCTGTAGAAAACAGATGGTCACCAGATAAAAAGTTCTCATGTGACTGTCCTTGCTCTACACAAGCTGAAATGTTTCAAGTCATCCTAAAGGAAGGTTTGACCATCACCCTGTCCACAACAATCCTCTCCTGAACTGGCAAATCTCACCTTGGTAATTAAGTAGATCCTTCCTGGATTCTTCTTTATTCATCAACTCACATGTGGTACTTCAAGTACCACAATAATTCAATAACAAATGTGCTGCTTTACAAAGCCTTTCTCTGAATTAGATTGTGGCCTTTATATCCATTTTCTTTTAAGCACTGGATCCTAATCAAAACACAATCATGTCTTATCACTACCACATTTTTTTTCATTAAGATTGAAGTTCAAAAAGTCCATGAAGAAGCAAAGTAAAAGAAGAAGATCCCAGTAATGGTAAATTTAGTGATATCTTCGTACATGAAATTAATAATACTTCTTAGAGCATGTTATGCATTATGATCTTGAAGTACTTTAGCAATATTAGGAATTAATTAAGAATTAGTTAAAAGGAAGTGGTTAGTTCTGGTAAATATTTTCCATTTTTAGTTTTAGGCTAAATTTTAATTGATAAAAATAGAAATGTTACATAGAATAAATGGTAGTAACATTTTCAGTCAAAAGAATTGTTGAAGTAATTAAAACACCGGTGATGTGTTTTAATATATTTGCACTGCTGCTCCCTAGAAAATCTTACATCAAGAACAAGTTACAAAAAAAATGCTTTTCTTCTAGAGAAGTGCAGTTGAAACCAAGAAGTAATTTTCTTGCTCCTTAACTCAGGAGTCATCATGCCCAGAGTAAAAACTTTTCCTCTGTGGCTTTCCATTTTCAGGTCTAAGAATACTGACTTTTTAAAAAACTAATATGGTTTTTGTAAATTAGAGATATTTAAGAACTTAAGCCTCATACAAGTTGTTTATATTGTTTGTAACCTAAAGAATCCTTGGAAAAAGTACAGACACAAGCACATCTAGCAGCAAATTGAGCCCAAATTCAATTTAAATGGTGGCTTCAACTATTGTTAACCTGAAGGCACATTGATCTGCTTTTCCCAGTCCTCACTTCTATTTACCAACATTGTCCAAGATGAATGCTAATCATTTTATTCATCTTAAAAGGAAAGAGTGGAAAGAGCTGACTTGAGAGATCAGAACAGAGAGACCAGGAATATCTAGGCAGAGATACTCAAAAACCCACTTCACGGGCTGACCCCTTAAAAACACTCTCATAGGAATGGACCATGGGATCTTACCTCTGCTCCTTTGTACCTCACTAGGTAACCCTTGTACCAATCTAAAAGGAAGAAAGATCACTTGGTATGACAAAAAAACATGCATTACAAAGCACAAAACAAAGTCATGGGGTTTGTTTCACATAAAAATATCTAGCATGGTATTTGTAAAAATTAACAGTTACTTCAAACATACATAGCTTAAAGTGAGTAGCAGGGATTATATTAAGCAGGACTTGCATATTATCAAATATGATTGGATTGACTGCTTTCAAGCCTTGCACAGTAAGTACAGATAATTGTACACAGAATTTAAAACCCTGTGCTCACATTAAAAAGGTAGAATAAGGTATTTGTTCTGCAAAGTAGCATGTACACACCTTAAGTATCTAAGTTAGCCCTGATGGTCCTGAATAGCCCACAAAGCTCTTACTGTTCTAGGCCCAGGATTAATCCAGTACAGCATATGGTTGTTACAGATCCAATTTCCTTAACTGTGATAAGGTTAAGTCATTTTTGTGCCATGAGAAACTATGGTTTTGGACCCAACCATAACAAGCAGCTTTTTGGTGTAAATTCAAATTGGAATGTCAAGAAAACTCAAGGCTATTATTGGGCTCCTGCTCCATTTGTAACTAGAAAGCTCTTCTGAAAGACAGGAGTGCAGAACTGCAGCAGTGACAAGTTAAAAATTAATTCAGGTTTTGTTCCATCTATTCCATGGCTAAGTCTCAATAAACAACAAAAAACATAAAAAGCAGAGTTCAACCTTACTCAATAGGATCAGGGGCCACACCCCCTGTGCATACACCCCATCACAAAAATCACCTGCACAGCAACAATGTTTAACTCTGTTGAATACATTTTTCCCCATAGAAAGAAATGATGACCAAAAGCATACATTTTCTAACAGTAATTTCATGCACAGATATGATTCCTTTGCTGTCATCCTTTCTCTCATGGGCATTGCAGCCATGCAAGCAAAGCATAAACTAATAGAAATAAATCCCAATGCTGAACAGCATAGTCAGAAAGGTGATGCTAAAAGTCACAGGATGATTGCTGATCTCAGAGAAAGACTCCCAACAGCTTTTTTTTGTTTGTTTTTCTTCAGTGGGATTTTTTTTCTCAGTGTTTTCTCAACAGTAGAATTCCATCTTACTGCTAAAACTGAATTATTTGCACATAGTCTCAATTTACAATCAAGTGTGTAAAATTTGTTTCATCCCATTTGCTGTGACAGCACATATACGTTCTGTGCATACATTTTGTGCATGCAAAACCAACTAAAACAGGACATAAAAGGAGCACAGGAAGAATCCTGTCACCGTTGGTTACTCACCAGCTGCAGCTGGCAGCATATTTTGAAGATATCTGATAAAAGATGAACTTCACTCACACAGTGAGAAGGACTCCACTTCTTCATTGACAAATGTATTTCATAAAGCAAGGCATGACAGAGCATATCAAGGGCAGGGGATTCAGAAAGGACTTTCAGATAAAAAATAACCCCATAAGATCAGCACTCCACTCACTAGGCTGGGCTGACAACAAATGGACCCCAGGAATCCTAAACCTGAAATGTTATTTCTGCAAGTAACAGACAATACAGGGATGAGGAGGTTCCTGGTTTCTGTGTGTTTTGTTCTTAGCCAAAATGTTTAGAAGGGAGGCTTAAGAATTACTTTTTTTAGGAGAGGACAAGAACTGTTGTGACTCTGTTGACTGCTGAATGACATCAATGTTTTCACTGATGCTTAAAGATATTGAATTAATCTTACAAACAGAAGAGAAATAATGATGTTTTTGTGCTCCAGTACATTGTAAACATGTTTTTTCAGGTGCTCCTCCCTCAAATCCTCTGTTATTTCCAGACAAAACAGAGCTCTGTGTGGTGGAACAGGCTGGGTTCAGACAGCTTGGAAGCCTTTGCAGCCTTGTGACTACAACACACCAGGTGTCTCAGCACTGAGCTGGCTCTGCCACTGTGCACTGCAGCAATTGGCCTCTCCCCTCAACATAACTGCAGTTAGCAAGACACAAGAGCATCACCACAAATGGAAAATAAATCCCTCTTACAGTGACATTTGCAGATACCTAACTGCTGAGTTAATAATAACTCCACCCTCCCTGGTTTATACCAATGAGAACCTCAGTAGCTCTGTCAGCCTTGCAGAGAATCAGTGGGGTTGGGGAGGTATTGACTGTCCATCGTGCATGACTTGACTTGGACTTTTGCTGCTTAGCATGTTCAGTAAGTTGGATGGCTTTCAGAACAGTTTCTATTATGCTGACACTCAGATTTTTAACTGGGTTTCCTTATTATACCACAGGATGATAAGAGTGCTCCATATATCCTAGAAATAAATATTTAGTTTAGAGACTAAAAGTGTACTCGTTTAAATCTCAAGTCAAATTTGATGTAACTTCCCTGAGGTATATCACAAGCTGAACACAAACTTCATGAACTCTGCATTCACCTTGACGACTTCCTCATTTGGTAAAGGAATCCCAAAAAACCACATGTACTGTAATATGTCTAATTTTGGCTCTTCAGAAAAGATAAGATTCTTCCTCAAAATAGATCACCACAAAAATTAAGGGCATTAGAAAGCTACTGATGAAATACAGGAACTGCTGTGAGGTGAAAGCATTATGTTATTCAAAAAGACATGGAAAATGTGACTTACCATCACAGGACTCCAGGATATGGACCACATCACCAATCTGTAGAGATAGCTGTGGTGTCCCTGTGCCTTTGAAATTGTATATAGCTGGAAAATTAAAGGATGAAAACAATATTTTTCAGTACAGCCATACAACACAGTGAAACTACAAACCACACGTGTGGATAAAACCCTTTTTTTATTAAGGTTTGGATACTGGGATCAATACTCTAGGCTAGACAAACAGAACTCTAATTCTATCAAGAAACTCCATTTGTCAGCATTAAAGAATCTCTTTTCTTGTGAGAAGGGAAAGGTGGTGAAAAGGGCCAGTGCTGAAAGCAAAAACCAACCAACCAAACCCCACAGGAAACTCAGCAAGCACGGGGACACCAGCTATTGATCAGCAAGGCTCTGCACAGGATTTAGGAGCCCTGTTTAGATGCAGTTCTTTGATTAATACACAGTCACAGTGCTGGGGAATTGTTTGTCTACTGGCCCAAAGGATTTAAGCACAGAGTTTACAGAAATTTATGGCTGCACTGGTGTGAAAGGTCACAGAGATGCCTGTGAAAACTGAATTTACTGAATTCTTTCCTGGGTTTAGATGCTTTAATTTGACATGAAGTTGTGTTTCATCTGGAAACAGAACCAAGTTTTATAATTTTCTGCATTCTCTGTATGACTCTGAAAAAAAACCCCACAGGAGCCGTGGATTTTGAAAGTGTTCTAATCAGAAACTTATCTGCATGTGGTTAAGAAACACCAGCATTTCAGAGAGAATTCAAGAAACTGAGCTCTTCACCAGTTACGTTCCAGGGCTACAGGATGTGGGCTCCTATGGTAACCACACCTCTGTACATTTTTTTCCCTCACAGGCTTGGTTACAAATTTCTACAACAGCATGACAGCAGAAGTGATTATTGAAGCTGCAACCACACAGGGAAACTGAAATCCAAAGAGCTGAAACCCCAATTGAACTGAGGAGGTGGAACAGGCTGCTGAGGGTGACCCCAGGTGTGCAGGTGTTGGTCAGCAGAGCTCTGCCTTGGCTCTGCCAGTGTCCCCATCCAGCCACACACAGCAACCAAACCTGAAGGATTTTGGATGGGGGAAAGCTGATCTATAAAGCAGAGTCTACCTTCAGCATCTTCCTGCATTCCTTTTGCTCTCCTCTCCAGGTTTCTGAAGCAGGATATTCATCTTTGCTAGTCCAACATGTATAATGATACATTTTATTTCTTGTACTTAAATTATTAAAAGTAAATTGCCTTCCAGGAAAATGCCTGAAGTAGGAGTGTAGAGATAAATTAATCCTCTTCACTTTACAAGTATTCCATAAATTATTTTTCTTGTTTCTTTTGCCATCATTTTATTTGTTACATTTCTGGAACAGAAATTAGAAGGAATTTCAGATTGAAGAGGCTTACTGGATCAAGAACAAAAACAAATTCTTGGTTTTGTTGACATAAAGAGGTTCCCAGCAGCTCCTTCTCCTGAGTGGGGAGAACAAGGCTTGAACCATTCAAAATATGGGGAGAAGTAAAAGAAGTATAACTTTGAAGTGAGACTCTGCTGCTCAGATTCAGCCATTTAGTCAAAAGAATGCTGAAAACACTCCCTCAGAACTGCCTTAGCCCAACACAAAATTGAGTTTCCATGGTATAGTACACGTGAAATTCTATTCTGACTGGTCTCTCTTCCAGAAGTGCAGGATGGCAAACAGCCCTGCAAAGTTGCTGTGACATTTCAAGATCCATTTCCCTGGAGTGCTTGGGAGGTGGGGAGAGGTGGGTGCATCCCCATGCTCTCAGACTATCTTCCTGAACAGTCCATGGAGATCAAGATTACTGTTGAACAGTAAATACTTTAGATCTCAAAATATGCACTGCTCTACTTAGTTGTAGCTGTCTCAAAATATGGATGCATATGAATGAGTCATATATTTACACTGCATTTCAGTTTTGTTCTCCTACAACTTCATTAACAGCCCTGAACGTATTGAAAGGTGCAGTAACAAACTGACAAAGGAAGTGATTGTATCAGCTTAGATATTTCTAAATGAGTAAGTGGAAACTTAACAAGAGATATTTTACTGCAGAGCTTGGATTGTTTGGTAGGATGAGTTTAAAAAATCCCTCTACAAAGGGCTGTACACCTCTTATGCATTTTATGATAAGCCACATGCCAAATCACCTTGCAAAAAATGTAACAATCCAACACCAACAACTTTGTCCACAGGTCATATCTACAGCACCAGACAGCTTGAGCATCACATCTGCTTTTCTTTTCATTATTAACTGTGAATAAAAAATTGACTATTATATCCAGTTATATTCACTGTCAGCTGTAATAAGTGATGTCATTTCCCTTACAAACTGAGACCTCCTGTACTTGTGTCACCTCAGAGCTCACCAGCCAAAAGCAGGGTTCCCCTTTCTCCACCCCGTTTTGAGATCCTCAGGGTTGTGTGCACAAACATGTTTAACTCATCATTCTCTTCAAAAGTAGTATATGGCAACCCCATGTAGAATTCAAGTGTTTTTGGTGGGATACTCCCAGCCAGTTGTTGGCTTTTAAAAAAACTCTCTCCAGTCTGCAGAAATAAAAGCCTTTTCAAATTACTCTGAAGAACTTTCCTACTTCTCCTCTCCCTGGCGTCCTGCATCCCAGCCATAAATACAAAATGAGTCAGCATCCTTCAGGCACAGAAGTGACCTTCTTGAAGGCCCAGCATTCACTCTAAATCCTAACAGCAATTACTGACCTCAGGAGCTGCTGAAGTCATGGCAATAAGATTAGAGGGAGAGATTTGGATGGCAGATGCCCTCCCCAGCCCCAGGCTGAGGTGCCCCAGCAGCAGTGGATCTGCACACAGATGCTGCAGGACTCTCCCAGCACAGAGAATGCCCAGAAACTCCGATTTTACAGCAGTGTTCCTAAACAGGAACTTTACAGTTCACTGACAACACAGTTGGAAGATTTTCCCCTGAATGAGCAAAGAAGAAAAACCATCTCTTTAGAGCTCACCATAACCTCTGTGGCAATTTGATAGCACACAAATGACAGCAAACAAAGAAACAAACAAACAGCCCAGTGCAAATCCCCGAGATTCTCAGCTCCCTCTGAAGCAGAGCTGAAGGCCAGCACACCACAACATCCATACTCCTCAGAGAGCAAGTGAAACTCAGTTTAGTGCCAGCTGACTGCAGATATATGGCCTCCATGATTTTAACAGACTCACAGTACAGTCTGTGGGATGTGAAATGGCAAAGGGCTCCCCACAGATTGACAAACAGCTCTGCTGCAGGCCCCGGTGCTGCTCTCACCATGGCCCCGTGGCAGGAGACCCACCCCACAACAGACCCCAAGAGCAGCCAGTGATTTGCCTCCAGCAGTACTTACAGACATCAAAGATGCAGCTCAACAAGCAATCCTGCAAATTCAAGCAGCAGGAAGCCCAGAAGGATATACACAGAGGTTAAGCAAGGGATATCAGAGCATTTACCACATTCATGGACTGCCTCACACAGGAGATAGAACAGCAGATGATGTAGCATGACCTCATGTGAAAAGCAAGTGGAAAATGCCAGGTCAGACTGCTGACAGAGCCAGCCTTCCACACTGAGCCCTGCTCAAGCCCAAGTGGCCTTTGAACTGTACCTCAGGAAGTATTGAATTGTACCTCAGCATGCCCGTGAGGAGAGCCCAAAGAATCCTTTCCTGCCCAGCCAAACAGAACTGCAAAGTTGTGACCTTCAGCAGCTTCACCCAGAGCTTGAGCAGACATCTACCAGTGTCCATCTGCACAGGAAATATTGAAGCCTGAGGAAGATCCCTCTGTTTCCACTGAACCCCTTCTCATCTACTGCAGCCAGAGCTGTTGGGTCTGATACACACATTCTCCTCACTAGATAAATACATGGGAACACTCTTGTAGAGATGCCTGTGGAGACAGAAAACAGATAACCTTCCCTAATTTAAATTGTATGTCCTCCTCAAATTAGAAAACGGCCAGCAAAAAAGACCCCAAACCCTCATACTGTGCACCTTGTCAGGGAGTTTTCACACACAAAATCACACACAATATTGTCACACCCAATATCCCAGGTAACAGAACCCCTTTCTCAAGAAGCTACATCTCCTCAGTGTTAAAGCCCCATATTCTTGCTGGGAATGGTAAACAAGGAAAATGCCACAATCTGCAACACTGAAGCCGTTTACTGGCCCAGTAATCTCACCAGCCTTTGCTTCCTGTCTCGCTCCCAGGCAGTCCCTGCCCGATTCTTTATAAAAAATACAAGCATTACATTGTTTCATTTTGAGACTCACCCTTCTATAAAAAGCCATGTTTCAAGTTGTTTTCCTTGGCTACTTCTCCACTCTTACACAGAATTTGAAAAAAAAAAAAAGAAAAAAAAAAAAAAAAATTCTAAGGCATTGCTGAACCAGCTCCTAATTTCACTTTACCACAACAGAAGGACCATTTGGTACAATTTTGATGCAATAACTCATGATGTGTTCTGCATATTCAAACAATTGCTAATTAATAGGCTCAGCAAGCACCCTGTTTTATTTTTTAAATATGCAGCTCCACTTTTATGAGCAGTCAAGTGCCCATAAAAGATCAGTTCTTCGTGTCCAGTTACCATTTTCTTCCCATGAGAACAGGGTGAAATCATTCAGCAAGGAGACAGACAACCTCCAGGTGAAAATATTATACAGTCCTAACAGGATTTCTTGACTTCTGGAAAGAAACCTGGAAAAATTGTGTTCCAGTATTCCAAGTTAAGGATCTCCCCTAAAATCTCACAAAGCAAGTGAGACCTTAATGTGGCCTTAATGATCACGACATGGCCACAGCTCCAGGACAGGTCAGAAACTCATCCCAGACCTCTGGAGGCGTTAGAAGCTGATTAAATGAATTGTGAACCATGCTCAGAGGGCAACTGCAGTTCTCAGGCAATGAGCTGTTACCTCAGAAAACAACTGAATACAGATTTCCTTACTTGCTTAACCTTGGGGCCAGGTGGAGATTTTTGCTGACCTGAGCTACGTATTTTCCTTCTTAAACACGATAAAGCCAGGATGGATTACAAGAACCAGGAAGCTCTAACATACCAGACAAGTCACATAAATATTGTCTCTGACCCTATCTTCTCATATGAAATTGTAGCACGGCCATTTTTCTTAGAACTCTTCATGAAGAGCAGGGTATTTTGCTGTGATTTTTCCTTTTCATGAAGGACCATGGATAAAAATATTATTTCCCAGCTTTTGCTGTTTCCTAAGGAGCTGGAACAGCTTGTTGGGTTCAGAGGGTGCGTTTCATGGAGGAAATATGCCCTGAACAAAGCTCTGCTCCCTTCCACCTCCATCTATTCAGATTTCAGAGATGTAGAATAATTTTAGAGGATTTCAGTAGATGAAATCAGACAAGCCAGTCTCAGCCTTGTGCACTCAGGCTGAGCATGTGCTTTTCTACACCTTTAAAGAAGTCACCCACTCCTCCCCATAATTTTGCTTCAAAAGGACAAACATTCATTTTCAGATTCAGCAGAACAGGAATAAATCTGATGCTTGAGTTTAGAATGTCAGCATAATATTTCACCAGTTTGTAAGTTTGCTCAAAGTCTGAGCAGATGGCAAAGACTTTCCACCCAAAGCCTCCAGCCTGCCATGACTATTCCATCCTATCCTGCCATGTCCACAGGAACAGCACGAATTTATGCTGGGAATGCTGCAAGACTAAGAACAGGTTTCATGTGTAAAATCAGGATTGTATTTTCCTAGTACAATGCTGAGTATCTGCTACCTGGACTGCTCCATTGAATGAAGTAAAACACGAAAGTGGGCACAACAGGCTGCAATTTACCATAACCAGGGAAGGGATGGTGTGGCCAGATCAACCCTGCAGTGTACTCTGCCCATCCAAAGCATGATGGGCCCAATATTCTCAAACTGAAACCCTGCTCATCAGCAGAACCTGAAGGCATGAGGCACACTTCTCATAAGAGACTTGAAAATTCAATGTGAGGTTAGTAATCAGAGACTTAAACCCCAAAGATTTCCAAAAACACAGAAGACAAAACAGCCCTATACGTTCAAAAGATTTCCAGTGTGTGTTATTCCAAAAGCTCATCAACTTTCATGGAATTTATGACTCAGAAGCCTCAGTTTGCCCATTTTTCTTATTTCTCTCTGACACAGGAGGCATGCTTACAACAGACCATCAATTCAAAACCTCTTCAGCTGTGACCACAGCTGTCATTACCCCCTGTTCAGACCTCCCTATTCCATGAGTTTCATTTACTGGAAATTTGGCAATCACACTATTTTTCTGCCAATATCTAAGAATATAAATTTATTTCATTTATGGGTCAGGACAGCCAGTGATGGTGCTACATGCTTGTTTGGGTTTGTTTGATTGTTTTAATTGTTCTGGGTGCAAGAGTCTCCCATTTTTCTCACCAAACTCAAACTTTCTCACCAAATGAAAAAATACATTTGAAAGAGTAAGATGAAAGAATATATAATGAAAGTATAATGAAAGAATAATATATATAATGAAAGAATGCATTTGGTTTCCAAGATAGAGTAAAATAAACTGTGAACCAACAGTTTGGCTAAGAAAAGGAACTTCTGGGTGTAAGCTAAAGGTTGTAGAATTTGTACTCATCTATTAAATTCAAGCAACTGTGCAAAAACAGAGACAAAATGCTCTTCCTGCAGAAAGCCTACCATAAGCCACATGTATGCCCATTACATTACTGTTCTATAAAGAGCCTTATAAGGTGCTTAATAGAAAACTTTCCTTTAACCCAGGAAACGGACTTGGAGCCAACAAGTGGTAGCACCATCCCCACACTGGCACACAGTGTGCCCAGATTGTCTGTTCCACCAAACTCTGTGCTCACAGTGAGAGCAGCAGAGGAGCAAGCAGAGGGGAAAGGGAATGGCAGCAGGTCTGCACTGTCAGTTCTTCCCAGTGACCAACTCTAGAGTAAATTATCCTGTTTTGGCCATGAAAACAAACTGTCGTTAGTTTTTGAACAACTATGTTTCACAAGATGGTTTTTATGGTGCGAGGTTTGTTGTACCTTTCAATTACCATAGAGACTACTACAAGTGGAAAAATTAGGGGCTTTCTACTATTTGTAAAATTGAAACAGAAAATATTGACACCTTTTATTTTGCAATGTAAACTGCCACCAGAACAGGCTACTTCCATTTCACAATTCTGCTGCTGCTGGACATGGACATTGAACAACACATTATTTTCCTCTTATTAATTTCTTGGTGTTACATTTTATTTCATGAAACCAATTGGGTTTTTAATGCATATCACAAAAAAACTATGGCCTACTTAAAATAAAAAAAAATTCTTTTAGAAGCATTTAGAAGGTTAATAACAAAGCAGTAGCGTGCATCTTTCAAGTGCCTTAGCTTTGTTTAAGGCTTTTTTTAAACAGCAACTCAGTCCTTCTTACAAGTTAACGTCATCCATTTTAAGATTACTTTCCTTCCAAAAAGTACGAGGAACCACCTCAGATACAGATTTTTCCTGCAGCACTGACCACGAGTGACAATCTCGCAGAAGCAGCTGTAGGATTCCCCTTCCCCTGCGTCTGTTCCCCATAAATTCTGGCTGCCGCGCATTATCCGACAAATTATTTGTTCAGTCTAACACACCGAGGCGGGATAAGCTGCGTTACTGTCAAAGTGGGCAAGCTGACTCTAGTGTACTTCGTGCCATTCTGTTTGAAAGATCAAAACTTGGTACAAATTTGATCCTCTCAATAATCCACGCTGCTGAAGCGGACGGTGTTAGCTCATCACACAGAGAAAACACCTGCCCACATCCTGCTCAGAAGACAGAAAGACAAGGCTGAAATGGCAGCTCCCTGAGCTACTTACCCACGCCACTCTTCTCTGCCTTGTGCCACCTCGCCATTGCGGGCGGCCCCAGGAGGGCAGGATCGGCGGGATGCGGGGCCGGGGCTGTGCCAGGCCCGGGAGCGGCAGGGCCCAGGCAGCTCGGGCAGATCTGCTGCCTCTCGGAGCTTCCTTCCTCTTTTCTCAACCCGAGATACCGGCCCCGGTGTCATGGGGGAGGGGAATCCCAGCCGGGGTGTTTCTCTGCACCATGTCAGCCTGAGCACGAAAGGACCGAGGCACGGCAGGGCTGTGGCAGCACCAAGGCCCAGCTGCAGTGACCATCTCTGAGCACGGCTTGTGCAGGCCTGCACACCACACCAACACCAGGCTGGAAGGGTTTGACTTCAGAGGATGCTACAGCTTAAAAATTCTGCTCTTCTAACCTGTCCTCAAACATGGATTTGTGCTTTTCACGTCTCCTCTCTAAAGAGAAACGGAGTGAAGACAAAACCACTTTTCAAACCACACCTATTTTTAAAATCTCTGTCATTTTATGTTTGGAGGAACAAGCAGGAGACTCTCTCCCCCAAACAAAGCAGTACCTTCTTAAAGACTTTGTCAATACAAAACTGCCAAAAGCATTTTTTAGTATATTTCCAGCCTGCGCTTCCACACAGGCTGCTGTGGGAGCCAAGCTTGGGTGAGGACATCTCGGACATGCAAAAGACCAAGCCAAGTTGTTTGAAATGTAGATTAAGGACAATGTACTGAATTGAAGGCAGTATGGCACCTTAAAGCACAAAGTCTGTGCTTATAGTTTAGAGTTAAAAAACCCCAACGAAATCCTTGCAAGTTTCACTGTTTGTTTGATCTTCTGCTTAGTACAAACTCAGTTGACAATCCTGTCCTCTGGACATTCCACTGCAGTTTAGCAATCATTGTTTACCCAAACTGTTTAACACTGCCATGCTACATCCATCTCCTGATTTCTGATAACCATCTCTGATTTTGGTAACACATGACATCTTATTTCTTGATTTTAACTAGCAATCGTGTGGAGCAGACTGCCAGCCTCTCTCCCTGCATGTGGAATTCTGATACACATTTCTACAGGAAAATCACTCAAACCTTTACCACAGACTTGCTTGGTTTAATCTTAACCATACTACCTTAGAAAAGGATTTAACTTCTTCTCTCCCCTAGAATAACATTGGAAGTCATGTTATGTTTATTTACTAAAGTGGGCTGAATTCTCAGCAGCTCCTATTATCTCCATTTACATACAACAAGCTTCATCTAAAAGTTCTTAATCTTTTCTGTCTCTGGAAAATTCACTTTATATTGTTACTCTGTCCAAAACAGATTTTGAGGCTGAACAATTTCATCTCCTAGTTTACTCTGGGTTTTGAGCAGTAACTGCCTAAGCACTGGTAACTATCTTCCTCACTCCTCCAAACCCCTGTTGCAGCAAATCCCCTCTTCACTTTCACTACTCGGCCTAAAGGTTGCCTTGCTTTTATCTTCTTGTTCTACCTTGCTGTTCCTTATTGTGTTTTGCTGTAAAGCAACAGCCCAGAGGAAAACTGTTCCTTTCTAGCATTCATTTACAAACCTGCTTCTCCATGGAATTTCTTGTATCAGTAAGAAAGTGACACAATCTGATTCTATGACACAGATTCCTGATTATTTTGTTCAACAGAAGTAGCAGCCACTGGGCTGTGCCTGAGCAGAAATGCTGTGATGATGAGATGGAGAAGACATGGTCATTTAAGGTGACATTCCCCACTTTTTGGTCACTTTTGCTGTGATCAGAATTCAGTTTTTGTTGAGGTAGGTGACTGATGAGCTAAAGCCACCCACATGCACAGTCAGAGTGGACAAAATCCCAGGCATCACTTCAGACCTGGCAGAACTGTAAACAAACCAGGGGGTTGCAAGATTGCTCCCCAAGGTGTTCTTTTTCATGATGGATTTTTAAAAAGTCTCAAAGAACTTTCATCATTAATTACTGAGTCTTTTACTTAGAAACTGGCTAATCCATTCACCAGAGGGAGCTTAAACTGCAGCATCATGACTCAAATGAAGTGATCCAACTTGCACACAAATACCCCAAGAATTAATGGAACCAACTTAAAAGCTCTCCTCAGAATGATTCTGCATGAACTTCAGGAACTTAGAATTGTCTCCTAAAAACATGACACAAGCACTTGCATTACACTTTCTTATCATTTATTGAACTTATTTTTAAACAAAAAACATTACCTTCATGTAAAAAATGGATACATGTTTCTCCTCAAATACAATACAGGCTACATTTTATAAAGAAAGAAATAAACCTTTATTTTAATTCATAGTACTAACACAAGAATCCATAGAGTTTCAAACAGTGACCAACAAAACACACTGAATGATTCACATGCACTTTTGCAAATAGGTTGGCCTGAAAGTTGAAACGTTATAAATTAGGAGGAAAAATATTAAGAATTCTGAATCTGGAAACTGGAAGAAATTTAGGAGCACATCGCTTAGCTGAGCTCTCCATTGACCCTGTCTGGTCTGTCTTGCAATGTAATAAAACCTGTTAGCCAGAATTTCTCCACAACAGCCCCATGCTTCAAAGAGCAATTCATGTGCTTAGAGACTTGGCCAAGAGTGCAGAACAGGCCCCACCTCAGCTCAAGTGCAGGGAACACAACAGGTGCCTTCAGGGAAGTCATCAAAAGTGCAGCTCTGCCAAGCCATCAACCCTTCCCTCCAGCAGGCAGATCAATGCTCAAGTTAGCAACCTGTGCACTGATTGAGACAGAGTTCACTCAGCAGCTCCTGCTGAAGCAGGACCCCAAACTGCCCAGGTTCCTTGCAGAAGTGACTCACTGCTGAGCACACTGAGTTTCTGAACTTGTCTTAGAAGATACATACAATGTGCAATGTTTTTTCTTCTGTGTTTTCTTCTCTGTTGAGATTTTAGTTTCCCTCTTATCTTCTTCTGTAGTTTCAAATCTGGATTCAGCTGTTAACCTATAGGCAAAGCAACCATTCTAAATATATATTTAGTCAATATAAACCAGGACTAAAATAAGAATCTTTTAAGCAAAATCAACAAGCCAATTGGCAAACAAGACCATCCACATAGAGACAGAGAAAGCACAGTTTAAGAAGAAAATGAGACTGAACCAAGGCATTTTAAGACCAGTCCTGCAGTTGGGGATGGAGAGTTTCTGTCCATGAACCTGATCCTATGGCAGATTCCCTTCATTTGTCCCTCCCACTCCTCTGCCTTGAACAACCCCTGTGCAAGGCCACCAAAACCACTACTCTAGTGGCCAAAATCGTCCCTGTAAGCAAGCAGAAAGAACTCAAACCAGAAGAACAAATACTTGGGTTGGAAGGGACCGTTATGTCCCAAAGCAGCACAACTGGATTTATACAAAAGATTGCCCTTTTATGGTATTACATCATTTTCTTAGCACATAATGTAACAACTCTGGCCATCACATTCACCCTGTGCCCCTTGGTGAGGACAATACAGAAGCCAGGGCTGAGGGAGTGAAGCTGAGCCTGGGAAGAAGGCCTGGGGCAGTTTTCTTTCTTAATGCCCCACTGTCTTTAACTGGCAAGGAGCTCATCTTCCCCAAGTCTGGTTTGCCCATGACCAGCTGACCTCGATCACCTTTACCCACAATCTTTTTCCATCCAATGCTCTCATTTGTCCTGTGGAAGAGAGGGAGGAGCAGCTGACAGCAAGCTGAGGTTCACCCCACAGCCCTGAGAGCACTGCCCTGGTTCATCAGGTGCCAGCACAGGCAATGGACCAGAAAGAACAGACAGTGGTTAAACACTTCAAGCAAATGCTGGTGAAATTATGACAGGATTCAAGCTTTGACTCTACAGACTCCAAAACTGAGATATAACTGGGGCTCCTTCTACCTGTTTAAGGAACATGAACTTGTTTCATCAGGTGGAGCTTTGCTTCCCAAGGCTGAGGGCTGTGCCTAAAACCCCAGAGTATTTTTAGTTATCCAGGTCTCCTGCCGAGCCAAGTGACCACAGGCAATTGGACAAAGCCCAAGTGAAGCAGACTTGGTGTACATAATCCATGTAAAGAATTTAAGGGAGCAAATAAGCCCTTAGACATCCAAGCTCTTCTTCAGATCAAACTCAGGCCAACAACCTCAAACCTCAATACAAAATAAATTATGCAGCAAGGGCTAGAGTCTGCTATTTCAGTCTAAGGGGGGAAGAAAAGCATTTCAATAGAGAAATGTATCTTTTTATTGACCTGTAGGTTGGCCAAACAGAAGCTACCACTGCACATAACCTTGGCACTGCCACAACTCTAGTATGCATTGACAGGTAATAATCACCACTTGAATATTTAAATCTGTAGTCTCAACATTCTCATACCATAACCTAATCAGTGCCACCACCTAATGAGCTACTCCAGTGCTGCTGCAGCCCTCTGGAAGGATACAGAGGTGCCCTGCACACACAGGTGTTGGCTGAGATTATCCAGCTGTACCTGCTTAAATCACCTCAGCAAGAAAGTCTCTTCACACAAGGGAGTTTGTCACTCCACAAGCACACACAGATCACTTCTGACCACTTCCTCATCACCTCCTGGGCTGAGATGACAAATTGCAAACTACTTTCTAGAAATTAAGTCTGCAGCCCTGTCACAGCTATAGTGGCTCAGTTCTCCCACAATTCATGGGCAAATGTCAGAGTTCCACTAATTACTGCACAAAAATTATTCCAGGCACCAAACCAGAGACCATGACAGCCTTTTCAGTTGCAGCATCTTATTTTAGTTAACACAAGGTGAAACACTGACAATTATCCACTCTCATTTTTTTCCTCCCACAAACTCTCCCTTTCCAGGTCCCCACTCCTGATCAATCTGCCAATATTTTCTGTGCCTAAGGTTCAGCCACATCCATCACAGAACAGTCCAGAGATTCTTTCAGTATTTAGAAATACATTTCTCAAATATTCAGACTTCAACATGACTTCCTATTTTATAGCACATCATAGCAGATCAGGGGTAGAGTAAATCCTTAATGTTAGCTTAATATCATGACTTGGGGTTTTAGTAGTTCATTAACAAACAAACAGAACTTCCTGCCTGGATTTGCCTTTTATAGGCTCACACTATCACCAAAAAAAGTTCAACAGCTTATATGGAGCCTGGGGCAGCTTCATTGTGTTTGTGGTTTTTATTTTTTAAATATTTTTCATGTTTTGTTCCTTATTTGAACCAACAGCAATGGATACAAGATTAGAAATCTCCCTCTGAAGGATCATTTCATCTTCCTCTTCCACTTCTCCTACTCTCTCTGATTTCCAGCATCAAATCCATAATTTCCACTCCTCACCCCCTCTCCAGTAGGTTTCCCCCTTCAGTTCCCATAAACTATTTTCAACAGTTTCCTGTAAGCAGACATTGTATCTTCTTTTCCCAAAGCAATAGGAGGAAGCAAGTTGAACTTTTCATATGAAGAGGTTACATTCTGCCAGTTCCTTTATGTGTAGAGGACATTGTCAAACCCCAACACAACCACTAAATCATCCCAATCTTTCCTCTCCACTTTCATCCACACCTGACCTGCCTGCTCTTCCTTCCTCACTAACAATCCCACATTTTAAACACAGCTGCTAAAACTGGATCTGCCATATTCTCTCCACAGTTTAAGAAGACTGCAGTGTTTGGCTACTTTAAGTCTGTTAATTACATCCACGCAACTTTGAGTAATTGATCTAAGAGCCAAAGCATCAATCCCATTATTCCTGAATGCCATTAACTTTGGCTGTTTCTTCTAGCAGACATCAGCAACTTGCAAGCCCAAAACACCTGGACTAGCCTAGACTTTTCTACCCCCAGACACTCCATTATGTGTTTACAAAGACTATGAACAGAATACAAAAAGCCTTAGTTGAAAAAGTAGAAAATCCAAGTCAGCATTGTTTTCACCAGGATAAAAAAGCTGGAGATAATGACTGTTCTCAGTTACTTTATCATCTAGCAAAAAGTAACTTCAATTCTCAGTTCAGGGGAAAAATCTCATCTTAATTTGGCAGTTGTGTTTCCAGCTATTGTGCACCCAGACCACGCATTTCATTTGTCTGACAACACAGATAGCTAATTAATTCTCTATTATCTTCTACAACGAAAGCTAACACAGTTCAGGTGAAGAATTACTTAAATAATTTCCAAGCTTTTAGCTAAATCTGGAAGTTGCTGGGGGCTGAAATTAGGTGGAAACTGGAGCATGATTCCAGTTGCCTTTATTACCTTGAGCTGTAGCACAGGTGTGTGGCAGTTTTAAGGGACCAAGAACACAAAGTTTCTGATGCTGGAGCAAACCAAGTAAGCTCTCATGCTACCTGCACACCTTAAATGTCTTCGAGCAACAGGAGAGTTATTTCAGAGACTATTTCAAGAGTCTTTTTTATTAGTCAGTGTTTTAGTCCTTCTAAAAGGCAGTGAGAGGTTCAGCCTGGGCAGCTGGAGCTGAGGAATGACACTGCATGCAACACTGAGGAAATAGACAAAGCAGTGGAGAGCACAGTTCATGCAGCGAAAGAAAAGAGATGCAGGTCTGTGCTGATTGCCTTGAGCAGAGACAGAAGCTGACACTGACCTGGGGACAGCTGGAGCCAAGGAATTGTTTCCACTTCTGCTACTGGAAGTAAAGGTGAGGTGATTCTCATCTTGAATTTTAACTCTTTTTCTTTCAGGTTCAACAATGTTTCGTATTGCCTGGAGAGCTGTATGGAGTGGGGATGCTTGGAAAGGCTGGTTTCCTGGGGAGGCAGCACTTTGCTCCAGGTTCTTGGTAGACATCTTTTTCCCTTCCTTACTTGGCAATTGAGTGAGATCAGTTTCTTTCATTGGAGTATTTTTGCTGTCAATGTATTCACAAATTGTGTTCACCGGAATTCTCTCCCTCTTCTTTTTAATTTTAGAACCTTTAAGTAATTCTAAAGGAAAAAAAGGAACATACTTTTTGTACAAAAGAGAAGCTGGAGATGACTTGTCCCTCAGTATGTTCATAATAAAAGTAAGAATATTTCACAAGACTAAAGAGCTTGAAGTAATTCTTAATAGAGAATTTATATCCCTTAAAGAATGTTTCTTCATATAATCTGATCATCCCAACAGAAGTTAGCTTGAAAAACAGAAAGCATCTTTCTCCTCATCCACTCTGTCTTTTCACCAAGGCTTTAAATTAAGTGCTCTGAACTGCAGGCTGCTGAGGTAAGCCTCCACAAATAACATTTTGAAGTTAAATCCTTTGGGTGTGGACAAAACCAACTTTGTTATCTAGTTCCTTGTTCATGGAATCCCAGACTGGCTTGGGTTGGAAGGGACCTTAAAGCCCATCCAGTCCCACCTCCTGCCATGGCAGGGACACCTCCCACTGCCCCAGGCTGCTCCCAGCCCTGTCCAACCTGGCCTTGGGCACTGCCAGGGATCCAGGGGCAGCCACAGCTGCTCTGGGCACCCTGTGCCAGGGCCCCACCACCCTGACAGAGAAGTTTCTTCCTAATATCTAAACTTGCTCTCACTTTCAATAGAATCCTCTTCCTCCCCAGCTCCCTTGCTCTGCACATACTCAGGTATCAGCTGTCTGTCAGGTGAGCCTCTCTAGTCAAAATTCAATCCATATTAACCTGAGCTACCAAACTGTTTTCCTGTGAATGCTTTGCACCTTGTTCCAAAGCTCCTATCAGCTGCCTACACCCAGAGAGCTGAGGCTTCTCAGCACCACAGAGACACTGCTGCTGTTATGGGAAACACCTGAGATTTGATCTCACCCACCTGAGTATGGTTATCTACCTGTGCTCTAGAAAGCCCCTGAACACTGCCATTTTTAACTGTAACATTCTTTAGTCTCCAGTCAATGCTCACATATTCAAGTGAGGTCTTGAGCAAGGCAGGGCTTTTCTAATACAGCTCAGCAAGAGGTACAAGAAAAGTTAAAACCTCCAAGATTTTGGATCAGGTTACTTCAGAAAGTCAGCTATTTAAGCATTAAATTCTGGAAATAAACCAATGTCTTCCTGTTTAATGTCATTCCATTCCTAAAGGCTGAGAAAATCAGAAACTTGTATTTCCCCAAATAGAAAAGAAGTATTTACCTTCAGGTTCATATTTCATTTTCAGCTCATCCAGCATAACCCGCAGGTTCATATTCTCACTCTGACAAGCTTGCAAATGCCTCTCGTTTGTGAAGAGCTTCCTTTCAAATTCCAGAACCCTTTGGCTCTCATACAGAGCTTTCATTCTCTGCAGGGATAGTTCATTTTTCAGTGTTTCAGTTTCCTTGCTGAAATGGGAGGACAATTATAAAATCAGTCAGACTTGGATAGGTTTAGTTTTTTTTCTTTTACTAAAGCAACAACTTAAGCACTCAATTTCACCTTAATTGGTACTTTAGTAAGAAAAATCAAGCTTTTTTGTCCTATAAAATATTTTGAGTGTTATTATTTCATTTTTTATAAGAGAAATAAACATACACAGCCTAAAGACTAAGACTTTTTGTTTCCTTACAGACTAACTTCTAATTTATCCAAGGTCTCAATTGCCCTGTATCTAGGAATATTAACAACATTTCTGGAAGAAAGCAATAATCATAAACAGTATTTCTGCTGTTATCTTTTAAAACATAAATGAAACTACAAAAACACCACCAACTCTCAGTCCTATAACAAAGTCAGGTTGGATCCACAGCATTAGAAAGTGCAACAAGAACAAAACCCATCTGCACATGCAGTGCATACAAACAGTGACAAAAAAGGGAGGATAAAAACAAGTACCTAGAAGATAACCCTGCCACAACCAGGGCCTCAGGCTGAAGTACTTACTTGGAGTTGTCAAGTTTAATTTGCAGTAAATCTGCATAGTAACCATTTTCAGAATCGCTTCCTTTTGTGCCATTAGCAGGTCTGGACTCCTCCATGTTCTCATATAAACTCTGATAAAGAACAAGTGTCAGGCTGTCAAGCAGTGACCTTTCAGAAGCACATTAGCTTAGTTCTTAGGAGACATTTTCATGGAGAAGACTCATCATAGAGGGAATTAAACACAGAAAATAAAACTCAGCTGCTCTAAGTACTTTCTCATTTGTTACAAATGTCAAATAGCACTAAAACTGACAGCTGTTATTCACTGAAAAAGGAAAAAAAAGTGAGTTATCTCAACTCCAGAATGTTTGCAAGGAGCACTGCAGAACAGCTTTCTTGATTTTTACTTGAAAATGCAGGGTATTTTAGTTAACCCACAGGGAATTTTTCTCAGCCTTTATTTCTAGGCTTCAGTAGCTGGACCCCAGAGGAATACCAGCCATGCTAATCAGCACTCAAAATCTCAAAATCAGTTAAATATCTCAGATGAGGAATCTGGTTTGTAGTAAAGATGTTATAAATGCAGCAACATATGACACTGGGGTTTTTGTCTGGCGGTTTTGTTCTGAACAAGCAGTACTCAAATTTAATCCTGTCCCACAGACCTCTCAGGCCTCTGTCAGTCACTGCCTACAGATACTTTTGATGGTTTTTGGAATCAATCATTCAATTTCCCAACACTAGTTATTTGTGGCCTAGAGACAGAAATAAGTACAGATCATGGTTAAACATAACAAAACTGGTAAAACAATCAGACCTCCTCAATTATTGCTAAAATGGGTTAAGCCTGGCTTCACACCACTTGGGTTAAATACAAAATACAGGGCTAAAGCCTAAGCACACACAGTCAAAGTGCCAAATGGCTACACCTTCCCAGAGAAAAACTGGATGTCACAGCTCAGTGAGCTTTGACCAAGTAACTGAATTTAAATGCTAGAAGTAATTATAAAAGATATGAAGGTACTTCACACAGGACAAAAAATTGTTTCTTCAACCCAGTGCTGGATGGGGTATAATTTTCTGCTTCTCTGCACTTGAGGAATCTAATATTCTCAAGCTGTATAATACAATTCATGTCAAATAAAGATATGATTCAGTTCTTGGATCCCTTTTCAAGCCCAAGCATGGGCTTCAGGCAGTTTTCATAATTCTTGTTTTCATGTTTTAGCTTCCAATTACAAATTTCTCCTTAATTAAAAATCACATACCTTAAATTTTTCTAGCTGCCTCACTTTCATAAGAAGATCTTCTATTTCACCATTCTTTTGCTCTAACATGGACTGTAAGCGTTCCAGCTGATCAGATTCTGCCTGGGAGCCTTTCAGCTGTAGCAGTGTAGCCATTTGCAGCTGGAAAAAAGGAAAAAAAAAAACTATTCACAACAAGTACTGGGATTAGTGATTGAAAATCCCAGCCTTTTACACAAAACTGTTTGGGCACTCAAGCCTTGTAATGGTAAACCTGAATATAATGAATACAGAAGGGCACTGGATGTCTGAACTCAGTCTTCAGGACATAATCCCAGCAATTATCCCCACAGCCATTCCAAGGCAGGAGGACAGCTGAGATCTCACTGAGCAGTGCAGCCCTGAGGTGTCCCACTCAGCTCTGTTTTGGCTGAGGGCACATAAACACACTGCCAAGGACACACACAACATTCCATACTCACACCATCAGCACCAAGCCAGCCAGAACCCAGTCTCAGTTCAGGCTGATTGATCAGAGCTAAAATCCATCCTGAGAACTCACTTAGGAAAACCCACAAGTTTAACCCCCCTTTTTCAGTTCTGCTTTTCAGGTATAGCACCACCATGTTTGCCTTCCACAATATTAACCCAAGAATTTCAGCTTTTTCTGCTTCTCCAAGGGAATACATCCTTTCAAGCAAAAGAATACCCTCTGTCATTACAAAGGAGAAGTTATAAAAACTTACATTTAGGGCAATATTTCTGTTCGTGTTAACATAATATTGAAGTACAGGGGTCTTAGTATATTTAGTTACAGGTGATATATTAGACATTTAAACAACAGGAAATACAATAAATGAAAGACTTCACAAGGTGTTAGTGAAAACTGAGGCATTTTTATCAGTCTACTCAGTATGGATATGGTAACACTGGGAGAAATCACAGGGAAAGAATCAAGTGAAAAAATTAGATCATAGTAAGAAAGCAAGAACAGCATTTCCCTATAAAATCTCTTATGTCACGTAAAGGGTATGGATGATTCTGTGCACAAATTAGAGTTAGTGAAAGATTCAAGCATCTCCTCAGAGCTTCTACAGGATGTAAGGGAGGCAAAATTGCAAACTCCACCTCACTGGCTGACTAGAACCATCTTTACAGTTCCCCAAGCACAGACACCCAACCTTTTTCCCTTTCCCCATAAAAGTCCTCCTACTAACTGTCAGAATTGCAAATTGCAGCTGATCTACATAACAGAGAACAGGAACTTAAAGAAACTGGAAAGGATGCTCTGGACAAGGAAAGATACACTAGAGGTGGTAAAGCTTTCCCAGGAGTGCTGTGTACATTCTGTTCAGGAGTCAGATCCTCAGGATTCACCAGTAAATACCACAAAGTAGAGATTCTTCAACTAAAGACAACAGCAGGAGACTACCTCTCCTGTGGTAAGCAGCTCTGAGTGGAGAGATGAGCTAAACTCAGACTGAGCTTTAGCTGGCAGGGTCTCAGTGCAGCAGAACACTGAGAGAATGCTAACAGGGATCTAAGCAGCTTAACCAAAACCAGCTGTCCTATCAAACTACCCATCTCCAATACTATCAGAAAAAATGTACAAAAAATTCCAAACAAAAGCATTAAGTACTAGTACAGGGATGCCAATTTGCCTCCATTTTTGGTACTTTTATTATGAGATGTGTTTCCTACACCATTCAATCAATATGACTGATTTACCCCATGCAACAAGGGGAAAATTTGCAAAGGAACTGATCCTACCCAATGACTTCTCTCACTCAAATCTTTGCTTTAGCAGTAGGGTTTTTCTTTTCCTTTATGACCGTTGTTTCAACTATTTTCAACCTACTCCACAAAACCTAGGTAACACAAACCTCCAGTGCAACTCACGATTATCAATCACCCTTGATATTTAAGCACTCTCCTCAAACTGCATGATCAAGTAGTTGACCAAAATGAAAGGATCCACTTTAGCCTTGGAAAAATTATGAGACCAACATGAAAACAGTTGGCAGCTCTGCACCATACCCTTGACATTACCTTCTAAATCAGCTTCTGCTAACTAGTCCTCAACAATATTAACCAACAGGCTCCCATCCTATAGCAGTGCAGTTTAACTTAAAGAGTTAAGAAAGTTATGACTTATTCTTACACCAAAAATAGGGAGAAACAGGAAGAAAAAATATGGACAAAGACAAGAAAGCAACACGGAGTCGGAAAAACCCAAATCCCTACAGTGTGACGGTGGTAAAAGCCTGTTGTTTTCTTGATGTTCATTCCTGACAACCACAGTTAATGCACAAATACTTGATTCATGTAGTATTCACAAGAACTAGACAAGAAAAAAAAATTACCAAGACAAACTGAATGCTAGTTTGACTGACAGGATTTGTGTTTAACTTTTATCCATTAAACAACTACTGCCAAAGTGAGCAAACATGGTGTCTTCACTGTAAGGTGGATGCTGTTGGACCACAGGAGTCAAACAACACAACATCATCCCACTTGTTTTTTCTCCCATTTCCCTCCCCCCGACTACTGCACCACATTTTAAAGATAACAAATCCCCTCTCCTGTAACTTAAGGCAGTGCCTTTATCAGACCCAAGGACACCCAGGAGTATTACAGGAATCATCCTACCTTCATTCTTTGCAATTGTTCTCTACTGAATGCATGCTGTTTTTGTAGGGACTGGTATTTTACTTTCACACTGATCAGCTGTCGTTCCATTTCTGCCCTACGGTCCTCCACCTACAGAACATTGTGAACAATTATTAATGTGAGATCACAACACTTGCTGTCACTTGGACATGAGTTTGATGTTTCTCAGCAACTGGTGTTCAGTCTGCAAATATTGCTTTTCCAGCAATAGTACTTGAAAGTACAGGCTACTGTCACTGCCCTTGATAGAAGTGAGTAGACAGTGCCACTGCACTCCGATCAGTGAAATGCAACAGATTTTTCTTTTGTTCTTTTGATATCAAAATAAAGTAACGTTTCATATGCTTCAGTCTTGCTGTAGAATAGTTTTGCCCTTGGCAACAGAACAAACAGTTTAAAAAAGCCTGAACTGTCTCCCAACTTCACCCATCTCCTGGATGCTGCCACAAACCATAATCCTCCCTATGCATTTAACTCTTACTCAAAAGCTAATTCCAAAACTCTCCCAAAACCTCAAACATCCAGAGATTTTCAGGAAGTTTGTAAGGCAGCATTTAACAGCATCTGTTCATATTTCACATACTGTCTTCTACATTAAAGATGGATTTATCAGCTGGACACAACTTAAAATTAAGAGGTGCAGACAGAACCATCATGAAGCCTCAGTCACTATCTGACTTGATAGGCAGATAACCTGAAGGGATTCCATGAAGTTTATTAACTCCTTATCTTCAGAGAGAGCATGAAATGGTTTTCCACATGTCAGATCCACACTGAATTCATATTTGAGGAATAGAGATGCATGCTGGCCAGATGAGGTGCAGAGACTCTCATATTTTCAATACAATGCAAAAAAGAAAACTGAAAATACTTCTCAGGCATCTGTTGCACAGCTGTACCTCGGCAAAGAGAGAATTGCCTTTACTTGTAGGGTCCAAAGATTGCTGCACTGCATGATCCAGCTGAACCTGAAGCTCCTGATTAGCCTCACGAGCTTTCTAGATTAAAGCAAAGAGGATATTGGTCATTTAAGCATCTGATGTACTGCATACAGGAATTTAATCAGATAGCTTTAACTCTTTTTAATTTCCTACACGTTAGCAGAGATTATATGGTACTGAAGTCCTTAACTGTACACACAGTTCTAGTAACTAAGAGACAAATTTATTTCATTTCACTAGAACACTTAATATTCCACTTGTTCTTGAAGACAAGAGCACAACTAAAAGCCTTTAAGGGCAAGCTTTGATGTTCATCAACTGGATTCATGATATTCAGACCACTCTCCCAGCTGCACTCATCAGTCACATAGGCTCTACAAGACTCTCCACTGCACTCAGCAGGAACTTCAAATAAAAAGGAGAATTCTGCCAGTGACCTGTGAGAAAGTCCCCAAGAGGCAGAACAGAGCCATGCAAAGGCTCTGCTTTCACAGCTACCACAACACAAGGCCAACAGGCAACACCAAACATGACCAACCATTACCCTTCTCTTTCCCAACTCCTCCGAACTCCTACTTCACCAAAAACCCGGCAACACTGCTTGTACAATTTGAGGATTATCTACCACTGTGAAGTAAAATTAAGAGGATACCTCTAAAGCATTAGAGTAAAAAACAACTTCTTTTTCCCTCTCTTCTTTCTCCCCCTGCAGCCGCTCCAGCTGGTTACGCAAGTTACTGTTCACAAGCTCCAACTGCTCTTTAATGCACTGCAGCTCATTCAGCTTTTCCTCATCATTGGCCTAAACAAACAAACAAAAGGATTCAATCAAAAATATTTAAAACCATTGGAAGACAAGTAGGCCTAAGTAAACCAAAGCCATCTGTTAGTAGCAATTCGTTCTAATACAAAATATTATCTTGAAGAAGAGGGTTATAAAAGCTTAGCCATTAAGGCTTTTATTTTTTGCTGTGCACATTGTCTGAATAAAAGTAAATCCTAACATAGCACTGCAGACCACACACCTGAAAATGAAATGAGCAAAAGGGCAGAATTTCATCTTCAACTAGGCTACACTGCAAGTTCAGTGCTACTCACACACCTTCTGACTCTGGAGTTCAGTGAGCTCTATCTGCAGGCTGAGCATTTCTGAAGACATGGTCTCATGGACACGCTCAGACATCATGTGCAGTTCCTCTGATTTGGCAGCAATTATTTCCTTCTGATGCTCCACTTTTTGTCTCAGTTGCTTCTCTGAGAGTCGAGTTTCATCCAGTTCTGCTTTTAGGTTCTCCAACTTAAAAACAGTTGACAACTAAGTAGTATCATTTCATGGTGAATTCTTAAAAAGCACAATACTTCTGACTGTTCTAATTACAGAAAATGTCTTGGAAACACAAGAGCAGCTTTTAAAAATAAGCACTGACATTTACTGTAATTCATAAATAAATACATATATTTTTAAAAAACCAACCAAACAAACTACTACACATTGTAACTATTTATTATTTCTTTTGGTAGTTAGAGTGCAATTATAAATTAAGCAAACAATATCTAAAATGATATTAACAACTTTTTAGCTATACATTAGTTACCAAACCTTGTTTTTAAGGTCACTGATTTCTTGTCCATAGGCTCTGTTAAGCTGTTCTTTCTGTTTATCCAGCTGCACATTTTGCTGTTGCTTAAGGGAATCACATTCAAAATTCAAGCTTTCCAACATTCGATTCTTGAGTTCAATTTCTCTCTGAAGAGTGTACTTCTCTTGTTCAAATTTCTGAAAGAAATGACACACTAATAAATCTAGATGTAATTGTACACTGTTCCCTAAGCATTTATGAAAAAGCACAGGCTCAGAACCAAGACACTTCTAGCTCATTTAGTATTTTGTTGGGAGTGCCAATTACAGAGTTGTAACACCCATATTTAAAAAAAGAATAAAAAAAACTGCTCTAAAATGTTATGATTTATAAATGTTGTGATTATAATTTCATTGTGCAATATTCTCTTCTTCATGGAAACTCTATTTTTTCTTTGCACCCTACCAGAAAAGGGTGGGTATCTTTCCTGCAAGTGTCATACATTCAGCCAGAGTTTATATGCCCTTTCTACCACTACAGAACATAATTATGTTAAAAATTACTACAGACCATCAAGTAGAACAGCTGAGTTCAATAGTTTGGGTTTTTTTTAAGACAGCTAAATTGTCTGTTTCATAATAAATCCCATCAACTCTTCCAGACTGAAGAATAATTTTTTAAACAGCTCCCATCTATGCTTGATTGCATGTGTGCTAAGTACAAAGGGCAGCTTCATTTTACTCTTCCATTCAGCCAGCAATTAAGGAAAAGAAAAAGAGAATCTTGAAAGCAAAAAAAAAGTAATAAGGAAACCAAATTAATCTATGCAGATTTTTTTTTCCTTTTCAAATAACCTAACTCTTGAGACATAAATCACAATTAAATAAAAAACAAAAGGCTCAGGTATCAAAGCGACCTCCATGGCCTAGACACAGCTTATCAAGGACATGCTTAGCTCTCCAATACCCAGGGCAGGAGCACAACACAAAGATAAGACTGGGCACAGGACAGGTTTGGGAGTGCACTGCTTGGCCAGAGCCAAGAGCAACAAAATCCCAGCAAGAACCTGCCTGCACACTGGTACAGAAGAGCACACAAAGCTCTCTGAGAGGCTTTTGTGCCTGCTGGTAGAACCCACACTTGTGTCCACAGTAACTGCCTTGGCTCTCAGACTGCAAAGAGAGCCAGAGAGAGAGTCAAAAGCTCCAAAGAATCTGCTGGGTAAGCACAGCTCCCACAGAGAATCCTACTCTACTCTATGAAGGCCCACAATTCCTACCCTCCACCCCTGGAATCCAAGTTACCAGCCAGGCTCAGAAGTTGGCTCCAGCCTCTCACACAGGATCACAACCTATGGGAGCAGCTTGACAGCTCAGTAGCTGCCCTGTGTGCTGGTCAGCAGGAAATGATGATCCTGCCCTGGCTTCCTTGGAACTGTGCCTTCAGCTGTCTCTCACACAAAGCTTACTAATGGTGAACAGACCAGAATAAAAAATTCTGTCCATTCAGAACAGCAGGTTGCTGCAACCCTCCAGCTGCTACAAAACAAACCTTTCAGCTCTACCCCAGAAGAAGGGATGGATGCACAGCCAGATGAAGATAAATAATTTATCTGAAACATGGGCTGGCTGAACACAAACATGAACATTAAAGCCTTTATGAAAAGGGGAAAAGATTTTCCCAACTGAAATTTTCTCAAACAATTACTAAAAAGAAAATTAGTTGACTAAATAATACCTCTATAATTCAGCACTATACTGCTCCTTTCTCTGAGCTGCAAAGAAATGTGCTAATAAGTTCAGAACCCCTGGGTATTTGGAAAATTTGAAAACTTCACTACAGAAAAAAAATCAATTTGTCTTGCTGCTAGCATTCTTCTCACAGCTTTTAAGTGATATGAAACTGACTGGGAGAACATACACGAATGAATTGCTAAACAGAGGCAAAACACATGCTCCGAAGCAAATTTACTTTAGCATTTAGCATTCATTTTACATTAAAGGCAATTAGTCCTACATGATACTGAACACTTGATGCATAATTAGCTATGAAACCCTGTCCCAGTTAGATACAATTATGCTCAATGTCTTCAAGCTGAGGAAAAAGCCCTCTCGACAACTACTTAGAGGTCTATTAAAATTAATCTAGATGCTAGAAGGCATGTAAAACACCTGTGCCTTCCAGAAAATAGTTTAAATTAAAAAAGTTCTGGTTTTGAACTTTGAGAAGAAAAGGCAGTCATCACCTCAGTTTTCTCAGTCAATTCAGAGCGTGTTTGATCCAGCTGATTTTGAACTTCACTCTGGGACTCCAGTAAATGCAAACCATATTGTGCTGCCTTTCTTCGCTCGTTCTCTGCTTCCTTGAGTTGCTGTTTAAGACTTAAAATGGTCTCTGCCTCCATTTTTCCTTCTTTTATTCAACACTGCAAATAAAAATTATTAAAAAAATATATTGCAGTAAATAAATTTTACAGATAAGAGTAGCTATCTGGAAGAAGTCACTGGATTTCCTGTCTTAACTAGGATAGGACAAAATATTTTTGCATTAATACAAGACACACACAAAAAAAAAGCTTACAAACAGACCTGTGAACAGTAAAATAACAGTTATTTCTTCATAAACTTGGTTACTGCCTTATTCTTGATTATGTCTAACATGCAGCAAAAGCACTCCTAGTGCACCCAGCCTGGTATCCTTGTACATCACAAGGATAATTTAGGAGGGAGCTCTCTTGCCAAGTACAAGACTATGAAATAACCTTAGAAAAACACTGCTGTGCACTTGGCTGACACTATTTTCCCTGTATTACACCAAGTCCAGCATTACTTGTACACAAATAACACTTAAGATTTGCGTAGGCAGCTGCCTTAGCAGGACAGTGTACTCGTAATAACATTAGGTGGGATAGAGAAACAGATAAAAGGTAAGGAAGGGAAGAGTCAAAAATAGAAGCCCTTTTAAAATATATAGAGTTTAACACAGGGCTTTGCATTTATTTTTTAATCAAGGCTTTCAAAAGGTATTTGATGCAGGCAACTTATTTGTAAATAATCACCTCCTTGTCACATTTCAGCAAATTCATCCTTTTCTAACTATAAAGGGAAGACAGAGGCCTTGAAGGTGAATTCTGCAAAAATGTTAGTCAAAGTAAATCCAACAAAACATATATTAAAATAAAGTAAAAACCAAGTCAAATTAACACCGTAAGCTTGTATGGCTGCTTGCTCCTAAATCTGCTAAATCAGCTGTCTGCAAAAAAATCCTATTAAGACAGAAAATGCTAAGTAACTCGAGCTTCTGAACAACATATGCCAAGAGTTTTCTCAGAAAGTGGGAAACAATCGTGAGAGACAAACACACACACAAAATTTTGCAGTTGATTTCTCAAAGTCAGGGCCCATAATTTTCATATAATTTCAGAATTAAAGTAGTTTTGTATTGAAGACCTAACTCTTGCTCTTTGCTCTCACAGAAGCAATTTATTTGTTGCTATTTCTTACTGGCACATACATCATTCTTATGAATGTTGTAATATCCATCCTTCAGGGGTTTTTTTGCTAACTTTTATTCAATATGAATCACTCCTAGTGGAGTTTCCCAGCCTCTCCTAATAGAAAAGAATTTAATTAACACACAGAAGTAGTTGTGCCAATACTGTGCCAACTCCTTTTCAAGGCAGAAGACAGAAACGAGCACATTCTGGTTTTTGCATTTTCTCCTCACTTGCTGCCATCCGGGTTTAACACATACAACGAGACTTCAGCCAGCCAGGCTTTGAAACTTCAGTTTTCACCTCTAACCACTGCAATGCCTAGTTTTACACTTATACTAAAATAAGGCAGCGAAAGACAGGAATTTTGCATAGCAGTAATTGAGAATCATCAGTATTATATTTATGCAAGGACAGGGACACCATGTACTACTTAATAACAAAGTGTTTAAGGCAAGGTGTAGCAATACAAGAACATAGGCAACAACTTCTGGCATGCATTTCCATTAGTAAAGAGGACCAATGAACCATTGTACACCTACAGAAACAGAATTTTAAAAATGGCTTTATTTTCTGATCAGACAATAGTATAGAGGCAAGACAGCCATTCGGCAGCTCCTAGTTTACTAAATTAAATGAATAACACGTTTAACTCACCTCCAGAAGCCCACTGAAGTATTTCTTGACCTTATTCTTGCACTCCACCTTTAAAAGAAAAAAAGAAAAGCAACAGTTGTCTAGCCTGGATGAGTCTGAGCCGCCACACAGCACAGCCCTTCAGGGCAGTCCCTTTGCAGAACAGGCTTAATCCTGCTGGCTGCCCCATGAACATGCAGATCACAAGCTAAACCCCCACATAAATGCTAATCTTATTCAAATCTCAGTTAGGCAGCTGTCAAAGCAGTTTAGAAACAGTCAGAGCAGGCAGTGCTGCCAAAGGAAGGATGCTCTGCAATTGGCCTGTGGGGCAGGTCAGGCTACAGCCAGGGACATCTTCTGGTACACCTGTAATTTTTAATGGAGTTTATTTGGGATTTTTGTCTCACTCTCTCTTACTTCCTCAGTGTCTTTTGCGCTTCTCTTCCAGTTTCACATACAAGAACTTTGAGCTCCTAATAATTTACTAGACAACAGAAAAAACATCTTACGGGGTTTTTTCCTTAATTTTATAGTTGAAGTATGGAAGAAAAGAGAAACAGCTTTCCTACTCACACATTCTTGCTGACTATTATAGAAAATAGCAAGTATGCCATTTGGCGCACAACTTCAATTTTTCCTTGTCAATTCTGGATGAATCAAACAAGTCCAGGTAGTTTTGTTCATGAACTTGTAGACTGAAATAACTGCCAGCAATTTAATATTATACACAAGGCTAAGTAAATTATTTTAAGATCAATTAAATGGGTAGCAAGGTGAGTAGGCAGGAAGGGGAAATAACAGACATCAGTCTTTATTTATTCTACTTTTACAAGAGTTACTTGCTTTTGGCTAAATACATTCAAACATTTAATGAGAGATTTCATGTTGAAAGCTGCACACCTCGATTATTCAACCCTTCAAGTACTCCTTAATAAAAGTGATAGGGTAGAAGATAAAATGCAGTCTCCTGGCAGGCCAACTTTCTTCTCTCGATCTAGCACAGCTCTGGTTAAACTCCCATTCCCCAGGGCCACATGCAACAGCTGCATTCTGATCCTGTCAGAAGCAGCCGCGCAGTTTCCTGACCAGGAACACAATTACCAGGGTGCTTTCTCTCCCCTAGCCCAGGTACTCCCCCGACAATCCCAGCCAGTTACTTACACAAGTCCATATCTGCGCCTACCGCGTTGCACACTCAGGCCGAAAGATTTCGGGAGCTGATCACCTTCCTCAAGCAGGTTCTTGGGTGGCTCAGTACTACAGAGAACATACAAATATCACACTACAGCCTCATCGTTCAGCCAGCACACGGCCCGGGCAGGCTCTGGCAGCGCTGTGTGTCACCAGCGCCACGTCCCCGCTGTCCCCTCCTGCCGGGCCCGACCCGCTGCAGACCGGGCCGGTGACCGGGCCTGACCCCCCTACACCCGGTACGGCCCGAAGGGGCGCCGAGGGCAGCGGGGACGGGCTCGCCGCGGTCCACCGGGGGCCCTGGGGTAGCAAACAGCCCCACCCGCTGCAGGGACCGGCGGCCAGCCCTGGCAGCAGCTCCACAGAGAGCGAACCCCGCCGGCCCCGCCGCCCTCGCCCCGCACCGGCCGTTGCAGCCGTTCAAACTCGGCTCCGCGGCGCCGCCCAAGTCTCGCGAGATCCGCACCGCCGCCTCCCGGCCCTCCCTCGCGGGCGTGCCCCCCCGTGAGGGCGGTGCGTGCCCCACCGTGAGGGCAGTGTGTGCTCGTGTGCCCATGTGCCCCCCCGTGAGGGCGGTGCGTGCCCCCCCGTGAGGGCGGTGCGTGCCCCCGTGAGGGCGTCCGTGCCCGTGTGCCCCCCCGTGAGGGCGGTGCGTGCCCGTGTGCCCGTGTCCCTCACCGTGTCCGTGTCCCTCACCGTGCCCGTGTCCCGGCGGTGCTGCAGGGTCGGGGCCGCCCCGTTTACTGGGGTTAAATGTCGCAGCCTTGTCCCGATCGCCGAGGCAAATTCGCACACCGAGGAGAGCGATTTCTGTGTTTTATTCCGGTTTGCCCGCAGTAGGCAGCTGGGTGTAACTCGCGAAAGGCTGGCTCACCGATCAGCAAAACGCTATTTATGCATTTCAGCAAAGGCGCCAGCACCCGTTGTTACGAATTCCATAAGTTTTCTATTCATGAGTGCTCAAACAGCTGTTTGCTGTTACATCTCTCGTTTCTCATGCTGATCCATCAGCTCTCCTTCCTGAGGGGATGTCCTCCTGCTTTACTCGGCCAAGCCTTTCCTTAATTTCTGTGCAGCTTTACCGTCCAAGCTACACGGCAAGTTAAGTGCTTGTAGCACAGCTGTCAATAACCTGCTGGTTTTTCTTCTTAGCTTGCTCTAATTTCTACTCATCCTCACTTCCGTACCAGGGAGGATTCCCAAGGAGGGATTTTACAGTGCTGAAGTGTCCACGATTCACAGATTTCCTAAGGCAGTGAAGATCTGAGTGTTATCCACAAAGAAGACCAAAATCCATCAGCAGGAGTGTTTCACCATGGCTGTTTGGGAATCCAAGCACAAGTATCTAAGTAATTCTTTAATTCTTTTTTTCCCCAAAGAAAACCTTAGTATTTTTTACCTTTTAAGCAGTGATAAAGTTTTTAATCTGTTCTGCAAGATTAATATATTTTTGTCCTTATTCTACTTGATGTGACATCCTAACTGCACATAAACACGTGATAGCAAATTCTGCCTTTCGTGAAACATCAGGTAATGCAAGGTTAAATTCAAGCAATAGGCTGTAAATAGATGCAAGGATAACAATCCTATTTGCAGCAACTGGGACAGAAATAGATGTCCTAAGGAAAAAAGGGGCTTGGAAATGAAGCAGAGTCTAAAATTTGACAGAGGGAGCCAATAAACCACTACTACTATCAAAAATATGCTATTTTTACTTTCCTATCAAAATAGGAGTCTATCTTTTGTCAATAGAAATGGGATTTAAAATTAAATGCAGAATGGTCTAGACAGGTAAGAATACCAAGTTGATTAAAACAGGGTCAGGAAACAAGACAATCCTGTTCTAATCCTGATTCTGCTGTGTTCACTGTGTGATTAACCACTCCAAATACCCACAGCTAAACCCCCTTGTTTTAAAAATACGGATAACAGTGACTCAATTAACAAATCCATATAACTCCCCTGACAGTGAGTACATCTTGGGAAAAAAGAAAATACACTGTAAATGCTAAGTATTAACATGGTTACTCCACCCTCCTAGCCTGCTACATTATAAGAGAGTTAGAATGGCTGTTGCTTCCCCCTCTTTGGTTCCACAGTTATCTATGATGGCTGATGTTTAATACATGAAATAATTTAGCACCCTCCATAATATTTTCCTCAGCTTAGAATTTCCATTTATGCTTTAAAGCAGAGTTAGGAGCTTAGATGCAAAGCAACTAATTCGTTACTTTAAAAATCCTTTATTTTCAGACTTGTTCTCTTCCCCTTGCTGAAATGGCTATCACTAGGACAGTTTTACAGATAGTATCTACAAATTGTGAGTAGAAAATACGGGCATGGGTTGCTAACAAGCTGTTAGCAATTTGTCAGGTGGAGTGAGCATCTTGCCAGAATGCTGTAGGGTGTTACAATATCCAATTCTGATATACACCAGGATTCCTGAGCTTGGAAGCTGGATTTTGCTTTAAGAGGCTGTAAGAAGAGCACAGAATGACAAGGTCATTATGTCCATTTATTGTGGTAAATATGGCTTTATGGAAACAAATGCTTTTGTCCCATTTATCTATGAGAGGACTGTCACTTTGCATGTTTCTTTTCAGAAAACAGTCCCTAGCTTGCTACCATAACCATAAATTTACTGGTAGAAACTTTTCTCCTGCTTACAACCTCAACAACAACCACTGCCCTGTAGAGATCCTACAAATCCAGTAGCTACTGAAACGTAAATGTTTCTCAAGTGTGGAGTTTGTATACTTTTGTTTATTGGCATTTTGTATCAGCACACTTAATTGAATGTGTGCACTTGCTGACCCTGTATGAAATGGAAATCCATGTTTTGTGAGTCTTATCTACCAGCAGGCCAGCATTCCACATAAGGGAGGGATTAATTGCAGCAAGTAAATGTGTTGGTGGGTTGTATTTTTTCCCTCTGAGGAGGAGGCTTGTTGCCTTTATCAGTATAAAAACCAACGAGTTAAAAAAGCCGACTTGGTCTTTCCCTGCTAATTGCTCAGGGTAACATATGAGCTGACAAATGTTTTACTAACTGTGCCTGAGATGCCAAATGCTCCACAGAGCAAGGGAGCTCCAGCAGTCTGCTGAGAGGTGCTGATTACTGCCCCTCACTTTGGCACAACTGACCCAGGCTTCGCCAAAATAAAAACCTCCTGGAGCATTAGAGTGCCGTTTATTTGTTTGTTTGTTTGTTTTCACCTGTTCTCGCTCTTCATTATTTAAGAACACTTCAAACTGCACAACTTAAAGCCATGTAATTTGCTAGTGCAGCTTCATAAAAACCCAGGTTTAACACTACCTACATTTTCCAGCTTGTAAATATGAAAATGTTTTGCTTTTTTGAGATGGGACACTTTCACCTTCCACAAACAAAAGCCAGGATATTACTATGTTTTAATTTATTACCATGAATACCAAGAGCAGTAATACCAATACCTGAGTTATTCTGTGAGGAACTCGAGTAGCCCAGTAATTACAGCAACAGATTGAGGGCCAGTGACTGTTTCTAATCCTCTCTAAACTATTAGACACTGACCTCATCCAAATCACTCCATCTCACTCTTTCAGACATCTTAGCAAAACACATTTTTATTTAGCATTTTTCTTACCAGTCTGACCTTAAATAGCCTTCTGTGGCCACGTGATTACTGCAAAATCTATCAAGTAGGCGTGAGAGTTACAGAAACAAACTCTCAGGTTTGTAACTCCCTTATGAAACCTTTCCATTACTTTTATTCAGGTTGGCCACATTTTTACTGCTTGTTTGAATGGGACAGGAGCCTCACAATGAGCTTCCTGGATTTATGTAATCGAGGAACCCAGTTATGAAAAAATACTTTCTTCACTGTGTAATTTATTCTTGGAAGAAAGGGTAAAATTTGATGCATCTTTAATACTTTCCAAATACCCATGGTAAAAGTCAAAATTGCAAGATGTTTCTAAAAACAACAAAATAACGATGCAGGTTTTATGATAACCTCAGAGAGTTGATTGTTTTGTTGGTTTATGTCTGGTAACTCAAGGGATCAGTCAATCCCAGAACAAGGTTGCCAAATCCACATGCAATAGAACCCGGAGTGTAGGGTGACTCAAAGTTATTTTAACTTTTCTTTTAGCAGTATCTCAAAAAGCCACTTGAACTTCACACCCAGCATAAATACAGCTATCTAATATTACCACAATGGTGAGTCAGAACCCCCACTTCTTTTTTCCTTATAGTTTGAGTTTACTTCAAGTTCACATTACATGTTCACATTCAATTTGTTGCACTGATATTTAGCTAATTCAGTGCTAATTCAGTGTTTAAATGCTGCTCTCCTTTTTGGTAACAGCATCAAATGAATACTTTAAACCCACAATTTGTGATACAGAAATATTCATATAGGCACCATCATCAACACTTCTAATTGCACAACCATGAACTAACCCAAAGAGTTACCATTCCCTGAAAGGCCTTATAAATTATTGCCGCTTACGTGCGGGTTTTTTATATGCCCGCTGACAGCAGAGCTCTCTAAGGCAGCCAGTTAAAGGCGGAATTCCCTCTCCCCCAGGTTTTAATTGCAGACTTTTATTCCCCGGGAATGCCGAGGCGGTGCCGCTGCTGCCGCGGTCTCTGGCCCCACCTGGCGGCCTTTCCGCGCCATTGCGGCTCCCGCTGCCGCTTCCCGGCCCCGTCCCGGGAGCCCAGCGCGAGAAATCCAAACCTCAAATATTAACGGGAAAAATTATCTCACCAACTAACACAGCTTCCTTTTCAGCAAAGGTATGGTTCAAATTAATTATCATGGCTGCATTTCCCTCCGCTCCCCCCCCATCCCGCTAAACAGTTGGACAAAGGGATTCTCTTTAATTTTAATTGAATCAAACTTCAGGCAGATCATCAGCTACCCTCTGGGTGATAACTTTAGCACTGTCACTGTGAATTTCTAATCAAATTGAGTAAAAAGTTTAATCAGCTTTGCCAGCTGGAGGTCATTAGCTATTTCACCGTCAATACGTTTCACCTGGAGCTCGTTTCAGGCCTGCTATAAAAGAGCCTGACTGCCCCTGAAAAAGAGATAGTCAGGCTGTCCAGTGAAGGTGGCTAGGAAAGGTAAGGTTTTGTTTTTTGGTGGTGGTTTTTTTTTTTTTTTTTTTTTTTTTTTTTTTTTTTCCTTTAAATTTCTTTTGTTAAAATATGTAGTGTCTATTTGTATGAAATATTTTCAACTACAGACTTTTTCTTGCTATAGCTTTTCTTCAGCAGCATTTTAAAATGGGGGATGGTATGAGTGCATTGGAGTTCTTGTAAGCCTCTATTCCACCACTTTTTTATCCATTAAATATTTTTGAAAATGCCAATTAGTGTTATGTATCTCGGATACTTATAACAATAAAGAAGAATTCAAAGCAAGTAAGAAAAGTAAAATGTAGTAAGTTAAAAGGGTTGTAATTCACTATAAAATTATTCAACTTTAAAAGTGTATTTTACTTTTGAGATTAGCTTTTACTAGAAGATAATGTTATGAAAAGTTTGAGCTAAGATTGTTATAAGTTATCTGTGTCTTATATTGTTTATAACGTTGGTTTTATTCATACTAGGGATCATGTTTGTAGCTTAATTTAGATCCTCTAGAAGTAGTCTTATATAGAAATGTATGAAAAAATCATCAGTTATGTTTTGTGGGTTGGGGTCTGTTTCTTTACAGAAACTAAAAGATTAAACTGTAGAATGGTCAGCTGCCATTAGGCTTTTGAAGTATTACTTGTTGATGAGTTTATTTATCATAAGCTGTGAGTAATAGCGTTGAATAGAGAATAGTAGCTTGAATTGTTTGGCTTTGTTTCTGTTCCAAGCTTTCCATTTTTAAGACTGCTTTTAACAACGATTTTTTTTTGTTTTATCAAAACTCTTGACATTACTTTTCTTCCCAAACCCTGTCCTACTCCATCCCCCTTGAAGGATGAACTCTAACCCTTTATTGGCTAAACTTAGGGGATGCTTTCTTGTTCTAAGGGAGCTTGGCTGATCCTGTTTGGGGCTCAGCAGTTCTGCTCTGACTGTAGAGCTGTAGAATGTGTCATGAGGCCACCTAAATCACATAAAAATTGATGCTCCAGAAATTAACTGAATGAATAGTATCTGATACCTAGTTCTGTGAAGAAGTTGTAGATGCAGAGTTTGGTGGCTTTGAGAGAGTTTTCAGTCCTGTAGGCACCAGTTTTATCTTCAGCTGCTTGCTTCCCTGCCAGTTTTCAACTACATCTTCACCCACAGCACTGGCCAGTCTCATTCTGGGGCTGCTGGGCTAAAATGACTTGATCTGTTAAGTCTCACTAAAAAGCTGATAGATTTTTCTAAAGCTTCTGGAAAATGTTTGTAAAACACCAAACAACTCCCAGCTTTTTTGTGGTGGTTTGGATATTTTTTCCTTAGTGTAATTCTTTTTCCTTTATACTTACTTTTGAATGCAAAATGAAAAATAAAAGCAATGAAGTGAATGTGATTGAGTAAAATGGAGCAATTTGAAGAGATGAAACAGAAGGGTCTAATCACTTAAATATGTTCTTTATTCTTTCTATTTGCTTAGCCTGGTAAAATATTCTGACATTGAAAATCCCAGTTTCGTTTTCTCTATAATTATTCTAATTAATAGCTTTACTGGCAGATCAACAGCTTAGAGCCTAGTTTTAATTCTAAGCACAATTGGCTTTTATTTCATCGGTAAAGATTCATGCCATAACTCAAAATATAAAACTATTTCATCTCAAGTGCAAGATCTCACAAAGTGCCTCAGTAAAGATGGCCTGGAACTGTATTTACTGCTTTGTGTCTATGGTTTCAGTACTTAATGGAATTGATCTGTTTCCACGGACAAATTGTGCTATTGAATGGCCTAAAATATGTGCTCCAAAAAGCTTCCTAGCCATGGAACTTAGCGTGGCATTTGGTGTGAAGCAGTGTGTCAAACTTTGCAAAGGCTTGCTTTAGCCAAACTTAGCCTGGATAAACTCCTCAGACTTAGGTAGATTCACCTGAGGGTTTTAGGTTTAAAAGTACCTCTTGAGCAAATCATTATCCCTCTATACCAATCCTGCTAAAATACCAAGTTGCACACATATTCTTGTTTAAGTCGTAACTTGGGCAATGTTAGCTAAAAAATGCTAGTGCAAACTTGAGCAAATTCTTAGAGAACATCTCAGCAGTAGTAGCTTGTAGATGTTTCCTTAAATTAAAGGAGAAACATGAATGGTTCTGTGCACTAAAACACTTCTTAAAATATTGCTTCTAAGTATTGACTCAGATTTAGGAGAGCAGCAAAGTAACTATGTTGTTTAGCACTCAGGGCCAATTTTTGGTGGACTGAGTCTGCCCCATTATAGAATAGCATAATTGAGATAAATTGCTGGAGTGCTACTTTCTGCTAATTAGTTCGGTGTGAAGGGAAGCAGAACTTCTTGTTAGATTCTCACTAATGATGAATAAGGTGAAAGAGTAGTTCAAACATAAAGGGGTGCAACAGAAAAATGAAGTGAGACTGTAGTGATTTACCTGGATTCTTGTATACTCTTTATAAATGATGGTGTACTCTGGGTAACTGGGAAATAATACTTTTAAAAGGTTAAATTTGACTTTATTTCCTTACTTTTTTATAGCTTTTGAGATATTTGCTTATTGCTTTTGTTACATTTTCATCTTGAGTAGTACAAAATTAAAAAAAAAAAAACCCACATGTTTATGTGTTTTCAAGCTATTTGTTAATCTTCTTTAATAGTCTTGGTGAACCCTAAATGTGGTAATAGTCCTGTAACAGGCACTGCAGCCTTTCTCTTGTGGTCAAAGCAGAGCACTGAAGGTGTCTTTTCAAGGGTAACTAAGCAGCAAAGTAAAAACCTTTTGGCTGTTTGATCTTTAGCAGCAATAGTATTCCTATACTCAATATGCATCTAAACACTGTTAGGATCCATAAGTTAGGATGCTTATGCATGTCTTCATTAAATAACTGTTTATTCATGGTTATAGCAATGAGAACATAGTTAACTTCTGTAAAGCATTTGAGGTTGAATGCTCTTTATTTTAATTGTTAACAGATTTTTTTCACACTGATTATATCAAAGAATAACAATATTAAAATTACTGTGGTATTCAGAATGTCTTTGTAGTCTCGGGATCTGTTTTAAATTGTGTGTGCTGATTTGAGTAGCTGGGATCTGGTTTTGGTTTAAATTATCGTGTTTAGATGAGTAATAGGACTTTAAAAATACTTCTGAAAATGGCAGTTTAAAAACCCATTGCTGATTTAAGTAATGAACCATGGGATGACACTCTCTTGCTTCACATGAAAAGGTCAGATTTTCTTTGATACTGTGATAAATGTTGGCAATTATTGGCCTTGACTTCTTGCAGACATGGCTTCATATTAAAAGGGATTATGAAGAAGGCTTATGGATTAAGGTGAACAACATCAGGCAAAGGTATCATGGCTGGTAAAATAGCAGAGACCTGTTCTATGATCTGATGTGTCCAATGTAGGAAACTTGGTTAGGAAATGAGAGAATAGGAGAGAGAGGGACGGATTCCTACAGGAAGGCTGCCTGCTGAGCTGGGACTTGCCTGTCCTCTTTTCTTATGAGTAATTGAAAATTAGAATGCAGCTTCCACTGGACTTCAGTGTCTCATCAAGACCTTTTATTTTATCATTAACGTGGATTTTCATATCTGCTGCTTGTGAGGTTTGCATTCATGATGTTTAGTTAACAGTTGTAGTCCCTCCTAACACCTTGGTATTTGTTGTATTTGAGGAACTATTTAAATTAGCTGTTTTTATGGCAGGTTTGTGCTTTGCCTTTAGACTTTAATTTATTGTATTTTACTATTCAAGGTTGAGTGAGGTAAGGCTGTTTTGCCTGTGCAGTTCTGTGCCATCAGTCTTCAGTAACTTCATAAGGAAATTATTCTAATAAAGCTTTTCATAGGGAGACCACTAACGTGAGTGAAGTTAAATCATGTTTCTTTTCAAAAAGATGTGCAAAAAAAACCTCGTTAGTTCATACAAAATAAGTGCTAGCTGAAGTCTTACTGCAGTTTAAATGTTGCTGAACCAAATGAAATCATGAAGAAAGCATTGAATGTGCCTTTTTTTGCTGCACAGTGCATCAGCTATCCAAGATGGTGAGACAAGTGTGCTTTACTCAGATAATTGAAGTTCAGCATGGTTTGAACCTCAAGTTGAAGGCTGTGTTTGTTCCTTGTGCTTTGAAAACGTTTTCCCCATCTGCTATGAAAATACAGCAGGGTAGATCAGAACTGGTACTGTTTCTTTTTCTTCATCAATTTAATTGTATATTTAATTTCTCAGTCAGCTTTCAGTTGTGCTGCAACTGCAGGGCTTGGCCATTCTGTTGGCGCTTTCCTGTCCCTGCCTGGTTGCCCCTTCAGCAATATTAGTGAGAGATTTCTGTAGCTCCTCAGTGACTTGATTTAATTTGCTACTAACCATGATTAGCTTTAATCACGATGCAGGGTCACGTTCTGTGTAACTGTAACAATTCCTTGCTGATTTAATGACTGATTATGAAGATAATGTTTTTTTTCTGTATCTCCTCTTTCTAAGCTTTACTGCTGTATCATATCACAAGTCATTACATTTACCTACTTACAGGGCAGGTAGTGTTTTTTCACAGTAAATAATTATATACCACATAAAATTATTAGAAAATTTTCCTTTGGATTCTATATCCTAATGATGTTTTAAGTGAATTCAAGCTTTAACAATAGCAGCTCAGAGGTTTGGAGAGTTGTGATATGTAAATATTTTATGTTAGCTGAGTAATTCATTGTTTCGTGCTCAGGGTTCACATGTGTAATCAGACAATAGTTTATCTGCCATTGACTTGTTCCAAAGTATATTTTCAGACTAATCTGATCTGCCTTGGAGTTGCAAGAATGTACCAAAAAGAGGTGGAGGAAAGAAAAAGTACATCTTGTATAGCACAAAGACTTGCTACTTTTTACTGTTATCTTACTAAGAGTATTGGTTAATAAAGCTGACTTCCGTAGGAAGTAAAGCCCTTCTATTGCCTTGAGGTCTGTTCAGCGATGTAATTATTAATTAATTAAAAGGCAAGGTAATCAAAATGGAAGATGTAAAGCTTTAATCTTTGCAGTCAGTAAGCTGGGCCTTTAGTATCCATCTCTTGTGAACTGCAGCTGGTGGTGTCTTGTTTTTTGGGGGTTTTTTTAGAGGTTTGCTTGATCCTAAACTGTTGTTTCACGAAGTATCATACATAGCCTTGAGACAAAAGCTAGAATGACCCTGGTTTTATCTAGAATTACCATGAAGGCTATTCCCAAAAGCTATTATTATGCAAAAAGTAGTGGGTACTTCTGGTATTGTGACTTTATTGGTGCTTAATGGTGCTTCCAAGAGGTACCTTTGGAAAAGACTTCTTTGTATCAGGCAGTGACAACTGCTGAAATCAGGAATTTAAGTCTTCATTGCTTCCTTGGGTTTCTGTGGCAGTAAATTGTTGTGCTGTGCACAGGCTTCAAAAGCAAAATCTAATTAAACCCTGATGTAAAAGAAGAGTCATCAATTGCCAGGTTTAGGGGAAGAGATGATTCATTTGGCTGCTTCCAGTACCCAGCCTGGAAGCTGCTCATCAGAAAACTCCCATCACTTCTGGGGGGGAAAGTGTGCAAGCCTTATAATTAATTACAGCAAACACTCATTACCTAATGTCTTCTGCTGAGGCTGGTTTTTACACACTTAGCAGATTTTAACATTTAGATTTTAACTCTTGAGGTGTAGATTCTGTGCAGTTGACAAGATGAATTTGCTTAAGTGCTTCACTCTCAAGTGATCTCAGAGTATTGCAATCCCTTATTGAATTAGATGCTATTCCCTTTCTAGCTTTCACTACAAGATTTTCAAAACCTGTGTTTAAGAATGAAAGCCCTTTTGAAACTCCATGAATTTCCTCTCTGAATCTGCTGCTCTAATTTACTGTTTGAGCCATACTGATACTCAGTATCTGCAAGAAATTTGAGGCCTGAAGGAACAACACTCCTTAAAAGTTCTTTATACTTAAAATTCTAACTGACAAATTCAGTCTAGGCATTTATTTATTATTTCAGGTGCTTTTGCACTAGATTTTATCTCCCTCCTATTGCCATAATTCTGGAAGATGGACAGCCTAATTTGAGCTTTCTGAATTCAACCATATCACTATATATGATCTATATGAATATTACACTATACTCTTCTGTCTTGTTCTTACTCTCAATTCAGTGTATTCTTATGGTTTCTTATGATTAGCTGGACAATTAATGAAAAGTATAATGAAGCTTAAATTCAGACACTTTTCAGCACAAAATGTGGAACTCTAATAAAAGAAAATCTGTGAACATTGTATTGTATACATAATGTTAGTAAAGATGTTAGCTCTAGTTCAGTATGTTAGAAACCTGAACTAGAAAAATTACTTTGTTTAGAGCTGGCTTGAACTGTGGGAGATTGATACCTCAGGAAATACAGTGATCAGATTTCAGCTTTCCTGAGGTTTGCTTTGTTTCCTATAATGAGATAATAGGATGGATCTACACTTGCACTGGAATACTGGCATGAAGTTGGTATTGGGTATATTATTCTCACGTCTGTCCTCCTGTGTTATACAAGTACAGTATACTACCAACCAGAAGAATACTATAGATTATCTCACCATTAGGAAGTACTTAGACCCTACCTTAAATATTTAGCAGCTGCCCTGATCTTAGGTCACTTAACTAAAGGTAAAGGGGGGGTTTTGGTGTTGTGGTGTGGTTTGTTTTTTTTTTTTTTTTTTTT